>JBAMBJ010004160.1:0-72203 GCA_037043495.1 Drosophila recens
ATTCTTATTCGCATTTTCATTTACATTTGCATGCGCCCAGTTGGCCGAGCCTTGTCCCACGGCCCACGCAGCGTATACGCAATTTAGCTCCTTGTCGCCTGGCTTGTCGAACAGAGCTGACGTTCCTTTTGCCTTTTCTCCATTTCCATTGCCATTTCCATTCCGTAAACGTGCCGCGCGCAACGCCCACGCAAAAGTCGATAAATTATTAGATTGTAAATAAAGCGAAACTGGCTAAAAAAAAAAAAGAACACAGAACACATAAAGTATAAGGCGGGCCAAAAGGTAGCACCAACTGCTGCTGCTGGCAAAGAAAAAAAAAGCTGGCGAAAAGAGAAAAGATTATTGGAACCGCAGCAAACTTTTCTTTGCACATGTGTCCAAAAAACCGCAAAAAAACAAGACCAAGAACAAGAAGTGTTGGGCAAAAAAAGAGCAAAGAAGGCAGAGCTTAACAAAACGGCAATAGTTGTTGTATGTGTGTCAGCTGTCGCCTGTTCTGGACAACAACAACAACAACAACTGCCTAAACATCATATGTGTGTGTGTGTGTTTATATACATGTGTGTGCACATAAGTGAGAATGCGTGTAAAGTGTGTGTAATCAATCATTTATGAAATTACGCTACTTCCGCTTTTGACAATTTTCTTTCAACGCTTTTCCCTCCTAGCCCCCCCCCCCCCTCTCCCATCTCTGTCTCTGTCACTGCCTTCACCCTCTCTTCATTCTCCTGTGGCGATGACGTAAGAGCCTCTCTGTGATATGTTTGTTTCACTCACTTTATGCTTTTACACTTCTATAGCTGTAAAATGCAAATTTACACACACACATTCCAGAAGTGTGTGTGCGTGTGTGTGCGTCTGTCTGTTTCGAAATCTTCGATGGGGAATAGATTATGATGATGCCCCAGCAACAGAACGCTTAAAAAAGAATAAAAATACATAAACCGAACCTCACACGCAACTCACACTAACTGAATAACTGAGAAAACTGTATGAAAATGTTTGTAAAATTTGCGAATAACCTTGAACCCGGTCGAATGAACTTTGCACAGTTATCATTTACAAAAACAAAAGTAAAAAAATTAGAATAAAACGTGTAGAAATGATCTATAATCAGCAGACTGCTTGGAGCTCCCTTTTTAAATGCCTCCTAAAAGTATGCTTTAATTTCTTTTTTAATTTCATTAATTCCGCGCTACATTTTTTTTTTACGTATAGTTTGTTTAATTATTCTGTTATTATTTACAACAACAACAAATATAATGTTCACTTTCTTTAAAAATGTTGGGAATACCACTTAAAACAATAAAAAATAATTTAAATTGCAATGATTAGAATGTTTTAAAATGCAATAAGAATTTGTTAAACAATTCTTTATAAAATGCGTCTTAACAAATACTTTAGAAACATTTTGGGAAAATTATTTTAATATAACAAAGTATAAATTAATACTTATTATTAAATACAAAATGCATTTAAGGTGAAAATTGGAAAACAAATATAAATTCAATAAAGTTTGCTGAGCAATAAAGTTCCGTTTAAAAATTTCACAAAATTCCGCAGAAATGTGGAATTATGCGAAAATGACGCACCATTTAAAATGACATTATGTTGCGAATTAATACGAGAAAAAACAAAGAGCAACTGAATAACACGGAATTAAACGAAATCATTTCCGAGATTACAAAGCAAAATTTCAAATGAAAGCGAAGCTCAAAACTTAACTGAAGCACTTGATTTTAAGCCGATATTCTAGGGAACTTTGAAACATTTGCTCCAATTTATAATAAGCTTAAAATTAAAAGAAAAAAAATTTTTAAAAAAAAAAGGAAATTCTGTATTAATTTGATAAGTACACGTAATTGTCAAAGAACCGCGCTTACATATTTTATTCCCAGTAATAAACATTGATTTTGCATGTTAATCTTGCTCTGCAATAAATCTAGAATCTACTCTTTTTAGTTGAATAAAATATATAAATAAATATGATAATCCTATTGGCATTCAAATATTTTCGCTTGCAGATTATTGAAAAAAAACAAAAAAACAATAAAAACTACCTTTTGAAATTGTATTTAGTTTGATAAATATTTAGTTTCCAAAGTTTTAGCTATCATAATACAAAGTTGAAACATTCCTTGTGTACCTTTGCAAATCTAAATAAATAAAAAAAAACCATTGAAAGGAATTTGGCATTGAAATGAAAACAAAGTAACTTTCATTTGAATATTGTTTTGCCACAAAAATAGTTTTATAGACTAAAAGGATGCGCTCTCGACCTTTAATTGTATGGTATACAATATGAAATAAATATATGCTTGGGTCAACTATAATTTGCGTTTATTTGAGCATCAAAAGGCTCGTAAACCAAAAATGCAAATGGGTTTGGTTTGGGTGTCCTTTCTTGTCCAGTTTGTGACTTTGGGCCCTGCGGTTGGCCACAATGTCAGGCGAGTCCTTTTGACTAATTAGACGACTTGCGGTGAACGTAATCATAAATACACAGAGCAATTATAAGGACGAGTAATGTGAACATCGATAAGCAGTTGGCATTAGGTCCAAAAGCAGCCATAGCTGTCGACTTAATTAATTTAAAGCTGGCCAACAAACCCAGAGACTCAAAACTCGCCTTGTCTCGGCCATGTGCAAAAAATGTGTGTGTGTGTGTGTGTGCGTGTGTGTGTGTGTGTGTGTGTATGTGTGTGCGACGAGCTCTGACTGGAAGCCAATACGAGGCTTCAATTTTTGTTTTTTTTTTTTTTTTGCTCTTTACATTTCGTTTTTCATGTCTAATTTTTCCTTTTTTCTGCTCGCCCAATTTTTTTTTTTTTTTTGCTATTTTCACTTTTCATTTTTGGCAATTGGAAGCTGTAGCCGCTGAATGTGGAGCGCGCAGTTAACAAATTCAAATCCGGCAACTGGAAATGACAAGCGAGCATCATCAGTTTAAACTGCCAAACAAAACGATAGCAAATTTAAACAAAATAAAATGTATAAAACAAAAAAATACAAATCAAAGCTTGGAAAATAAAGTAAATGTTAACGCAATTGTGGCACAAATTTGTGTGCAGAAAATGGCGAGTGAAAAGCTGTGTTGAAAACTTATATAAACTGCGGAAAAATTGCAGAACTGAAAACGGTTCGTGTCATGTGAGAGAGAGAGCAGGCGCTGAATACGAGAGAGAGAGAGAGAGAGCGTGAGTGCTAAGCAGCTGATTAAGCTGTATGCTCTCAACACTCTCTCGCTCTTGCTCTCTCTCTCTCTCTCTTGTGGCATCACCTGGTTTCCACAGCAGCCGCGTTTCGAACTAGAAACATGTTAACTATTAACAGACTCAAGCTATGTTAAAGGCTACATTACAGCACTGTTACGGGCTCCACCCGCTTATGATGATAGCTTAACTCTGTTGTTCTTCTGCTTCCTTGCTGCCTTGCTCCCTTTCTCCCTATGTTTCGCTCGCTTTCTCTTTGTGCAGGCATTTAAATGTGTGCCAGCGACACACCGGGCGTATGCGTAATTTAAATTTAAATTTCTGTGTGCGTCGGTGTTGTTGTTGTTTTTAATGCGTGTTGTTGTTGCTTTGAATTTGGCTCAAGTTTTTCTTAATCAGCAGCGCAATTCACATGCTTGCAACGTGTTTCGCCAAGTCATTCAGAGCAGATTTTCCTTTGCATTTTCCTTTTGCCCGTTTGCCAGTTGCGCTCATTAGCGGCCACATTGTCGTCACCCCGTCACCCCGACACCCCCCACCCACCCCCGACACCCCTCTGCCCCTTTGCCCCTTTTACCAGCACCCCTTTTAATCAAGGGCGTAGCCAGCAGAGACTTCGCTCACAGCTTACAATTTTTTCTGTTTTCGATATTGGTAAAATTTTATTAAAAATTTGTTTTATTTTCTCAAACATTTTCCTATTTCCCTTGATGTTTTTTTGTAAGTTTTCAACTTTAATAAGCAAACTTAGAAAAATTAAGATACTTTAATGACTAAATCTTATTTATATAAATAATCTTATTTATAGAAAATTGGACTTTTACTATATTTGCTAAGATATTTTCCCTTGTCTCCGAATATTGAATAGTTTAAAAACTAATCTTCTTACATGAATTTGGGTGTTTTGGTTACAAAAAATGTAATAGTAAATGTCTGTTAATAAGTTTCAAAATTCAAAAATCTTTAAATTAAAAGTAAAATATTTTTAGCTATTGATTTAAAAAAAAAAAAAAAAACCTTAACATGCTTAGACCGTCAAAATTCGAATCTATGTATACTAAAAGTACAAATTTATTATATATTAAAAAAAAAAAAACAATAATTTTACATATTAAATGAACATTAACTCAGTAAATGAATAACTGTTAATACATAGGTTTCAAAATTCAAAAATCTTTAAATTAAAAGTAAAATATTTTTAGCTATTGATTTAAAAAAAAAAAAAAAAAAAACTTTAACATGTTTAGAGCGCCAAAATTGAATCTATGTATACTAAAAGTACAAATTTATCGATCTAAAAAAAAAACAATAATTTAACATATTAAATGAACATTAACTCAGTAAATGAATAACTGTTAATAGGTTTCAAAATAAAAAAAAACTTAAAATTAAAAGTAAAATATTTTTAGCTATTGAATAAAAAAAAAAAAAAAAATATTCGAATCTTATATATTTAAAAAAAAAAAACAATAATTTGACATATTAAATAAACATTAACTTAGTAAATGAATGACTATTAATAAGTTTCAAAATACAAAAATCTATAAATTAAAAATAAAATATTTTTAAGTATTATTTAAAAAAAAAAAAAAACTTTCACATGTTTAGACCGCACAAAATTCGAGTCTATGTATACTAAAAGTACAATTTTTTTATTTATTTCAAATAAAATAAATATTATACATACTAAACCCCCCCAGCCCTCACGACTCAATGTTGGCTACGCCCTTGGCTTTAACCCTCGCCGACCTTTGGTCGACATCGTGACATCGTTAGAGCTGTTAAGTGAACTAACTGCAGCAACTGCTGGTCAGTTGGTTTTGTAAAGTTGTTTAAAGGCTCGCAACAAATAATTGCCAATTACAAGAGACACACAGAGAATGAGTGAAAGGGAAAGGGAAAGGAAAAGAGAGAGAGAGCATAGTGTGAGAGGAAGGCCATCAAATATGCAGTCAAATGTTTGCACAGACACTGAAAAATGTGCCACAACAGCTTCAGTTGCCCAGTTGGAGGACAGGGGGGCAGTAGAGGGGAAGGGGTGGGGGTGGGGGGGTCAGTTGTCGACCTCTAAGTGCCACAAATTAACCGCAACGCGTTGCTTTTTCAACAGCCGCTGATGTTGCCACAGCCACTGCTGTAACTGCCTCTGTTTCTGTTTCTGTCTCTGCTCTCAACGCTGATAATAACGAGCAGAAATATAAAACCTGGGAAAGAACTAAAGAGAGAGAGAGAGAGGCAGCAAAAAAGGATGCAAAGAGAGAGGGAGAAGGGAGCAGGGAGAAGGGGAACTCTGACTGACTGCTGAGCGCGGATTTCTAAAGTGGGCAGCAGACGCTGCTGGACTTGGCAAGTCTTTTTGTGTTTTGTGTGTTGTGTTCTTTTGGGGATGGCGGAGGGTCAACTTCAATAATTAATGAGCAGCTAAAAATGTCACGCAGCGATGTTGTTGCTGTTGCTGTTGTTGTTGTTGCTGTTGTTGTTGTTGCTGCTGTTGTTGTTGCTCGTGTTGTTGTTGACGCGCGGAAGTGTTGGTCCCAGTGCAGGATTTTGCTTTAGCCGAGAGTTGATGCTGCTTTGCTCATAATAATGGCAAATGCTAAGCTTGTTATGCCCTGTAAACGCACAGCTGAAAGGGTAGCTTTATTCAGCAAGACTACAGGGTATCTGTTGGCCTTTAATTAAAGTGGTGTACATACAGCAACTGACAAATGCTCTCTTTAATCAGCAACTGCATAAACTTATAGAATATTCCATAGTCTTAAGTTAAGAAAGGGTAAATTCGCACAAAAGACCCGCTCTTGATATTGTTGTTCAGATTTTGTGCCCACCGCTTTAAAGTGTGCATGAGTCTACGCCTACAGGGTATCTGCTAGTCGTGCTTGCAATGCATACAAGTTGAATTTTGCTTGTTTTCATTTGTTTTCATTTGTCTTAAAAGGTTGCGGCTATAATGCTTGGGGCTTGGCATATTTTTTGAGGTTAACGGGCAGAATTTAAATGAGTTGCGTTTGTGGCAAGGGTTGTCCTGCCCCCCCCCCCTGCTCCCTGCTCCCTGCTCCCCGCTTCCCCCTTCCTTTCCCTGCCCACTCTGCCTCGTTTCCTATTGCCCATTGCCCAGCATTTAATTAAAGCATGATGTAATGCAAACGCGTGCTTCAAATCTCTTCAAAACTAAATTGAGACTGTGAGCGGGAGATTCATATATATATACATACATATCCCTTTAGGAATTTTAAATCGAAGACCAACAAAATTGGGCAAGCAAATATAAGAAATGCATTTGATTTTTCTAAATATGTTGTACTCGCCGTTCCGAATTAAATGAAGTTTATTTTCTATCAAAATATCTTTCAGTAAACAAACTGAGACTTGAGCTTGAAATGGAAATGAAATTTGTTACCAATTTTACGACCTTATTAACTATTAATTATTATTATTAGTTTTTTATATTAGTCTTACAAAAGTATATAAAAAATGCACCTTTTAAATGACCAATAAACATTTTTGTTTGGTAATGTCCAATTTTGTAAAAATGTTCATGCTTTATTTTGTTGCTCCTTATAATTCTAATTTCTACAAAGTTATGGGACTTGTCAAATTTCGCATTTTTAGATCAAAAGTCGTGAATAGGGGTTCAGGAGCTCAGGGGTAAGATCAAATTTAAAAAAAAAAAAATTTTTTACAAATCTAATATTGTTGAGTCAATTTATTCTTGTTGAGGCCAAATTATGATCAAAATGACATTCCGGATGTAAATCGGTTGCCTTTGATTTGGAAATCGCAGAAAAGTATTTGAAGTATACATTAAAAAGCTAAGAAAATGTAATGTTTTAAACCAGCGGTGGGCACGCAGTGGCTCCGGGAGCAGCTAACAGCTTTGGTGGACTCTAATAGGGTTGTTGTTGCTGTGCTTCCGAATTCAGATTTGGTGCCCACCGCTGTTTTTAACATGCATAAATATGCTGAGAAAATTTCCTTAATATTTTACAAATCACTTTTATCGACCTTCGAATATTTTAGCTTGAAGGATAATAAAAAAACAAATGCACTGACAAAGTTTACGTTTGCTTCAACTAACATGACTTAACAATAAGCTGACTGAAGCCTAGTCAAAAACATCACATCATATATATAGTACGATATATAGTTCAAAAAATATACTTCACTCACCTTGCAGTCGTCACACTGATTGACCAGCGAATAAACCTGCCGGCAATCGAAGCGAAACAGAATCTCGGCCAGCTCGCAGGTGATGCGATTGGCCAACGCATCCACATCGTACAGATCACCGAGTAGCTTGACACACTGATCCCGATCCGTTAAAGTGGCATTTAAAGCGAGTGTGTGCAACGCACTAAACACACTCCGTTCGCAGCAGTGTCGCAGTCGAAGCGAGCGAAGTCGCGTCAGCAGCTGACCAGGCGATGGCATATTACACAGATATTCTGGCTTTGTTTCGTCCGCATCGCCCAGATAATCAAGGCACTGTTGTTGTTGCTGCTGTTGCTGTTGTTGCTGTTGCTGTTGTTGTTGTTGTTGCTCTTCTTGTTGTTGTTCATTTGCACTCAGTTGTAGATGACTATAATGCATCGATTGTTCATCCAACTCCACATCATCATCCATATCGCTGCTGCTGGTTGCCTTTGCCGTTGTCTCCATTTCCATTTCCATATCCATCTCCTGTTCGGTTGTTGTTGTTGCTGTTGTTCTTGTTGTTGCCTCCTCCTCCTCCTGCGCATCGCGACGCATTCGCGACATGGCTTTCATCATTAGATTCTTGTTATTATTGTTACTGTTGTGGCTTAAACGCGTCTTATAGTTAAACCTATTTGCATTTATGAAATACTTGAGTTTATTATCAACGCGCGCTTCAGCGTGTCGCGCACTGTCCGTCGTCGTCGTCGTCGTCGTCGGCTCTAGTTCGGCGCAGGAACGCGGACAGATTGGCGGACCAGGTCCCTCATCGACCCAGGCCATGGGCAGTGTACCAGCTGAGCACTGACCCTGAAAAAAACATGGGGTATTACTTATTTAATATGCGTTTCACTCAAATTATTTAATATTTTTCAACTGTTTCCTATTTTCCATAAATTAGATAATCTAAATTATTCGATTAAAAGAAGTGAGGTTAAAAATAGATCAATCATTATTTTACTATCAATCGAGTTTAATGAAAAATCGACAGCTCGTTATACTTAATTTTCAGATTTAAGTTCAGCTTATAATGATATGAGAATCTTTGTTTTAAAATCAATTTCTTAATGCTCATAATTATTCTAATGCAGATTATTAATTTAAATAATAATAAGCCAAACCATGATCAAAATGATATATATATATTTAAAGTTGGTATTACTATTGACCTAGAAAACTAACAAGTCAAAATTATTAATTATTTTTGTATTATTTGCTTTACAAATTACACTAGACGGCAATGTTTATTTTGACAACATTTAAAGTAAAAACTACTCATAATTTAAACCTACTTCATGTACATTTTGGCATCAATGGAAAGGTCATTTCAATTCCGTTTGAATGATATAAAACTTTCCTTAACCCATTAAGTAGCCATTGAAAATTTTGAATTCTTATCGAAAACTTATCTTCCTCGAAATTTAAAAAAACATGTTTTGATGCAAAAAAAATCTGTAAACAATTCTAATAGTGACCGCTAGTAATTTTTATAATTTTTTGAAAACGCAAAAAATTACTATTATCCCTTTTTCGTCCTTTTCATACAAAAAGTGCCTTTTATTACTGTTTAAGCCCTTTTTCCTCCTTTTCATACAAAAAGTGCCTTTTTTGCAGTTTTCAAAAAATTATAAAAAATACTAGCGAAGCGATTTTTTTTAAATTATTTTGCATCAAAGCCTTTTTTTTTAAATATCGATGATGTTAAACTCTGTTTGGATTTACATCACTAATTAAACATTTAGATATGTGCAACTTAAAGTAGCAAATGTATAAATAATATATAAATACTGACAGTTCTCTTAAAAATCAAAAGTCTCACTTCAGGCTCATCAATTATTTTCAGCACATAAAGAAGACAACAAGAAACAACAAAAGCTTTTGGGATTAGTTAGAATCCTTGTGGAAGATGTTCAGAAAGTTTGAGTAGAGAAATAAATAAACGAGGCAAATCAGGGCGTTTTAATGCAGACAATTACGCATGTATAAAAAATGTTTGCATTTATTTAAAAATTAAGCTGGTTAGTGGCAAATACTATGCACACACACACACACACACACACACACACACACACACACATATATACATGTATAGAAAGGGTGAGTGAAAGGGGTAAAGAGAATGTGAGGCAAGGCAACGGGGTAGAAAACAAAAAGTACTCTCGTATATTGAAAAAGTTTCTCTGCAGCTAGTAACAACAACAACAACAACAACAACAAGAACAATAACAAAAGCAGCAACAACAATGACAACAACAGCGAAAGTCATAAAATAAACAACAACAACAAGAAGAGCGAGTAAAATAGAAGCCAAACAACGAAACGTACAACAAACACAACCACAACAACGACAACAACCACAACAACAACAATAGCGTTGAGTGCATAAAGAGCTGATGTTTTTTCGTTATTAAAATGACCGCACTTCGTTGGAATTTTCCACTTTTCCACATGCCCCGGCATTAAACTCAAGCAGAGCGCAAATAATAATAAAAAAAAATATACAGAAAAAAGAAAACAAATATTTTTGCGAAGTAAAATTATTGTAGCATACTTTATGGCTGTAGTCGATATCAAACCATTAATGGCTTGCACATGTGTGCACTGAAGGCCAACTATTTAAAGTCAGCAATATCTGGCAATAGCAGGGAAATTGATTTCCCCATTTCCCCAAAATACACATCAAAAGATATCGAAACAAAACGCAAGGAATTATAAAAAAACGAGCGGTACTCGACTGTCGGAGACCCCGTACTTATTATAAAGATATCTCAAACAACAAAAAGATGTTCATACTAAGACTTTATTTGGACTGATCGTTCCTATGGCAGCTATATGATATAGTAATCCGATTTCAATCAATTTGGTCAGTATGTATCGAACCATCTTTTATGCATATTCTGTCAGTTTGGTTGAAATATCTCAAACAGCAAAAAAGTTTTCCATACTAAGACTTGATTTTCAACTGATTGTTCCTATGGCAGCTATATGATATAGTGGTCCGATCCAAAATGTAAAACAAACTCGATCTGCTTGCAATATAGACGAACCTACATACCAAGTTTGGAGTCTCTAGCTCTTATAGTCTCTGAGAAATAAGCGCTATTACAGACGGACAGACTGACAGACGGACAGACGGACATGGCTATATCGACTCGGCTGTTGATGCTGATCAAGAATATATATACTTTTTGGGGTCTGCCACGCCTTCTTCTGCCTGTTACGCATATTTTTTTTTGTGACAAAGTTAATAGACCCCTTTACTTTTTTAAAGTACGGGGTCTAAAAAGGAGAGAAGAAAAGTGTTGAAATTGCATTGCAGGTAACATCAATATTGCATGTCTGTGTGTGTGTGTGAGAAATGTGCAGCAATCAACGACGCATAAAAACTCAATTGCCTGGGCTCAGCGTACTCTGCGTGTGTGCGTGTGTGCGTGTGCTTTTGCCCACTCCCTGGAGACTACAAATACGAGTTAGTTGAATTCTTGCAGTTCTACAGCACGCACGCAAAATGTAAGTCAGGTTAGAGACGAGTCCGAAAGCGAATGAGTTTGTGAATGTGAGTGCGAGTGCGATGGAGAGACAAATGAAAAGCCATACAATGACCAGACACACACACTCACGCACTCACTTGAATAAAAAAAACAAAACTAATTTATCTAGGCTTAAAGTTTAAGATACCCTGGAGATGCCATTAATTATTACTGTCATCAATATGTCAATTTTAGCACTTTTGTGAATTCCTAAAAATACAAAAAAAATCTCAGAATTGTATTTTTGCAGTAGTAAATGCATATGAAAACAATATAATATAATAAATTGTATTATAGTAAAAACTTGATTTATATAAATCATATTGTTTTTAATTTAAGACTCACTAAACAATAAAAAAAATAGGAAATACTCTAAAATTATTACAATTATTCAAAAATCATAAGAAAGTATCAAAAATAATCTTTTTGAGTATTTGGATTATTTTTGATTTTTTTCCAATTATTTTTTATTGTTTATGACTATTTGGTAAAAATCAAATTATTTTTAATTTTACTATCAAAGTAGCCAAAATAATCAGAAATAATCAGAAAAAAATCAAAAGTAGTCCGAATACTCTAAAAGATTATTTTTCATTATGTATGCTTTTTTCAGATTATCTTTTTTCAATTGAGCGAAGCCGAATATAATCGTAATTTAATCATTAGTTTGACTTTTAAGCAAATAATAATACACAAGCAGTTAAATAATAAATAGACGAAGACTGCCCAGATACTCTGAGTATTCACAGATAGATTTACTTTGCACCAAAAGATATGCCCAATTTATAGGATAATAAGGTATCATATGAACAAATCTGAAGTAGAGGGTATGAAGAACAATAAATCGAGTGAAACCAAACAATCAAATTATAAAATAACTGCCTCGGCTTAAATTTAACTTCAAGTTAGCTTAATTTTAGTATTTGCTTGACCCCAAAAAGTATGCTATACAAATTTATATGAATATTTTTTTTGAAATCCGTTCAAAAAAGACTAAGCTATAAAATAAAATAGGTAATCCGTCCATGATACTAAGCCCAAGAATGTGTAGTTAAAACTGAAGACTTCTAGCTCCTACCGTTTGGGCTCTGTTTCGATTGCCAGTGAGTTAGCACAAAGTGTTTAATATAATATGTGTCCCTGCTCAAATCAGGTCAACTAAAGTCAAGCAACATTTATTTTTATTTTAATACAGGGTACAAAATACAATACGACACAGACACACACACACACACACTGGCACACTGACACACACGGTTAGAGAAGCACGTGTACACGCCGCCATTGTTGATTTAATGGCAGACCAGCTGCGGCCCAGTGCACAACAATGCGACCCAGGATTGAGTACAGAACTGTTGTTGTTGTCGAGAGGGATGATGAGCAGGGATGATGAACCCAGCAACCCTTCAAAGAATGGAAAGAGAGGCGAGTTAACGGCAGCTAACGGACAATACAAGACAGCAATAAGATAAATTCTTCAATGCGCAACAGCGAAATAAGAAATTACAGAATGAACTGACATTACAATTTGTTAAACCCTTGCCCCCCTCCCACAACCCTCAACTGCCAACCCCTTTTTGTCAGACCCTACTCCATATTTCTTTCCGCCTTTTCCGCACTTCCTGTTTTGGGCCTCACTGATTAGTTGAGCTCATTTCGCTCCGATGGCCGTTCAAACAGTTTTGAAAATGCAAAATGCAAAGTTTTTTGCAAAAAACTTTCGCGAGTTTTGCTTAATGCAAAATTCAACGGAAAATATGAAAAGTTTCCACTCGATATAAGAGTGGAAGCTGAAATTGAAGCTGTTGCTGTTGCGGCTGAGAATAAATAAACTGGCCAACTTGCAACTTGCTGCCTGGCCAACTGTTACTCAAGCTGGCTAACACTTAATTATGCCGAATTGTTTTTTATGGCCCAAAATACACAAGTTTTGAAACGGTTCACCTGCCGGCCAAAGTCTCAACTCAAGTCAACACACAAAATCATAACTATTAATTATCAAGTAGCTTTAATGAGCATCAAAAATGCCCCAGTGTGAAGCCAAATTATGCACAGGGAAGCAAAAGATTCAATATTCTGTTCAGAATTCTGTAGGGAAGCGCAATTTGAGATTGGGTAGAAGCTGAAAGATTTTTCTCAGAATACTTATTGATCTAGTATTATTGTCTGACTGGAAGAACATTTTTAGGCCCCGTACTTGAAAAAAGTACAGGGGTCTATTAACTTTGTCACAAAAAAAATGTGCGTAACAGGCAGAAGGAGGCGTGGCAGACCCCATAAAGTATATATATTCTTGATCGGCATCAACAGCCGAGTCGATATAGCCATGTCCGTCTGTCTGTCTGTCCATCTGTAATAGCGCCTAGATCTCAGAGACTATAAGAGCTAGAGACTCCAAACTTGGTATGTAGGTTTGTCTATATTGCACGCAGATCGAGTTTGTTTTAGATTTTTGATCGGACCACTATATCATATAGCTGCCATAGAAACGATCACTTGAAAATCAAGTCTTAGTATGAAAAACTTTTTTGCTGTTTGAGATATTTTAACCAAACTGACAGAATATGATTATTGGATGGTTTCATACATCCTGACTAAATTTGGTTGATATGGGACCACTATATAATAAAGCTTCCATAGGAACAATTAATATTAAATATAACATTTTTATCGAATTTGTTTTAAATCGGTTCACTAGAACATACTGATGGCACAGGATTCTTACAGTCGAGCACACTCGGCTGTAGCCGTTTGGAACCCCCTTGTTGGACGAAAAGTACATTTAGTACATAGCTAAATTAATATTTGTAGCGTTTTATTGAATTTTATTTTAAGCAGTGTTTTCTTTTCCATAGCAAGTACGGGGTCTCCAACAGTCTGGTATGCTCTTGCTTTTGTTACTCAAAGAAACAATTAATTGCCAGCCAAAACTTTCATGCAAAAATCGTTAAAAGTTTCCCTTAAAATGCAACTTTAAACACCTGCTGATTTTCTGCCAGCAAATAAAAAAAATAAAAGCTAGAGATAATTATGCCGATGTCATTTTTGTCGCTTGTCAGTAGCAACAAAATAATTTGCTAGCATTGAAATGCATGTCACATGCACATTACGCATACGACCCATTGGACAAGAAATGGGAAATGTCGAGCGATTTGAGAGAAGCAAAAACCAGACGAGAATTTGAAAATGTTTGCCATGAAATATTCATCATTGTAGCTGTGGATAATTGAAATTGCAACAGCTGCCGATGCCGATGCCGATGTTGTTGCCGTTGCCATTGCTGTTGCTGTTGCTGTTGCTGCAACAAAGAGCTGCCCCCAGACACGTGGCCAATAGCTAAAACATTCATGAGTGTGTGTTTCACTCCTTCTCTCTCTCTCTCTGTGTCTCTCTGTTTATCTCTCTCTGTCTGTTTATTTTGTGTGTCGTAGTTGTCATCAAGTTGGCGACTGACCAACTGACTGACAGTCGAGCCTAAGTTCTTTATTGTTGCAACAGCAACAACAACAATAACAACAACAACAACGTCGCCTCTCTAATCAACGAGGCACAAAAAACCTTAAACAAAGCCTTGGCATAATGGAGTGTATGCATTATGGCTAATAGCAGGCACACACACACACAGCCACACACATACATACATACATACATACACAGAAAAAAAATCCGGGATATTTAGCCCGAATTCAATGCGAAACGATGTCAGAAGTGGGGTAATCTCGGATTTTCTTAAACCAAGTATGAAATACTTGATTTTTTCAATCCCGAATTCAATCCTGAAATTCTTAAATTCAGGCTAAAAAAAATAATGTTATTTGTTACATTTAAACTTTTTTTTTTATTTTTTTTATAAGATTTTTCTTTTTAATTTTTTTTTTAAATTTTTTTTTTAACATTTTTTATTTAATTTTTTTTTTAAACATTTTTTATTTATCGTTTTTTTTTAAATTTTTTTTTTATGAAGGGAATGTTTAAATGCAATTGACTGGTGGGAATCGAACCTAGGTTTTTTTCAAACAGTTCGGCGACTCTACCCACTGAGCCACCGGACCGGTTGAAATGAGAGAGGCCGAGAGAGAATCAAGTAATTTGGACTTATTTTCCCATTTTAATCCCGATACAGGCTTGATTGTTCAGCTTAATCCTGGAAACATACTTAAAAAATGCAGGCTTAAATTAAGTATTTTAGGCTTGATTTTAGAAAGGCTCTTTTTTCTGTGTACATACATACATACACACTCTTAGGCAAGCTAGTTAAATGTCCTTTGTGCCATTGAGAGCCTTGTCTGTGTGGTTGGCTTTGCATGTTGAAAGGCTTTCGTCTAATAAACCTCTACAGGCAGACAACGTACCTCCCTCCTCCACCCCACCTCCCCCAACCCTTCTCTCTGCGCTGCATTAGACAATGGTTTGGACGCTGTCCACCGCCAGAGGGCGCACTTGACCCAGGACAGTTTTGAGCCAAGTGTTGATAGATGCTTTCTCTTCTCTTCTCACATCACATCACAATGTTGAATGTTGAATGTTGGTTGCCCAAACTTGCGTTCATTGTTTGGCAATATTTGAAAACTTAATTTATTGCACTATTAAAATGCATATTCATATTCAATTATAGAATATTGCTTAAACAATTTGATATATTTTAAGATTAAATTTTAGCAAATTTAAAAAAGAAAATATGATAAATTGCACTTCTATTTGTATTTTATGTTGTGTATAATAAATTCTTTTGAATTTTTATTTAAAAATCATTAAATAATAATTGTAATTAAAATTTTATATTACATTTTTATTTAAAAATCGTACAATAATAATTATATTTCAATTTTTAATTTCATTGCTATGATATTAAACTTTTATTTTATTTTTAAGCACAAGTCACAAAAATACAATTAATTTAATAATCATAAAATAATATTTTTTTTATTTATTTATTATTTTTAAGCACAAGTCACAAAAATACAATTAATTTAATAATCATAAAATAATATAGTATAATTTGTAAATTCAATTTACAAATTCTAAATTTAAGCAAATTCATAGAAGTAAACGAAATATGATAAATTAAACTTCTATTTAAATTTTATATTATATTAAATTAATTTAACTTGCTGTTTAAAAATCGATAAATAATAATTGCAATTCAAATTTTAAATTTAATTTTGTTTTAATTCAAACAATAATAACAATATTTAAATTAATTTTTAAAAACTTTTATTTTATTTTAAAATACAAGTCACAAAATTACAATTATTTTCAAAATCCTAAAAATAATATAGTATAATTTTTGCATTCAATTTTTAGTTTTTTTTTAGTAGATTTCTAGTTTTTGTGAAACGTTTTTCTCTAGTTTATTTTTAAACAAATTTCAGTTAATCTTTGGCTGCATTTTGAGAGCCTCATGCAAATATTTGGCAAAACAATTAAAATTTGTGTTAGAAAGAAGAGAATGCAGCACAAAATAAAAACATGGCAAGAGGCAGCTGTCAGAGCCAAAGAGAGGAAGCAACCAAAAGTGCACTTGAGCTAAACACCAACAGTAGCAACAACAACAACACGAGCAAGAGCAACAACAACAACGGCAGCGGCAACGGAACCGACAACACTTTAAATGTTACAGCTTAACCTCGACAGGCAATTCAAACAATGCACAAACACACACACACACACACTCTGCATGTGTGTGTGTGTGTGTGTGTGTCAAATTTCAACGCTTGTCAACAATGGTGCAAGAAAAATGCAAGTGCAAAACAGCTACAACAACAACAAGAACAACAGCAGCAGCAGCAACGTCAACAACAGCAGCTACTGTAGAGTGTAAGAGAGAGAGAGAGAGAGAGAGGGAGGGAGGAGAGAATATGTCGCAAGCAGCACTCAAATTTCCAAATGCAATATGTGCATGTGTGTGTGTGTGTGTGTCTGGCTTTTTGCATGGCAGAAGCGTAAAAAAGTGACAGGCACAAAAACACAGGCTCACATAGCCCGCAAGGGACAGCAAAAGGGAGTGAGAGAGAGAGTGGGAGAGTGGGAGAGGGAGAGAGAAGGCGTGGATTAACTGTTTGATAGTGCAGTGCACTATGGTAAAAAAAACCGTATATTTTGGCATAAACTCTAAATATAAAGATAGAGACTTGAAATTCGGCATAACCTTTAGTTAGACTAATTTAGAATGTCCAAAAAATGTTTTCAAGCTTAAGTATAAACCAATTTATTTTAAACTTTGCATGTTTGATGATTATACTTAAATAGAATTTACAATTTAGTTTGTTTTTAAATTTGACCATGTTTCACCTCGCTTTCCATCTAAATCTGAGAAAAATCAGATTTTTTAGCCAAAATTCACACCTACAACATGCGATTTTTCACGAAAAGGAACAAAATCGAACAAAAGGGATTATTCACATCTGATTCTAGATAGTTTAGTTAATAACGTTTACTCAAAACTATCGTACTGTTTTGTGATGTACTAAAGTAAAGCCCAACGGAACAGGAACACATTTGTTAGTATTTTGTTAAAAATACACATGAACAACACATTAGATCATTGCACAATAAACCACAAATACTAAAAATCTCTGCTACTAGCGTTTTTCAAATACCTTTATCAACTTTTTTCATATTTATAATTTTTCATAATGCTTACATAACACACACAATTCGTTCTGAAAGTTGCAATTTGTTTTCCCGCTCTTTTTCAGCTCACATGGCATCGCTCAATAAGTTTAATATCGCTTAAAATATTAATGGTAGTCCGAAAAATCTAAAAAATTATTTTTGTTTGCTTTGGAGTTTTTTGATTTAGGAACTACAAACATTTTTAAGAAACTGAACAACAGAAAATTTGAGTTAATGCCAAAATATCGGACTTTTTACCATAGTGCAGTGTGTGTGCGAGAGGGATGCATGATAGGGGCCTGCGTATAATTGTTTGTCACTTGACGGGCCGCGATATACACAGAGGCATATGAGTAGCACGCCACGCCCCCGTACACAATACGCCCCCCTTAACCCACTAACAACAGCAACAACAACAACAGCAATAAAAACAACTGTCATTTCACCTTGATGCTTGGAACATTTTTGTTGCCGTTGTCATCGCTGTCGCTGTTGTTGCTGTTGTTGTTTTACTTTGTTGTCAAAATCATAAACATGCCCCCTAACCTCACTACCACACGCTTCTCAATTCCCCTTCTCCCTTTCCTCCCCTCCCCTCCTTAACCCTGTTACGCGGTCATTTTCATTGTTTTTCCCAGCAGCTTTCAATTTTAATGCAGCTGCAACAACAATTGGTTGCTAGAATTATGCAATCTGCAGTCTCTACTCGCCCTGAAAACATAGCAGATTAATTCTTTAAATGCGTATCGTACCAGTGTTGCATAACGTTGGATAAAGCTACAGACGAGCTTTGAATTATTTGTTGATCATATTTTGACTCATGAATCTCATGTGTTTATTGTTGTAGTGTTGTATAATGTTTGAACAAATTTCAAGAGTCCTATAAATGTGTTTTTTTATCCAAATAAAGCTTTTAAATTTCCTCCAGTGTTGCATAATTTGTTAGAATTATTTGTTGAACATATTTTGACTCATGACACTCAACTGTTTATTGTTTTAGTGTTGTATAATGTTTAATAAAACTTCAAGAGTCCTTTAAATGTGTTTTTTTATCTAAATAAAGCTTTTAAATTTCTTCCAGTGTTGCATAATTTGTTAGAATTATTCTATGATCATATTTTGACTCATGATACTCAACTGTTAATTGTTTTAGTGTTGTATAATGTTTGATAAAACTTCAAGAGTCCTTTAAATGTGTTTTTTTTATGCAAATAAAGCTTTTAAATTTCATCCAGTGCTGTATAACGTTAAATAACGCTGCAAGCAAGCAAAAAATGTACTTGTTGTATTTTCCATCAATTCCATCAATTTGTTAAATAGATTTTGATCATATTCTGACATTTTTACTGAAATTACTTCCAGTGTTGTAAAACTTTAGGGAAAGCTGCAAGCAAGCTCTAAGTATCTTAATCCAGCATTTTATCATGTCCATCAGTTTTAAATGTGCTTATTATATTATTAAAGCTCTTTAATTCATATCAATTTGTTACTATTCTCAGTTGATCATATTCTGACATATCTTTTGCAACTGCCTTCCGTTCCTGGCAGTTGAACGTCAAATTAGCGTGCGTAAAGGACAAAATCACGCAACGTACCGAAGCACCGAGCCGAGCTTTCGCCGTGCCAGGACACGGCCAGGACACGGCCAGGACAATTACAGTGCTGTGTGCATAATTCATCGAGTGCTCCCCAAGGCGCTGTAAACCTCCAAATGGGGCAAATCATTTCAATGCTTCCTCGACTCCAACCCAAAAACACACACACAAACAGACAAAGCAGTGGTTAATGTTGAATATTGTCGACATACACACAGCTTTAATATGGACTTGAACAATTTGAAAAACAATTTTATTGTCAAATAACGAATTAATATGCCATTTGAAGCTTAGGTACTGAAAAATACTAAAATGAATTTGCTCTCAGTTTTATGTAGATAATAACTTGGAAGTTTTTTATATTTTATAAAGCTCTATAAATACAAAACTACAATTAATATTTTGGAGCTTCCTATATTTAGTTTTACCTTAAAATTCGAACGAGAGCTTTGAAGTGCAAATCGTTGTTGTCATTTAACCGAATTCAAAGGTTGACAGAGTACATAGGATTCAATTATTTTGGGACAGACATCACTAGTCTATGTAATAATGCAGAATTTATGTAACGTAGGCAATCCATCAAAATTATATACAGTGTGTGCAGGGAAATTTTCGCGGCACTTGGTAGCATTATTTTAATCATATTTAAACAGCGCGTGTATTTATCACTCACTATTTATGCATATATCAATCTAGATGGCCGTAAGCCCATTAACAAGCAAACAAAGGGACGCATAACCGGAAACCGCGCCCAAAAATCGAAACGCAAGGAATTAGGCAATGTTCCAAAGACCAAGTAATAGCTTTGTCTGTGCGTGTGTGTGTGGGTGTGTCAGTTAACAACACACACCTGTCTATCAACATGAATGATACTCATACAATTGAGTATATTCGTATTTGTTTGTCCTCCTCGCAAGCCGCAAATTGAAAGGCCCATTTGTAGGGGCTTCAACAATAACAACAGCAACAGCAGGGCAAATGAGAGGGGACTGGAACTGGAACTGAAGGAAATTGTTGGCTTTTACGCCTTGATGCCTGTCGTTATGCCACACAATATTATCAACATTAATTTGTCAAACATTCGCCGGCACTTTGCATACACATACATATACATATAGTATGAACGACGAGAATTTGTTTATGTTGTTTCTCTAATGACAACACAATGGCATTAATTTTATCAAATGAGTTGTAAACAGTTGTGGGTAGCTTTTGTTTAGAGTCTATTTTGCCCATTTCCGTACTCTTTACTTCGCACTCGTCGCTCGTTGCAATTCCCGGTATGTTTACTGCATAAGTTGTAAAATGTTTTGAGCACATTTGTAGGCTGAAAAGCCAACTCACTATTGTTTGGGGCATAAACGAATCGAGGCCTCATTTTTCCCATTTTCGCACTCGTAACTTTAGACGAGTATCTGAATTCGGGAGCACAACAATAACAGCTCCAGCAACATCAACAGCGAGTCTTTTGTAAGACTTCAGGGCAGTCGTTGCTCCCGGAGCCACTGCGTGCCCACCACTGCTTTACTCTCGTCACTCGCCTTTCGTTTATTTTATAAAATAACTTATAAGCTGCTTTAAACAAACTTGTGGGTTAAACATTTCTATTGCTTAAAACTTGAACGCATCGAGGCTTCATTTGCCCAAATCCGCACTCGTCACTATTTACTCGTCGCTCCTCGCTTGCCTCTCGTTGCATTTTCCGGCTTGTTTATTTCATCAAATGA
This sequence comes from Drosophila recens, assembly GCA_037043495.1. Taxonomy (NCBI): domain Eukaryota; kingdom Metazoa; phylum Arthropoda; class Insecta; order Diptera; family Drosophilidae; genus Drosophila; species Drosophila recens. The sequence continues at coordinate 20,877 of JBAMBJ010004160.1, forward strand.
GTGAAAAACTGTGGACTGAACAAGTCAACTCAGTATTGCTTAGAACTTTAACGAGTCATGGCTTCATTTGCCTTTTTCGGCACTCGTTACTTTACACTCGTCGTAATTCCAACGAGTTGAATAGTGTTTTAAGCAGACTTGTGACTGACTGAAAGCCAACTCTCTATTGTTTCCGACTTGAACGAGTCAAGGCCTCATTTACCCATCTGCCCAATTCCGAACTCGTTATTTTACACTCGCCACTCGTTGCAATTCCCCGTCTGTTTTCTTTCGTTGAACTCGTAATGAAATTCTTCAGTTGCATTTCATTTGCAACTTTTCAACAATGCTCATTGAATAATTTACGCTCTGCTCTGCTGAGGCGAAAATGGTAGAATGGTAAAAAAACAGAACCAAACGGGAAACGAATGTGGCTGCAGCAACTCCGCCAGGACATGAAAGGGGGCAATGCTATGGATGACGCTCCACTTAAGCTGGTCCCACGGCAATTTACGTGCCGAGCAGCAGCAAGAGTGAAGCTTCCAACCTCAATTCACAAAACGCCCCTCACATAATTACATTAACTTGTATGGTGCTGCGAGTGGGCGTGGTCTTTGCCAGCTGATCACGAAACGTGCATAGACTTGCCAGGATTTGCTTGGACTTGCTTGGACTTGTTCTGATCTGTTAAATGCAATTGTTGAGAATACCGAATTTCTTAATCAATGCACAGAAATCGTGTCAAGATTCAGCTTGATGACTGCCGACAAATTCGTGACCAGAAGCCATTTGCATCTTGACAAGAATGTTGGCTTCAACCAAAAGACTTGGCGGCCTCATGCAAATTGCACTGCAAATTGTCGGTAATTAACGGATGTGGCCGCAGCGAAGGTTGCCGGATTGAAACACCTTAAGGGAGTGTAGATTGTAGATTGTAGATTGTAGATGAGGCGACAGCGACATGCGACATGCAACACGACACTTTGCAAAGCGGCTTCTAAGCCAAGCTAATTACGCCGCCAACTAATTGAAGTTCGTGTGCAGGCAGTTGACTCTGACATTTAAGGCGAAGCTGGCAAAGTGGAAAGTGCTCTGGCTCTGTCTCTGATATCTTTGAATTAACAGCCCAGAGAATTGAAATTTGTAATTAAGGTTAATAATAAAGACCTCATACAAGCTAAAGAGCTGCTGGGAAATTGTTTTACACATACAGAATAAATAAAATACTATTTTTCTCTTACGAAATTTAATATTTAACCGAACTCGGCTATGGATAATTTTAACCATTGCAGGCGCTGCTCCCGGAGCCACTGCGTGCCCACCGCTGATCTATAGAGATGATAGAAAATTGATTTAATCATACAGAATCATCTCTTTTGCTCTGGCTTTCTAGAAATCCCTGACCTAACTAACTCTAATACTTTTACTTCTACTAATTATTGCTGCTAATACTTTTTGATCGGATTGGGTTTATCAGAGTTTTCCCCAATCCTTTTAACAAATGTAGGATAATCTTACAAATTTCAGTTAAATTTAAATTTAATTCTAATTAATTTAATATTACTTAACTTTTACTTAAATTTTTGCATTAATTTTGGTCAACTGTACTTGGTTAACACTAAATAAATACAGAATAAACAATATACTAACTTTCTCTTATGAAACTCAATATTAAATTGAGCTCTGCTATGGTTAATTTCAAAAGACCTATAGAGATGATAGCAATGAGATTTAATCATACAGAATAAATCAATTTAAATTAATCAAACTATGACCTCCAAAAGTCAACTGTGTTTGTCGAAATTTGTTGGCAATTTAATTTCAATTTAAATGTAAAGATAGCATAATCTTAATCAATGTTCAATCTGTGTGGCAATCTGAATGAATTGCAATTCAGACACAATAAAGCAGCTTCAATTTGCCGCAAGTCGACAGAAGGATATGCCTATGAATTTCTTATGGACACAACCTGAAGCACTTTACTTACGAGTATTTCACAGTCACCCAGAAGAAGGACGAACGGACATTTGGCTTCACAATGGAAATGCCAATAACTGCAAGCTGTGTGTGTGTGTGTGTGTGTGTGAATGTTTCCCTGCCCTACCCTGAATATATATATATATATATATATATATATCAAGAAACTCACAACAGTCGCCCATTTACCCAGTTGGCCAGTTTGGCCGTCGGCAAGGCGCATTCAATCAGTGTTATTGCAGGCTGTCCAAATCCCTGGCGGCCACAAGTTTCATTGCTCGCAACGATTTGCCATTCAAGTGGCGAACAGTTTCTCGTAGTCAGTCAGGATTCAGGATTCAGGAGGCAGAGTCCGAGTCCGAGTCCGAGTCCGAGTCCAGAGTTCTCGTCGTCAAACTCAGAGCGGAAATTTATGACAGCGCTCGCATTCAGCTGCAATTTGGCTTGTCTGTCTGTCTGTCTGTCTATTTGTCTGACTTGGCATTGGGATTGAGCTGCCGTTGTTGTTGTTATTGTTTTGTTGTGTGTTGTGAGCTGGCAGTGAAAATGATGTAATCATATTGCACATGGCATCGGAGCATCAGGAGCAAGTTTCACTTCTGCTGCTGCTGCTACTGTGCGTTTGCCTGCTTACAAAATAATTGATTTTGTGTGCACATCCTTGACACAAATAAACACTTGCATATACACACACACACACACACACACACAGACAGTGAGAGACCGCGCAAGTTTAACAAACTTGGCTGGGAAGCTCTATGAATATTTTGTATTTAATGCAACAAAGCAATGGATTTTAATTGAATTTGAAACGACAAAACGCAATCCTTTGACCAGTGCAATATGTACACAGAAAAAAAATGCCATTCTAAAATCAAGTATAAAATACTTGATTTAAGCTCGCATTTTTTAAGTATGTATTCAGGATTAAGCTGAATAATCAAGCCTGTATCGGGATTGAAATGGGAAAATACACATTTGCTGAGCGCGAGAGGGAAATTTAAAAAAAAAAACGTAAAAAAAAAAATATATTTATAAAAACAACGTTTAAGAAAAAACGTTAAAAAAAAAACGTTAAAAAAATCTTTAAAAAAAATAAGTTTAAAGTTGAATTTAAGAATTTCAGGATTGAATTCGGGATTGAAAAAATCAAGTTGTTCATACTTGGTTTAAGAAAATCCGAGATTATCCCACTTCTGACATCGTTTCGGTTTGAATTCGGGCTAAATATACCGGATTTTTTTTCTGTGTATGTATTTTTTGGTTTTTTGTAACTGTTCGAGTAAATCCAATACATAAATGCCTGGTACAATTTCTATAATACGAGCACTCGAACAAAGCTTCGATTTGTTTGCAAACACAGTCACTTGCCCCCTGATTTTAGATTTGAGTTCTCTCTCTCTCTCTCTATCTCTCTTAACTCTTTCTCCCATTTCAGTTTCAGTTTCCACTCGACTATGCAACGTGCAAACAGCAAATAGTAGAAAAAGCAGGCCATAACGCACTGTTAAAAGAAACCAAAACCAAACCTGAAAAAAAAAGGCTGTATATGGCAACTGAGTAGGAGGAGAAGTAGAAGAAGTAGACGAAACGAGACGAGACGAGACGGTGACGAGAAGGTTGCAACTGAGGCGCACTTGACAGGCACTCATGACATGCGCTGAGTGCATGCATATGTATGTAGCATGTAGCATGTTGCAGTTGCAGAAGCAAAAGGCAGCAGCAGCAGCAGCAACATAAACCATGTGCACAATAGCCCACCTAGCACTTGACAACAGGCAACGGCAACGGCAACTCGGCAATGGATCGAGAAGGAGCAGCCACAACGCAACGCAACGCAATGCAATGCAAAGGCATCAACACATCAACAGGCCGCATCGCAACGCAGGTTTCAAGCCAAAAGCCAAAAGCGAAAGCCAAAGCTGCTGTCGATGTCGATGCCGAGAACGATGCCGTTGCCGTTGCCATTGCCAATATATAAACGATGGAGGCGAACGGAGGAGGCGTCATCAGAAATTCCGCACTCGCACTTGTATTCCCAATGAGCTGACAGCTGGCATTTGTGTGTCTGTCTGTCTATCTGTCTATAACAGAGAGGCCACAAAAAGAGCAAAGTTGCCAACTTGCCCACACAGTTTTGGCTATGAGAATGTTAATAGAATGTTAACTAATTTGCAGCCAAACCCTTGGTTATGGCTAATTGAAAGCTAGGGCCATTTTGCTTGCCTTGCAATTTTTCACATTGTTCTCCAAAATCGTTTCGTCAGAAAGATTGTCAAGTTAAATTGGCTGTCAGCTGCACAAAGGTCCAAGAGCCAATGACTTGCCAAAAAGGATTAAAACTTTTTACGCCCGTCAGCCCATCAAACCAGCAGCAGCAGCACCAGAAACTGTAGAAGGTTTCTCGCCAACTCTCATTTGGTATTTTAATTAAAGTTGCTACAGTTTGTTGCATAAATACGCATATAAGAATATGACAATCAGAGAGTGCATAAATGCAAACTAAATAGCACAGGAGAAAACAGGCATGTAAATAACTTTTGACGAGGAATTTATTCGTAAATGGCGCCCAACGTGTGGTAAAGCATTGTAATTTTTAACGATAACTTTATTGGTGATTATTTTGTATATTTATATTAGATAATTATGAACTCCGCATAAGTATTTACGAGAGTGGCTCAAGCTGCAAATTTCTTTCAAATGGCGCCCAACGTATGGTAAATAAATGTAAATTTTTTAAGCAAAGCTCCAATGCTTAATGTTGCTATTCAGCAGTGACTTTGCTATGTTACTCAGTATAAAGTAGTAGGGTTGCTTAGCTAGGGTTGCTTAACACTAGATTTACCAAGAAATTTGCATACCTATTTATACCAAAACCAGTCAATTTGACTGGTTAAGAAAAGTCCTATTATTTTATATTTAAATTCTTAATCCTTTAAATGAATTGATGAGAAATAAAAAAATATAAATAAAAACATAAAAATGCATCAATTGTGTTTTAGTTTTATCAAAATAATCATGTTTATTACATGGCTTACAGTACCAGTCATTTTGACTGGAACAGAACAGAATTGAACTCAATGAATAAATGATGTCTCATAACGGTTTTCAACAAAATTCCTGATATAAAATTTTTTTTGTAATAGGGGAATTCCCGAAAAATATGCTGTCACACTAATTGATTATTACAGGGATGTGTAAACAAGCTTACAAACAGTGATGTTTCAAACAAGGGAACGTCCTAAAAGGGAAAAATATAAAGCATTTGCATATCAAACATATATCCAGTCAAAATGACTGGTTACGGTATAAGTGCCAAAAACAAAAAAAATCTTTTTTCCTATGAACACAAAATGAAATAAACTTATCAAATTGTATGTATTTAGTGGTTATTTAAAAAGTCATAACATAATATCGAAAAAAAATAAAAACACTTAGTCAGTATTTATGAAATAAAAAGTAAAACCAGTCATTTTGACTGGTGTGGTAGATCTAGTGTTAAATAGTGTGTTCGTTCTGAAACTCTGATCAAAATGGTGTCCAACTTATGCAAATGCTTTGGCATTTATCAACAAAGGCTCTAATGAGTCTCTTTGAAATGATGATTTGAAATGAGAATTTGTTATGTGTTCACGAGTGTGATTTAATCTACACACAAGCTGAAACTCATCTTTAAATGGCGGCCAACGTATGCTACAGCTTAGTCATTTTTGGATTAAGGCAATAATAACCTTTCGAGCTGTCCTCGCATGATTTGTTTGAGATACCTGCGCAACAGTTTACAAGTTCCGACAGCCGCTGTAGTTAAATGCATTTAAATGGTTTGATTGACTTGATTATTTAATTGCCACTGGCCACACAAATAACTAACAAACGTGAGGACTTACATATAAAACTGGCTGGAGAGTATTTTCTGGATGTCGAACATTGATTGAAAATCGATAAGTGCGCGTGTGTTTCTCAAATGTGAAAGTGAAAGGTTCAAGAAATGGGGAAGTAACAGCAATTAAATGGCAATGAAAGTCAATGTCTATCCATCTGTCAGTCAAACAAAATACACACACAGCAAATTGAAACTATGTCAGATTCAGCTTAAAGTTTTTATTGTTTTTACTGGTACATAATATTGAAAGTTGGCTATGAACTGAACAAAACAAACAGATATTTTAGCAATGGTCAAATGCAATCGCAATCAAAAGGCCATTGAGAAATGCCGCGAAATTGAATTAGATTTGCATAGGAAAACAGGCAAACCGACGACAACGATGGCTGTTAATAAATATTAAAATTTGAATTATACTTGGCAAACCAATGAGAATTTTATGCGCGCTGATAAAAAGGCCACCCAAGGCATTTCATTTTGCGGTCGAACTGAGACTGGTACAGTACGGGACTGTAGGTGTGGCCGCCTCACATTTTGGCAACGTTTCAAAAGCGGGGCAGGGATTTCAAGAGTACCCACAATTCAAAGAGCCAAGAAACACAAAAAAAAAAGAGAAGAATATAATGAAAATGCAAAAAGTGACGACGAATTGAAAGTTTTCAACGTTTTCTTCGGTTTTTTTTTTTATTTTATTTTTTTCCTGCTGGCACAATTACCACAGCCATTTTTGTTGATTTGTAACACATTGCAGATGACTTGAGTGGCCCAAGATGTGGCGCAATTGTCACACAAACACTTTGCATGCACAATCAGAGCCCCGGCAAAGCAGAAAGGAACAAACCCCTCACGATTGAGTGCCATCCCATCCATCGTCAGTATGCCTTCATTTCATTATTCTCCCCGCTCCTGATTTCATACCCGTACCACGCGCACTCTCACAATACTTCTGCTTCAAGTTGAGTAGCACTAGTAATAAAAGTATATGGAAACTTGTCGCTTGACACTTTCAAGTTCTCGCCAATTGGTTGCCATAGAAGAGATGCTGCTACCGAAACAACAGCTGTTGGGTTTCAGCACTTTTTGCCGCTTAATTGCATTTAAAGGAAACAATAGTTGAAAATTTCCATTGGCCATTGCGGCATAAATTAATATCTTTTATCTTATGCTGGATTCAAATCCAGCTAGAATTGCATTGGGTCGATGCTTATATAAGCTGTTGATGAATTCAAAAATCAATACAAATATTTAGCTATTCCAGCAAATAGTTAAGTGCGGGCATCTCATAGCTGAGATGTATAGAATTAGATGCTCTTAGATCATTTCTGCTACTTTTATGTAGTCTACATCACATGTTGTTTTTGATTTAATTAAAAAAAATTCCCCACAGGAGATATTAAATTAAAGTTCTTACAGAATCATAATGGATATAAGCTAGTATAGTTTGCTTCTATCAAATGCAACAGCACGGAAATGACTAAGATATTGCCTGAAGGATAGTTCTCAATGTTTCTGTGCTCCTTTTCAAGACGTTAACAATGAGAAAAGCAATGAAGTACATAAATCCGTATTTATGTTTCCAGTGTTCAATGCATGTACCCGTATATGTCATTGCATTTGTATGCATTTAATCTGTTCTTTGTCGCATGCAATGAGACGACAATGAGAACAGAAAGGCGGCCAAGGAAGGCGCTGAGCAAACCAAAATGAAAGAACAAATAGAGTATTTCACAGTAAAACCGATTATTTGTATACACTTTCATAGCACTTCAAGTAAAATAAGTGTAATACGTATACGTAATAATCGAAACATGCTAGGAGTGATAGGACATAATTTAAGGCATCTCAATCGACCGTCTAGGGAGTTCTATCTATTTTATGTCGTCAACTTCTGATTAAAGTCATTGGACAAGTACTTGTATTATTCGTTAGGGTACAAAACAGAGGAAAAAGAGTGCTGGCCATTGTCGTTGCTCCTTTTAGTAGTGGCTTTATGGAGAAACTCTTGGTCGTGTCATGCGCGTGGCCTTCACTTCCTTCGCTTTGCCATCGCACAAATAACTATGTGCATGTGGCCAATATGGAATCGTTGTCGTCTGTAGACAGACTGCAATAGTAGTTCTGTGAATGCGCCTTGTGTTCTTAGCCACGTGCAAGGTCGCAATTTCAGCGTTAAGATATTACACATTTAATTGTGCATTCGAGTAAAGTCAGCGATGTCACACAATCAATATTGTGACCCGCATCAAGAGTAAGAGTTGTCTATCCCTCTTTTTTAATAAGATTCCCTCTTGAATGACAGTAAACGAATGAGAGATCGGTAGAAAAAATACCTTAGCCTTCTACCAGAATGGATTAAATATGTAATTTGTATCTGAATCTGAATCGTTAATCCCCTAAATATTATCTTTGGATTAATATAAAGTATTAGAGCCCATTCACAATCAGTGAAAAGGCGATTCACAGACGTTTTTGCTTAAAATATTAAGAGAAAATGTTTTTTATATGGTTACTAGGGGACTCTGACTGTTTGAAAATTTCAGATGTCTAGGTTTAGCCGTTTGGCCTACTATCATATGATATGTCAGTCAGTCAGGACAAAGAGCTGGCACTGAATATATGTAAAATTGTTTTGTGAATAATATGATTCAACACACTGTTCTCATTGAAGAGGGTATCTTTTCAAAATTAGATACAAGTATTGCTGTTGAGATGAGTATCAATTGTTAATGTTGAAAAAAACATGTTTCTGATCTAATTGATCTCTGTTATTTCGAAGATTTCACAGCTATCCATATTAAATAGGAGCTTGTACCGAGTCTTACCTGCAAGTCGGTGCCAGTTGTGCCCGGCTGTGCCAGATCACAAGCTGATATCCAAGGATTAAGGCGTGTTAGAGCGGTCAAGTGCGATTGACGGCCGAGTATGGATTTCTTGAGGTCCACAACAGGCGTTGCTCCAGTCGTTGTTGCTGTTGTTGCTGTTGATGCTTTTGTTGCTGTTGCTGTTGCTGTTGTAACAGTTGCCGCCAAAGCGCCACCGTCCCTCTGGGCAATCGCTATTAGATGCGACGCATAAGCGTCGTTTCCCCTACTTCTCCCCTCCTCTCCTGTCTCGCGTTTATTGTTGCTGCTATTAGTGTCTTCCAACTCCGTATCCCTCTCGTTGTGTTGCTCATGCAGCACACTTTCATCAACTAATCGAATTTCGTCCTGTTGCTGCGACTCGGGCTCCTGTTGCTGCTCCTTCGGATGTTGCTGCTGCTGCTGCTGTTGCTGTTGCGTTTGTGTCAAGGCCAGACTCGCATCCAGATTGTAATCCTCATCCACCTCTTCGTTTAGCTTGATCAAACGATCGAATGACTCCTCCGACAGCAGATCGTCCTCGGCGACCAGCGCAAAGATATCCTCGTCCGCTACCACGTCCGCTTCCGCGTCCGCGTCAAATGCACGCGATGAGGCGTATTGCACGGGCAGTCCACTGTTATCCTCCTCCTCTTGCTCCGCTTGCTCCTCCACCGGCTCCTGCTCCGGCTCCTGCTCCTGCTCCGGTTCTGTTTCAGCCTCCTCGTTAATAAGCGTCGCCTCGCTGGATTCGGGCGCCCCCGCCGCTGATTCTGTGCTTTGAGCCGCGTCGTGGCTGCTCGCCGACCTCGTGCCCTCGTCGAGACTGCGGACACGTCGCGTCGACGATGAGGCTGGGGATAAGGAGAAGGATTCGTCGGGTGCGTGCAGCGCCGGTCGCCGATAGAAATCAAAGTTAAGCGGTAAATTGTGGGCGGGGGAACGTTCACGGCCAGGGACGACGTCACCAGGGCTACCGTCGAGCAATTCGGGCAGCTGGAAGAATGAGAAGCCGCCACCAGCGTTGATAAAATTTAACGACTCTCTGGAGTCGTAGCTGGACGGTAAGGTTGCTGCCGCTGTCGTTGTTGTTGTTGCTGTTGTTGTTGGTGTTATTGCTGGTGGTGTTGTTGTTGTTGTTCTTATTGTAGTTGTTGTTATTAACGAGCTGCTGCTGCTGCTGCTGGTGCTGGCACGCCGAGCCCCCGAAATAAACGCAAGCGCCATCACGACCAGCCCGGGTCCTGGCCGCATATTGACCTCGGGTTCGGCGGTGCTAGCATGGTGCAGGCCCGCTTGAGACGCGCTTGCGACTCCAATTCAATGCGAGTAATGATGGGCTCATGGCCCCATCATCATCATTAATATGTGTGGGTTTCGTTACGATCTCCCTTCAGCTGCTGTTCCCTCAGCTGCTGTTGCTGCTCCTTGTTCGCCTCTTCGTTTGGTGCCGCTGCCTCCAGCGTTACCGTTTCCGTATCCTGGCAACTGCTCGTCGGCTCGTCTCTGCTCTCTCCTCCGGCTAGCGGCATGAATCACGTCGTTCGTGCAGTAGAAAAAGCTACAACAGGCACTCTCTCTTTTTTGCCAATAGATGGCGCTTTATATTCCAGCGTTTCTTATTTTTATTATTTTTAGTCTCTTTGCAGCGGATCGGCGGCGCAGCGGCGTCCTCTGCTCATGGCAGGCTTTAAAGCTGGCAGAGATGAACGAAATGCAGTGGGACGAACTGAAGCGAAGAGGGGGGGGAGAGTAAAGCAAACACAACGCAACGCAACGTAACGTAACGTAACGTAACGGAAAGTCCCGATTTTTGCGATAAGCGATTAACGATTTATATGCCACTGATATCGATAACACAAAACATTTTTAACAATTAACTGCACTTTGAATTTGATGGAATATATTTTTAGATTTATATTTTATTTTATTTCTTTTTTTTTTTGGGGCCGTCGTTTAGTTGTTGTTGCTTTTTGTTGTTGTTGCTGTTGTAGTTGATGTTGTAGTAGCTGTTGTTGTTTTAGTAGTTGTTGTTGTTGTTGTTGTTGTTATTGCGACACTGCTGCTGCACATTAACCTTGAAATTGAAATTCGTGTGTGTCGTGTGTGTTTTTTCTTGTTTTGTTGCTGTCGCATACTTTTTTTTGTTTTATGAACTTTTTGCCTCACGCGAAGCTCACATAGCAGCAATTTGGCTGGACTGCAAATATTTTGTACTTAGCATTAGTTATAATTTATTGTTTAATGTGTTTCTTTTTTGTTTGATATTCGCAAGAAACAAAAGACTTTTACGGTTTGCCGCAGCATTTTGCGTTTTCGAAACACAATTTTCTCGCTTTCTTCGTCTCCGTCTATCCCTCGCTCTCGCTCTCTCTCGCTCTCTCTGTCTCTCGTATGTTCAGAACGCCAACGCAACGTTCTATAGCTCGTTGTTGTGCGCCCACGCTCCAAGCTCAGCTGCGCGCTCTCTTTGGCTCGCGAGTCACGCTCTTTTGCATTTGAAATACCGTTACATGCGTTCAACGCTTTGCAAAGCAATTTGCCGCACTTAGAAAACGCAGTTTGATGACAGAGATTTATGACAAAAAAAAAAAACTTGCATTTTGCATTGTCTGCTGCTGCTATTTTGCATTTGTCTATGCAAAACAACAAAAACAACAGCGCAAAGTGACACAGCAGCCAGCTTTAAGCGAGCCAATAAGCAAGTGAGTGTGTTGGCGAGAGAGAGAGTGTGAGAGGCGGAGTGGAAGCAGCTACACGACGAGCACATGACGAGAGCACGAAGTAAAACGAAGCAGCCACAGCAGCAGCCACAGCAGCCGCACAAAGAAGAACGTCGAAAATAAAACGTTGCCAGCACACGCACACACACACACACACACACTGAGACAGGGCAAAGAAATTTATATAATTCGCAGCAGCTAGCGAGCGACGTTGCCTGGTGCTGCTGCTGCTGCTGCTGCTGTTATTGTTGTTGTTGTTGTTCTTGTTATTGCTGCAAACACAAAACAGCGGACGAAGCGCGTTCGTGGGTGTTGGAGAATCAGTTGTTGTAAGTGTATGCGTGTGCGTGTGTGTGTGTGTGTGTGTGTGAGTAGTTACTTAGGGCAGCCAGCAAGCAGCAAGCACTCGGCGTGCCTTTTGTAGCAGCATGAAGTAGTCACCGTCTTCTTTGTCACTGTGCGTGTCCTAGTGTTGGTGGTAACTGTAAGTGTGTGTGTGTATGTATGTATGTATGCGTGTGTTATGGCAGCGCCAAAGACGACAGCGACTGCGGCGTCTGCATGTGGATTTTGTTAGTGTATGTATATGACTGTGTATTGGTGTTAGCTGCTGCTGATTGTCCAACAAAATGTTCTTTTTGTTTAGAGCACGAAATATGTATTTTATTTTTTGCTGCGTGCGTGTGACAAAAGACGCTGCGCTTTTCAAAAAAAAATCAACATAATCATCAGCATCAGTGAAATGTTAATTCAATAACACTCTGGCCACACTGTGCGTGTGTATTTGTTAACTTTCACTTTTGTTTTATTTGCTGCTGTTGCGTTGACACTGCGCACACATACACACACACGCACACATTAATATACATATACGCATACGCATATGTAGGTATTTTCTCTTTTTTCTTTCTTTTTAGATGCGTGTATATATGTATGCGTGTGTGTGTGTGTGTGTGTGTGTGTGTTTGTGTGTGTGTCTGTGTGTGTGTGTGTGTGTGTACTACTTCGGGTTTGCTGTTTCTGTTTCTGTTTCTGTACGGCGGCTGCTTATATAAGCCCGGAACATGGCACCAACAAAAAAAAAAACTTTGCGCTGTATTTTTCTGCAATTTTTTTTTTTTTTTTTGTTTTTTTGTCCAGCGTTTTGTTTATGCAACGTGGTCACACTTTGTGGCCTTTGTCAAGTGATTTTCACATCATAGTATTATATAACACATTGGGGCAATATTCAATTTTGCAGGTTTAATGTGGTGGCAGTCGATACATCACAATATTATATAGATTCTGATCTATCGATCGCGATTTATCGAAACAACACACTCTCTCTCGCTCGCTCGCACGCCTGAAAAGCGCTTACGTTACGTAGCAAATGCCTAGATAAACGTGTGTACATAATTACAATGTATATGTGTGTGCGTGTGTGCGTTTATCTGTCTATGTGTGTGTGTGTGTGGGTATTTCTTCCAAGAGCGCAGCATCAACTGCCGTAACGGCCGCGTGGGCGGAGGCTGAGGCTAAGGGGGAGGTGTGCTTGATAGTCCAAGGGGGGGGGGGGGGGCGTAAAGGTTGTTGTATGTAGACAGTTATGCTTGGCAGCTTTTATTAGTTGAAACACCAACAAAAATGGTACAAATTGGCAACGCGTTCCCATTTCCAACAACTCATATTTATCAACGATAACGATAAATTATCAATTTGACGTTTGCTCGGTTTTTTTTTTCGTTTTCGTTTTCTTTTTCGATTTGTAACATTTCACTATAATTTTTTTGAGTACGGCTCTCGTTGTTTTATATATTTTCTTTTCTTTACTTGTAGGAATTACATTACAAAAAAGAAATTTGTAATTTTGTTTTAATAAGGATTTCTTTTGGATTTGGTTGTTTTTTATATATTTTTTTCTTGCTACTTTTGGGTTCTTTGGCTGCTTTGGACTCTTTTTTGGACAAAACAGTTGCGCGACGACGCAGGATATACCGTTACAATCCTGCTTCTTGCTGATGGCCCCAAACGGCACTGACTGTGCCACAAATTGCAGATGGCGCTTAACTGGAATATGCCAATGGCCCGAGCTGCCCATGGGGCAACACGAACAACGAACCGAAACTCGCTCTCTCAGAGAGAGAGAGAGAGAGAGCGCGTGTGTGTGCTTACTATGTCGCTCAAACGACGTCGCTCTCTTCCACTCTCTCTCTATCGTTCGTGTGACAGTTCGAAAATTCGAATTGGGAATGCTTTCCAGTTATGTTAACTAACAGCTGCGAAATACGTTGACAGCTTTGGCTGTATGTGTGTGTGTGTGTGTGTGTGCGTCGCTGTCGAGATGAAGCAAGAAAAATTACTTGCTGCAGGGCACTTAATCACTAATGACAGCAACGCCAGCGTCAACTGAGGCAGCGACAGCGGCAGCGACAGCGACGTGGGCAGCGGTGCCTGAACCTCAACTCACTCAAAGTGCGTTGGCGTTGTCTCCACTTGACTCGAGTCAAGTCGAATCGACTCGACACTAGACTCGGATTACGTCCTTTGCTCCTACTTTATTCAGCTGTGTTCTGTTCTGTTCTGCTCTGTTCTATTCTATTCTGTTTTGTCATTCTGATTTCTGTGCGTTTCGTTACGGCGTTTTGTTTCACTTGGCCTAAAATGTCTAATACCCTATAATGTCGTTTAATCCCACTCAACGTGCTTTAGTTTCGCTTTGCAGCTTACGAAAGGCACGTAAGACGAATCCGACGTTGCAGTTGACAGACAGTTCCAAATGAACTCATTCGATATGGAGAGAGAATAAAACACACACACGCACACACACAGACAGTTGCCATCTCTCACTCGCACTATAGGTCAAATGGACCCTTTTTCTGATATAAACTAGTTTTGTAAAAGCATTCAAATTAACAAACTTTTCTTACATTCCTATTAGGAATACATTGAATTTTAATGTTGCATACTAGAAATGTTTACATTGCATTCAAATGTTAAGTTAACAGCTGTTAAACGTGCAGTTTATTAATTGTTGAAATATTTTGATTGAAGTTGAAGTGGCTCTAGTTTCTTTAAATTTAAAATTTTTAATACAAATTGTGATGAATAGTGATCAGTGTGGTTTTAACATTATGTTGGTAAATCTGTGCTGTTGGTATTGTTCGTGTTGTCTGTAGTATGTGTCCATAAAGTGACGCTTTCGAAAAAATTTATTTGGGAAGAGTTTTAAAAAAATGTCAGCACTTGTCAGCGAAGTGACTTTATACATGTTGTAGAGTAATCCCTTGTGAACTCATACCAGTAAGTTTACGTGTCACTTTTAGTCACTTCTCCCAAAATTTAACTTTTTAGAACATAACCTATATGTAAGCAATGCCGGTCTACTTAAAGCACAACGGAAAAATAAAGGAAAAACTGATGGAGTGGATGCTGTTGTACGTTAATTTAAATGGTATATCGATGTTATTGATATTACGACACACAGACAACAATAAAACATAGATTTTTTAGTTACAGGCTAACTATTCTCCGAAAATAAAATCCAAAAAAAGCTTCTAAAAATTTGAAATAAAAAACAAAAAATTTGAAATATACTTAGAAAATATAAAAAAAACATTACTTTAATATTTTATAACAAAAAAAAAAAAATTTTAATATTTTTTTGTATATATATTTTTTTAGGGGCGTTGATGGGCAGTGCCACGCCCATTTTTTCAAAACTATTTCCAAATTCAATCTAGAATGGTATCCAAAAAACTTTACACGGAAAACTTAAAAAACCTTCGAGTTATTAATTTATATCACAAAAAGGGTCCATTTGACCTATAGTGACTCGCACTCGCTCACTTTATCCATCTATCTCATTTTGTTCTGTTGGCTTTAATTTCAGTTCAAAAAATAATGTAGCATAACTTTGAGCGCAAGCTGTCAAACTCGGCTAATCAGCAACTAACAGCTTTCAAAAGAGAGAGGAAACTCGGCCACAAAAGTCTCAGTCTCAGTCGACAGTTGATATCTGGAGAACTCTTGCCACAAACAAACAAACAAATAAATAATCCAAGGCCACGCGACCTTCAACAGTTGTTGCTGTGTTTGATGTGCATGTTGATCCTGCCAAACTGCGATTCCACTTGAATAATTAACCTTTCTTAATTAGCTTAAGTAACTGTGCCACAAATCAAAATGGCTCAAACGCAGAGCAGACAAGTGGCAAGTGGCAAGCATAAGGCTTTGTTATGATCACAGAAGCAAAGCTTTCTCCGGTGCCCATGAACTCAAAAATTAGATTTTTTAGATTTAGATTTTAGATTTTTTAATTCAAAAAAAATTTGTCGAATGTTATTACAGTCGAACTTCCCTAACTCGAATCACCATTATCCACGAAAAAAGGTTCGAGTTAGGGAGACTTCGAGTTAGGGAAGTAATATTGTATGAAATTTGCCTAGTATTGCCACTCGATTTTGTTCGAGTTAGAGAGACTTCGAGTTAGGGAAGTTCGAGTTAGGGAAGTTCGACTGTATTTTCCTTAATTCCTTAATCTTATTTTATTAGTTTAGAATAGTAACAATTTACTTGATATATTAAGTCAAAAAAATAGATCTATTTAATATTCATTTAATTAAACTGATACAAAAAGATAAATTTATTTCTCAATGGTTTTCATACAGTCGTCGCATAAAGTATTTTGACAAAACTAAACTTAAGTCTACTCATAATTTGAACTTACTTTATGTAAAATTTGGCATCAATGGAAAGGTCATATTATAAATTCCGTTTGAATGATACAAAACTTTCCTTAACCCATTGAAAATTTTGAATGTTTTTGTAAAAGTCTACTGCTTTGACTTTTCTTCTCGGTCTCAAACAAAAAATGTTTTGATGCAAAAAGTTTCTCAAAACAATTCTTATAGCGACTGCTTTTATTTCTTATAATTTTTTGAAAATTGCTAAAAATTACTACTTTAGCCACTTTTTTCTCCTTTACATACTAAATTTTTCTAAGATAATCCCATGCAAAAAATCAAAGTAAATACTAGCAAAGAGATTTTTGAAGAACATTTTAATTTAAAAACATAAAATGGGCTAAAATAGAAAAATCAAACTTAAGATTATGATTAATTATTTCATGATTGCTTAACCAAATTCCCAAATAAAAAAAGTATGAAATTTAAGGGAGTCTTCTCATTGAGCAACTTTTTTTTTCGACTTTTTTTTTTGCATTTATTTATAGCTTGGGTAGTTGTGAATATGCCCCTAAAGGGATTTTTAGAAATTCGAAATACTTAAGGAGATATGGCCATTTTTATCCAGCAATGTTAATGTTAATGCACGTGGAGTCAAAACTTTAAACGCGTTTATCTCAAAACCACGTTTTTCGAACTGGCGGCCATGATATCTCCAGTTCAACTGAACAGATTTTCATGAAACAAAGTGGAATCGACGCAGAATTGTCACCATTCTCGGGTGAACCTCGACCATAATTTTAAAAAATTTTTACTATTTTTTTTTTACACTAAACTACAAAAAAAAAAGCCCGAAATTGAAATTATTTTTTTGAATGGCCGCCATTTTGTCAAAAAAAATCACAAAATTAAGCTTGAGGTTCACCCGAGAATTACATCTATACTGATTATAACCCCGTTTTTTTTTTCATTTCCGACGCTCCGGAGACCCGGAATCGTGGCCGCCGTGACGACACCTTTTTTTGCACCACCAACTTTGAAGTCTCATTACTTTTTGAACAGCCCTCGTATCGAGGCAAAAAAATTTTTTTTATATACTTTGAACTTTTTGTAATACAATAAATAAAAAAAGTTTTCAATTATTCTTTGCGTTTTCAAATGAGAATTTTTTTAAAAAGGGTCAAAAAAACGGGTTTTGAATGAGAAGACCCCCTTAATTATTTCATGATTACTTAACCAAATTCCCAAATTTAAAAAAGTATGAAATTTAGACATATTTATCCAATCACAACCAAAAAAAAAATAAAGACTGAAATTTAATTATTTTTTTACAACCACAACTTCCTAATTTTTTTTTTAACTTTAAACTGTTTAAAAAATAAAAAAATTGATTAATCTCAATAAGATTTGGGATATAAGCAGCTTGAAATCAAATGCGGGGAATCACAGTGAATTCGTTTTCCAAACCCAGTTCCTAGCGGATTTTCAGTTGCCCCTGGCCACACCCGATGTGATAAGGATAAGGAACAGAGCAGTAAAAGTAAAAGTGAATGGAGAGCGACAGACAAAGGGCAAAGGAAAGCACAAAGCGAAAAAAAAGAGAAAAAAACTTAAAAACAGCGGCAAAAAAAAAATGAAAGGAAAGAAAGACAAAAAAGGGACGCAGCGAAGAAGAATCCCACATAATTTGGCTTGGAAACCATTTTGCTTCAATTTATGCGCATTCCAATCAATAACTGTGACACATGCAACCAACCGACGAAGCGACGAACCAAGCAAGGATGGCAAGGACATCATCCAGCCATCACCAGCCACCAAGGAGAGTGAAAGTGCTAAGATATGCTCCAAAGAGCAAGACCTAGGGAAAGGGGAAGAGGGGCAGAGGAAGAGCAAGTGGCAGCAGAGGAGCTTTGGACAGCGTCGTAGGAGACAATCACACGCACACACACACACACGAACACACGCACAAGAGGAATGGATATGAATGTGTCAAACTTATGCGGGCACACAAAGCTCTGAATGTGTGCGTGCAGAAATTGATAAGAAACAAAATAACCCTGAAGATGAAATTTGTGCAAAGAGCGGCACAGTAGCAACTGAGAGAGTGTGTGTGTGTGTGTGTGTGTGTGTGTGTGTGCGTGAGAGAGCAAATGGAGAACAAAAGCAACAAAAAATTTGCCTGCTCAAATAACAGTACAACTGCGGCAACGGCAGCAGCAGCTCAATTCGATAAAATTCTATTACCAGCCCAACTATGTACATATGTGTTTGCAAGTACATACATATATATATTTGTTTGTCTTAGCAGCTAGCTTAAGCTTAAATATGCAGATCACAAGCTTATTTTGCATGCAAAACAATCGATATCGATACGTGTAAAATCCATGTACTTTTTAAATACCGATCATTTGGTATTTTGTTGCATTACATTGATCCATTGATCAGCATACCAGGCAGTGCTGATAAAATACTGAACGATAACGATTGCGCCGGCGACATTATGTATCATAAGCAGTGTTGCCAATTTAGCTATTTTTCCGCCCTTTCTGGCGGTTTACAAATGCCAAATGCGGGCAAAATACTAATGTAGCGACTGGCGGGAATTAAAGCTACACATATTAAGAGCTGAAATTTCTGGCAACATTATAGCAAGAGTTCACTTTAAATGGCATTTTGACACATTGAGTTCAATATGTCACAAAAGGTTAGCTTTTAAACTCATCATCTGTTATTAAAAAAAAATTAAAATTAACGGATATGTATTGCGTAGGACAAATACATTTTGCCATAACTATAACTACAAAGAACCTCAAATCGGTACAGACGAGAAAAATTTGTTGAGCCAGACGAGCATTAAAAATCTCTTGATTAATAAAAAAAATACATTTAATCTAAAGTAGCTTTATTTATGGCTTTATTCCAAAATTTTCTAGCCGTTTCTAGCTGTTTTAGAAAGCAGATCTAGCCTGCTCAAACCAAAAAAGTTGGCAGCACTGATCATAACCAGCCTTGCCAATTTAGCTATTTTCCCGACAGATTTAGTGGGTTGCAACTGGCAAATAAATATAAATATAAAAATATGGTATTGTTTTTTAGCATTCTGTTATTTTATTTCTACCTTCTTTAAATTCTAATTCAGAAATAAAATAAAAGTTTGCTAAAAAAAGGAGTACCATATTTTTTATTATTTCTATAAAATTTGACTATTCAAATCTGGCTATTTTTTAACGGACTAATTTTGGCAACACTGATCATAACCGTTTGACAGCAGTTGGCAAGTTGGCTGCTTATCGAAATTGGTTATCGCAATCGTAATCGAAATCAGCGTCTACCTTAGCGCACACATTTTAGTGTGCACAGACATTGAGATAACCGTTACAAGGACGCGCCGCTGCCGTCGCTGCTGCTGTAACGAAACTGGGCAACGAAAGGAAGCGGCAAGGATTTTGCGCAGTTTTGCTGGCAGGCGGGCTGGCGGACAGCGACTTCTGCGTTTTTTTGCACGCACAGTAACACAACAAGAGCAAATAGCAAGCAAGGAAAAAAAAGGCAGGCAGAAACTGGCAAAGGCAACGCAAGTTTTGTGAATGAAATTTCGCGCAGGCACAAAGCGCACAAACAATGTTAAGGTGGCACACAAACACACACACACACACAGACAGTTGCTCACTCACTCACACACACACACACACACACACTCACTCACACACTAGCTCACGTTCTCTGCGAAAGTCACGCGGCAGGCGTATGCACAGAGATGCGAACGAAATAGGCAAAAGGGAGAGCAGAGAAGGGAGCAGTAGCTCCAAAAAGCAAAAGCAAACAATGCCGCACTTTGTGTGTGTGTGTGTGTGTGTGTGTGTATGTTTGAGTTCAAAGCTAGAAAATACGAAAAACGAAACGTAAGCAAAGCAAAGCAAAGAAAAATGAGAGCAGCGTTGAGCGGAACGTGTGATGAAATGGAATGGAATGAGATGGATTGGGTTGTGTTGTGTTTGTTGTGTTGTGTTGTGCTGGGAGAGTTAACAGTTAACAGTTTTGGGCAACCCAAAAGGGAATCGACATCTGCCGCTGGCCGCTGGCAGACAAGGCAGGCACACTGTCGCTCTCTAGCGGGCGTGGTGGTCTCTGTTCCTGCCCTGTGGGTGGGAAATATCGAAGCTCTTGGAGTGCTTGACTGGAAGGCACTGGGCCCCAAAAACAAAACTAATGCTCAGCATTTATCGATGATGACGGTACTCGAAGCGGCTTCAGTTGTCGCTCTATAGATTGACCCACAAATATTGCTGCTGCAGCCGCCGTAATTATGTTAACCTCTGGCCGCTGTCTGGCGCGCACAATGATCAACTTGATGATGATTACGATTACGATTACGATTACGATTAGATAGCTCAACGCAGCGCAGCGAAAGTGCAATAAAAGCGATTGACAAATTTATTGATGGCGTGCGAGCACTTTTCTGGGAAGGGGCAACATACAATCGTCGGATAAAGTATTTTGACAAAAGTAAAGCTAAATCTTCGCGTAATTTGAACTTACTTTATGTCAAGTTTGGCATCAATGGAAACGTCATTTAAATTCCGTTTGAATGATACAAAACTTTCCTTAACCCATTAAGTGCCCATTGAATATTTCGAATTTTTGTAAAACTGTGTTTGACTTTTTTCCTCGATTCTTTACAAAAATATTTTGATGCAAAAAAATTCTTCAAACACTTCTAAGAGTGAATAATTTTCAAAAATCTCTTCGCTAGTATTTTTTATAATTTTTTGAAAATTGCCAATAAGCCACTTTTTATATGAAAAGTAGGCAAAATGGGTATAAATAGTCGTTTTTAGGGTCTTATCGGTTAAAGGTTACGGTTTAAGTTCAGTTTTTATATTTTGTGCTTAGAATGATAGCAAATTAAAACTTGGGACTTACAGTTTTGAATTTTTTGAAAAACCTACGGAGTCCGGAATCAAAATTTTTAATTTTTAAAATTTATCAGTTCAGTTTTGGCCAAGTTAAAGATAATTAACATTTAGTTCTAAATAAAGAAACAAGAAATAGTTTTAAAGTGGAAATAATTTAGTTTGCTAGTGTGTATACTACATATACACTACATCGGCATATTTATTATGACATACATTTAATGCTAAATATATCCTTAATTTGATTCTACTTCATGTACATTTTGGCATCAATGGAAAGTCATTTCAATTCCGTTTAAACGCATACAAGACTATTCCTGTAACCCATTAGGTACCCATTGAAAATTTTGCATTCAAAAATACGCCAATTTTAAAACTTTTTTCCTAGATTTTTTTCGAAAAATTGATTTTGATGCAAAAAATTCTTCATACAATTTTAATAGTGACTGCAAAAACAATTTTTCAAAATCTCTTTGCTAGTATTTTTTATAATTTTGTTGAAAACTGCAAGAATATGACTATTTTAACCCTGATTTTCCTACTTTTCATACAAAAAGTGTCATTTTTGCAGTTTTAAAAAATTGTAAAAAATACTAGCAAAGAGATTTTTGAAAGATTGTTTTTGCAGTCACTATTAAAATTGTATGAAAACTTGGTTTTGCAGTCAAAAAATCTTTCGAGAAAAATCTAGTGAACAAAAGTTTTAAAATTGGCGTTTTTTAAATTCAAAATTTTCAATAGGTACTTAATGGGTTAAGGAAAGTTTTGTATCATTCAAACGGAATTTGAAATGACTTTTCCGATTGATGCCAAAATGTACATGAAGTTGAATCAAATTAAGGATATATTGAGCTTTAAATGCTGTCAAAATAAATATGCCGACTAGTGTACATACATATATGTACGAGTATAGGTTTATTTATTTAGATAGTTTACCTAAAAGTATGCAGCGACTTTTATACTTATCGTAGCGCTTTCGCTGCTCACACACACAAACTCACACGCTTTTCCACACATACACAGAAAAAAAAATGCTGTTCTAAAATCAAGCCTAAAATACTTGATTAAAGCCTGCCTTTTTCAAGTATGTTTCCAGGATTAAGCTGAACAATCAAGCCTGAATCGGGATTTAAATGGGAAAACAAGCCCAAATTACTTGATTCTCTCTCGGCCTCTCTCATTTTAACTGGTCCGGTGGCTCAGTGGTTAGAGTCGCCGACTTGTTTGAAAAAGACCTGGGTTCGATTCCCACCGTCAATAAAAAAAAAGATAATAACAAAAAAATGTTTTTAAAAAATAATTTAAAAAAGAAAAACTATTAAAAAAATTGTAAAAAATAAAAAAAGTTTTAAAAAAAAATTTAAAAAAATAAAATAAAATAAAAAAAAAACCTTAAAAAAAGTTAAAAACAAAGTTTAAATGTAACGAAAGACATTATACAGTCGAACTTCCATAACTCAAATCACCATTATCCACGAAAAAAATTCAAGTTAGGGAAGTAGAATTGTATGAAATTTGCCCAGTATTGCCACTCGATTTTGTTCGAGTTAGAGAAACTTCGAGTTAGGGAAGTTTGACTGTAATTAATACAATTTTTTTTAGCCTGAATTTAAGAATTTCAGTATAGAATTCGGGATTGAAAAAATCAAGTATTTCATACTTGGTTTAAGAAAATCCGAGATTACCCCACTTCTGACATCGTTTCGAATTGAATTCGGGCTAAATATCCAGGATTTTTTTTCTGTGTATGTATGTGTGTATTGCTGCACATAAAATGTAAATGAGTGTAAGTGTGTGTGTGTCAGTTGGGTGATAAAGCCATAGATATAGCTTGGCCTGCATGCGTGTGGATAATGGCGCGCCGAAAAGTCGAAACGCACACACAACACACTAACACCCAAATACACACACACGCACGCACAAACACATGCGCGCACATAATAAGGTGCGATTTGTCTCGCGCATAAAACGAAATTTCCTGCAAATATATATGTATATATACACACACACACACACACATGCTCTATACTTGGTAGCTGAATGGCTGGCCAACAATGGTCGCTGCTGCCAGAGAGGTAGAAAGAGGGGAGAGAGTGGGGAAAGGTGAGGAGAGGGGGTTGGTGGTGGGGGGGGACAGTTTCGATTGCTTTGTTGCTTGTATATGACAGCGTGCCGATGTCTCTATGCATGTATGTGTGTGTGTGTCTGTGTCTGTGTGGAGGACATCTTTGTAGGTTAAGGCTCATGTCAAAGCCTGGCGACAAAAGGCGTAAGGCGTAAGGCGTGGCAACACAAAAAAAACTCGTTTGCCATAATTATTGCTTTTGTTGTTCGCTCGCTTGCAGCCGATACGCGTGTATGTGTGTGTGTGTTGGACCCGCATTATTATTTTAACCGGAAATGTGTGTGTTGCCCTACGTGTGTGTGTGTGTGTGTGTGTGCGTTACGTGTATAAAATTTGTGAACTAGATGAACTTTTTTCTTGTTGTGTTTGGCGGAAGCGTATTCTCTGTGTGTGTGTGCCGGCGACAACATTTAGCAAATTTTTTATGACAATGTCGCTTGGCATTGTATCTCTCATTCTCATTCGATCTCTCTCTCTCTCACTCTCTCACATAATGCAGATGCTGCTTGGAGTAACCTCAGCTGCTGACAGCGCCCACTTTTATGACAAATATTATGTTAAAGACCGAATATGCGCTACGCCATAAAAGTCAATCATTTTTCATTTCGCTTTGCGCGTTGCTGTTGTTGTTGTTGTCCCCGTTGTTGTTGTTGTTGTTGTTGTCGCTGTCGTCGTCGCTCGCACTGCGTTTCCTTCATGCCGCGTCACTGTCACTCTCACAGCCATTCACACAAAAAGCAACCTCGCTCCCGCTCTACCCATTGAATGAACCCCCTTTGACAAGGGCGCGGGCAGGAGGGATGAAAGTCAGACCACAGCCCCCTCCTAAATTAATCTGCGCAATTTTACAAGCTTTAGAAATTTATAAAAAGCAAGTTTCATAAAATTAGCATACATTTCTCCCACTATAGCTTGAAAGGATTTGAAAAAGATTTCGAATTTTCATAAAAGAAGTTGTCTCAAAACTTAATTTATACAAATTTCAAGACAACTTAAGTATACTTTATCTTATTTCCTGTTTTTTCTGGGTTATTCTCAATCCTTGCAACAAATGCTGGAGCAATTTAATCTATTTTTTAATACCGTCCGTCTCAACTTTGTTTTAAATATTTTGAGTTATACATTTAGTATTGTATTTAACACATTTTTAGACCCCGTACTTTAAAAAAGTAAAGGGGTCTATTAACTTTGTCACAAAAAAAAATGTGCGTAACAGGCAGAAGGAGGCGTGGCAGACCCCATAAAGTATATATATTCTTAATCAGCATCAACAGCCGAGTCGTCCGTCCGTCTGTCCGTCCGTCTGTCCGTCCGTCCGTCTGTCCGTCTGTAAGAGCGCCTAGATCTCAGAGACTATAAGAGCTAGAGACTCCAAACTTGGTATGTAGGTTCGTCTATATTGGGAGCAGATCGAGTTTGTTTTCGATTTTGGATCAGATCACTATATCATATAGCTCCCATAGGAACAATCAGTTGAAAATCAAGTCTTAGTATGGAAAACTTTTTTTCTGTTTGAGATATTTCAACCAAACTGACAGAATATGCATAAAAGATGGTCCCATACATACTGAGCAAATTTGATTGAAATCGGATTACTATATCATATAGCTGCCATAGGAACGATCAGTCCAAATTAAGTCTTAGTATGAAAATCTTTTTGTTGCTTGAGATATCTTTATAATAAGTACGGGGTCTCCGACAGTCGAGTACCGCTCGACTGTAGCACCGCCGACTAGTAATTATTAGCTTTGTATTCCTATTTTATAATTATAAATTAGTTAATAATTTAATATAATAATTAATTAATTATTAATTATTTCTTTCCGTCCACTGATTTAATTTGTCGCCCCTTTTTTTGTCAAGCTGACTACGCCCTTGTCCCTTCCTCTACTTGAATGCTGCCTTTGGCTTTGCTGCTTGCTTCTTCTCTTTTGCTTTCCATTCTTTTCTTTTCCTTTTTTGCTTGTGTCCGCTGGGGACATTTAATTTTTGGCGGTCATTCGTTGTGATTTTCCTTGATATGCGATATAGTATTTTATGTACAGTTCGTCTATATGTATGTACATATGTATGTATGAGTGTGTATAGCTCTGTTTGTGTGTGTGTGTGTGTGTGTGTGACTTGACTAACCGTTTGTTGTTGATTTTTGGCGCGGCTTGCTTCAATTTATGTTCTGTTTGCCGTTATTGTCGATTTTTACTTGTTCTTTGCTTTCGTTTTTCTTCTTTTTTTGTACATTTTAAAGGACCTTTTTTTTGGGTGTGGAACACATTTGTTGTGTTGTTATATTGATAAGTTCATTTAATGGGCACGGCCTGACTTGCCCTCTTCCTGTGCCCAGTTACACACACATACATACACACAGTAAGTCAAGTAATTGTTTTGACAAAGAAAAAAAATTTTAAAATTAATTTTAGAAGAGAAAAAATAAACAGTATTTTTCTTTTTAAATTAAAATCTATTGGGCTTAAACATTTTTAAAGTAAAAAACAGATGTCAATATATTTTTTTTTTTTTCAACATAACAACTTGACATACTGTGAGTGCATGTTCACAAATCTGACTTTCATGATTCATAAAAAGAAAACCATACAAGGGAATCAACAAATTTTTTTTTTTTCTAAATTTTTATTATTTTATTCTTAACAAATAGGAGTAAGGCAACATTAATAAAAAAGACAAGTTCTTAGATTTTGAAAGAAAAAGGAAAAAGGAAAAGGAAAAAAAAGTGAGCTTACTTATTCAACTTTTACTCTAGATTTTTTGAAAAAAAAGTATTGATGCAAAAAGTTTCTCTAATCAATTCTATTAGTGACTGCGAAAAAAAATTTTCAAAAATCTTTTCTCATGTATTTTTTAAAATTTTTTGAAAATGGCAAATTAGGCACTTTTTTCCCATTTTCATACAAAAAGTGTCTCTTTTGCCATTTTCAAAAAATTTTAAAAAATACATGAGAAAAGATTTTTGAAAATTTTTTTTGCAGTTAATAAATAAATTGATTAGAGAAACTTTTTGCATCAAAACTTTGTTTTCAAAAAATCTAGGGTAAAAGTTGAAAAAGTAAGCTCACTTTTTTCCTTTTCCTTTTCCTTTTTCTTTCAAAATCTAAGAATTTGTCTTTTTTATTAATGTTGCCTTTTTCTATTTGTTAAGAATGAAATAATAAAAATTTAGAAAAAAAAAAATTTGGATTCGCTTGTATGGTTTTGTTTTTCAGAATCATGAAAGTCAGTTTTGTGAACATGCACTCACTTTTGCTCGCCACTGTATATATTTGGCATACAAATAAATGTGTGTGTGTGTGTGTTTTTTTTTGGCATTTATTTGAGTGCGTCGCGCCTAATGAGTTTAATGCTTTGTTATCAGCGCTGTAATCTGCTTATGTAATATGCGGCCAAAACTTCAACATAATTGAATCACAAATTATGTCATTTTGTGTGTTATACACACACACACACACACACGGACATACAGACAAACATATTCAAAAGATTTTAAGGCTTTAGGCTCAACTTTAAACGCATTAATTGTCGTTAGATTGCTGGCGAATTGAGTGACTGGCAATTAAAAATTACGCTGATAACGGTATTTACGACACCGCCCATTTGTATTCGGATTTACAGAGCGGCAATGTGATCTGTTAGAACGAGACAACAGCAAACATACAAAACGATCTAAACAAACAATCTTTCTGACTCGCTCACACACACACAATCATTCAGCTTAGTCGCCATTTTTAATTGCTGGGTTTGTTTACATTTTGTAGCAGTGCTGCCATCTAGTTGTAATAAAAATGGACTATTTTTGACCCCGTTTGGTTTAACATTTCCATTGTCTGCAAAGTGCTAATTACAAAACGTTTAAGTAACTGTCATAAAGCAATTACTGGAAATGCCACACCTGAGATCGAAGTCTATTTGTTTTTAGAGCAATTTCCAATACTGTAAATACACGTGCCCCGAGGCTGGCCCAACACCAAGTAACCTATATCTCTCTCTCTCTCCCTCTCTCCCCCTCTCTCTTTCTGTGTCTCCCTACGATTCCTGTCAATGACGGAAGGCCACTTTCATTTTGTAGGAAAAGCAAATGAAACTTAACGGAAAAGAAAATTACATCATGCTCGTTTCAATGGGTCGACATAATATTATTTTCCTTGGTTTTTTTTCTCTTCATTTTTTTTTCTTTATTTGCAGCCCCGACCCCGCATATTTTCCACTGTGCGTGAGCCTTACACAGAGAGAAAAATGGCGTAAGAAAAAAAATGAAGCTTAGTTTAAATTTTTCAAATCAGTACAAATTTGATTGAGGGCCAAAAATTATGAAATTGACATTTCGCAGGGAAATCTGTTAAGTTTTAAATTTTTTCACAGGTATGAAGCGGTAAGATTGGAAAAGTAAATATTTTGCGAAAAAAAATTAAAGTTTTTAGGTGAACAAAATTTTGTGGCAAAAAACGTAGTGTTATTAAAATAATTTTGAAATAATGATTAATTTCAAGTTTTATAGATTTTCTCACAAAATTATGGTTAATTCTAAGCTATACTTTACTTCTCAACCAATAATAATTATTTTTGAGCAGAAAAATAAAACTCCAGTTGTAATTTCGACTTTCTCTTTGGGTATAAGGGCAAAAATTATATATAGTCCTAGTCAGTACTAACCAAGACAAACCATAATAATAATCCAATTAAAAAAAAATTTCCATTGGAGAAATTGAGAAATTGCCAAATTGAGCTTTCTCAAAATAACAAATTGAGTTTTATTGTGACCAAAAAATAAAACTTACGAAATAATGATTATTCTTTAAGTCTTATTGTTTTGCTTAAAAAGTAAGGTATGACTTAGAATTAACCATTATTTTGTGACTAAATCTATAAAACTTAAACAATTTTAATAATAGTGAAAATGCCAAAACGAGCCTAAAAGGTGAATATTGGTATTTTTCTCGCAGTCTCAAAGTTATTTGTCAAGATTTTTTGATCACAAAAAAAAAAACAAATAATCATTATTAACAGTCCCTGTAAAATATACAGTGAACCACGAATGTCTTCATACAGCATAAATTTGTAAAATTTGCGTATAATAAAGATGTTTTGATGCGGTTTTCTTATATTAATCTTTTATTCACTTAAATCCCGTTCTAATGATACCAAAGTCTATTTTTCAACTTTTTTCCTCGATTTTTCCAAAAAATATTTTGATGCAGAAAATTTTTTCAAACAATTCTAAGAGTAACTGCAAAAAAATTTTTCTAAAATATTTTTGCTAGTATTTTTTATAACTTTTTGAAAATCATAAAAATTACGATTTTAACCCCTTTTTCCTACTTTTTTTGCAGTTTTCAAATAATGATAAAAAATGCTAGCAAAAATATTTTTGAATAAATTTTTGCAGTTACTCTTAGAATTGTTTGAAAACATTTTCTGCATCAAAATATTTTTTGGAAAAATCGAGGAAAAAAGTTGAAAAATAGACTTTGGTATCATTAGAACGGGATTTAAGTGAATAAAAGATTAATATAAGAAAACCGCATCAGAACATCTTTATTATACGCAAATTTTACAAATTTGCTGTATGAAGACATTCGTGGTTCACTGTACCTACATTGCCCAAGGAAATCGGTTCAGTTTTGACAAAGCTACGCGTTGCTTGCTAAGAATTTGAAATTAGTTCTTGCCTCTTCTTTCGCTCTGTGTATTCATATGCACAACCATTCTTCGCTGTTGCTATGTGTGCGTGTGTGCGTGTGCGTGCCTATGTATTTGTGTGCTTCATCATCATCATCTTCCGGGCTGCGTTGCGTCTCCAAGCTCCTGCGTTCTGTCGATTTTTTATTTATTTATTTTATGCCTACGCACACACACACATACCATACATACATACATATGTACATACATATGTATATGTGTGCCAAGCAGTTTGACAGGTGTCACCGACTGAGTGGCTGCCTGACTAGCTGACTGCGGGGCTAACGGGATCAGGTGGGTGGCAAGGCACGAGGAGGGGGGGGGGGGGGGGCTGGTTGGGCTTGTCGCGGGCGTGGCTCGTCTGAGTCTCGAGGGCATGGGGGTGGGGGGCAGTGTTGCCAATTTAGCTATTTTCCCGACAGATTTAGTGGGTTGCAACTGGCAAATGCGGGATAAATTGTAAAACAGCGGAAAGCGGGAATTTTAGCTACTTCAAAAATAATTTTAGCTTTTTGAAAATATCTGGTAACTTCATGTATTTTTATGCTTTACGATGCCACACTTAAACACTTGGTAGTATTTTTTCCATTTGAATGGCACAAAAACATCGATAAGCCAAAAAAGCATTACATTTTGTCTTTTTTAGCTATGAAGTCAATTGAATCGAGCCTTATACCATCACTAACGGGGTATTTATAAATCGATCACGATTGTAAGGTGTAAATATATAAATAAATATATATACAGTGGTCCACTAATGTCTTCATACCCCCTAACTTTGTCAAATTTTTGTATAATAAAAACAATTGGATGTAGATTTCTTAATTTAATCATTTATTCATTTAAATTCCGTTTGAATGCCCATGGAAATTTTTTAAACTTTTTTGTAAAAGTGTAATTTTTAACTTTTTTCCCAAAAAAAAAATATTTTGATGCAAAAAAATTCTTAAAACAATTCTAAGTGATTGTAAAAAATTTGAAAAATAACTTCGCTTGTATTTATTATGATTTTTTTAAAATTGCTAAAAGACCACTTTTAGTATGAGAAGAAGGAAAAAGGGGTTAAAGTAGTGATTTTTAGCAAATTTTAAAAAGTCATAAAAAATATTAGCGAAGAGATTTTTTAAAATTTTTTTTGCATTCACTCATAGAATTGCTTGAAGAATTTTTTTGCATCAAAATATTCAAAAACACTGGATTAAATCAAAAAAAATTTCGTTTTACTACTCTAGTTTTTTTTAGCTATCAAAAAATTTTATTTAGCTATTTTCAGCTTTTTTTAAAGGCTATTTTGGCTTTTTCTTGTCCCGAAGAGTTGGCAACACTGGTGGGGGGTGGAGTGGTATAAATTCGATGAAAAATGTGTCCCTATTATTCTTTGCATTGTTTTATGCGGCATTTATACGCTTATTTTTTGTTGTCTTTTAATAGACGTGGCAAATGTACGCCAAAAACAAAAACAAAAACAAAGGCGACATCATTCGCTGGAGCTACTTTATGTACCACAGCAGACAGTCCGAGAGGGGATGTTTGGGGGAGGGGGGAAGAGGGTGCTCCTTGTCTGCGAGCGTTTTATCATCATCCAATCAGTAGATAAATAACATATAAAATGAGGTGCTTAATCGGGTTTGAAGTGATGAAAGTGAAACTGTTATATTCCTCTCTCTCTCTCTCTCTTTGCCTTTGTCTGTGGTGTATATTTGGATATCTGTTACACACACACACATAGTTAAAGTGCGTGTCGCATTACAATTTTCCATTTCGGCACACCTATGAGCCTGTCAATTGTGCGTGACAACATAATTCAGGATTAAATTGTAGGCGTACACAAGTAATTTGTCAACATTTATATACATTTTCTACAAATCACGGTTATTGACATTCCATTTTGAATTTGGCGCACATTTCGCTACTAAGCTTATCGATAAGTAAGCGCATATATCGTAGCGAAGTAGTTGGCAACACTTGCAAACAGAGCTGCGCACATCGATTGACACGCAGCAAGTGTTATCGGTAGCCGCACACTTTTGAGTCGATGAATATAAATATGAGAAACACCAATGATTAAAGCTAATAAAATTGTTAAATTCTATTTAAAAGATATTAAAAAGTGTTCTTGAGATGTCACCTTTTAATTGGTAATCTTTCTATTAATTGACCAAATCGTACGACCGTTTGTGTCGTGTGTGGCCTACATCAGCAGACAGCTGTCTGTTTTTTTTTTTTAGTGTGTGCAGAAATATCGAACAAAACAGTATTATTCAGTCTGTCAGCATTAATAAACATAACATTAACATTAATAATAACAAATTGCATAAGCAGCCAATACTCTTAAGCGGAAATAACAAGCGGCATCATTTAAATCAATACAACAATAATACTAAGCAACAAATTCGCATTGTAGCAGCCGCCCCCACCAGACTTGGCTAGAAAAAAGCTAAAATGGCTAGGTAAACGATAAAAAGCCGCATAAATTAAATTAATAACAAAGCGATAATCTCAACTAAAATGCAAATATGATTCCCAAGAACTGTTTAAGTGTGTAATAAAGACTTGTTGCTTGCTGCAAAAGTGTCAGACATTGAACGCTGTTTATTGATTTTTGTAATTTTCAATTGTATTTGTTTATTTAAACAAATTGAGCGAAGCGCTTTTGTTTATTGTCATAGGCATTACGGGAGTTAAAAGTGTTGCCTTATCAGTCAAAACCGCAACTGCTTTATTATCGGTCACATTTATTGCGAATGATTAACATGCAAACAATTATTGAGTAGGCATTAAAATAATTGAGTGGTTTGTGGCCCAAAGACGCTAATTGACTGATAATCAAATTTGTTATGATTTGTGCATCAATCAGTCTGGAAACACTCCCTAAATAAAGACCATAAAATGTTTACACTTCCAAAATTTTACCCACTTGGGATTAACAACAGTTCGAAACAGTGATGCCAATTTGGCCTTTATTCGGATAGATTTGTCTGGTTTTTGACTACTTTAGTCGGGAGAAATCGCAAACATCTTCTATCCGAAAATCTGGCTTTATTTAGATTCAATTAAATTGAATCCAAAGAGGATTATAATCACGGTTGCCACAATTGGCATTTTTGCGCCAAAACTGGCTCTTGTTTTTCCTGTTGGCGCAATGGCACTTTATTTTTCGATTTGGCTCTTTTTTTCATCAGTTCAGAATCAGTTATTTTGTATAGTTTTAGGTTGAAAAATAAATATGTATTTTTATTTAATAACATAATCACTAAATTAAGATAAAAATGTGAATATGTGTTATTGCTTTAAGTGTTTGTGAACGAAATATTTTTTATTTAATTAAATGCAAAAATAAAATGAACTGGAAAAAAAGTTTTGGCTCTTTTTTAGTCAATTTGGCTAATTTTTTGTCTGTTTTTGGCTCAATCAGATATTTTTAAGTGGCAACCGTGACAGTGATGCCAATTTAGCCTTTATTCGGATAGATTTGTCTGGTTTTTGACTGGTTCAGTCGGGAGAAATCTCAAACATCTTCTATCCGAAAATCTGTTTATTTTTAGATTCAATTAAATTGAATCCAAATAGGATTATTATTGCCAATTTTGGAACTTTTTGAAAATGGAAACTATATAAAGGCGAAAACAATTTCCCAAAACGCCAAAAATCATTGAAAATGCATTAAAACTTTTGAATTAAAAAAAAAAAAATAGAAAAAAAAGTTTAGCATGTTTTTATTTTTTAGTTTTTCAGCTTTTTTTTCTTGTTTTTTGACCGTTCTGTCTTTTTTACGGAAAATATTTGACATCACTGTTAACTACAGCTTAAAATTGTATGCGAGGGTGGACTGATAAATCATTGGCCTAAGTAAAAAAAAAACAACTTTTGTAAACAAATCTTAATCCAAATTAAAAAATAGCTCAGTTGATAGAGATTTCACTCAAATAAAATTCGAAAAGCATAAAAAAGTTGTACAACCGTCAGTTAAAGTGAATTGCTAAAAAAGTTGAATTTCGCCCACCTTAGGTCGATAACTTATCAGCCCACCCTCGCATATGCTTAGCAGCAGTACAAAATCAATAAATGCAATGTCAATTGCATTGTTTTGTGTACCTTGATTATTCGGTTACTTTAATGAACTTTACGTCTAATTGCAGCCATGATTTCAGCGTTTGGAACTAGGGAAATCGTTAGCTACAAGCGCCTGGTGCGACTCATCTCTAATATGTAACTACAAACGAACGGAAAAATGACACAGAAAAGTTGGCGGCACAAACGCAAATAAATGTTGAAACGCACTAAAATAACAAAGTTATAAAAAAAAACATTTCGAAAAGGTAATAATAGGGGAATTAAGATGCTCGGACGCACACAGAAGCTGCTGCTCGGCCTCTTGATACTGTTGCTGGTCAACATCTTGTGGGTTTCCTCCAGTGAATTAAGCAAAGTAAGTCCAAATGAATCCAAAGGAATTTAAGAGTTTTTTAACTAATATTTCAAATGCTCAACAGTTTCTCTACGACGATGACAAGTATGACAAGCCCTTCCTTACAACCTACTTCAAGACGTCCATGTTCAGCATTTATTTGCTCATCATTGGTATCATTGCGCCCTGGAAGGAATCGTGTGATCGGCAGAATGGCAATTATGTGGTATGTAGAGACCAAGGATGGCTAAGAAGCAGGCATTAAAACCGAAACGAATATCGGTTTCAGTTACGGTTTCGGTTATTTTTAGACCCCGTACTTTAAAAAAGTAAAGGGGTCTATTAACTTTGTCACAAAAAAAATGTGCGTAACAGGCAGAAGGAGGCGTGGCAGACCCCATAAAGTGTATATATTCTTAATCAGCATCAACAGCCGAGTCGATATAGCCATGTCCGTCTGTCCGTCCGTCCGTCTGTAAGAGCGCCTAGATCTCAGAGACTATAAGAGCTAGAGACTCCAAACTTGGTATGTAGGTTCGTCTATATTAAGAGCAGATCGAGTTTGTTTTAGATTTTGGATCGGACCACTATATCATATAGCTCCCATAGGAACAATCAGTTGAAAATCAAGTCTTAGTATGGAAAACTTTTTTGCTGTTTGAGATATTTCAACCAAACTGACAGAATATGCATAAAAGATGGTCCCATACATACTGAACAAATTTGATTGAAATCGGATTACTATATCATATAGCTGCCATAGGAACGATCAGTCCAAATTAAGTCTTAGTATGAAAATCTTTTTGTTGTTTGAGATATCTTTATTATAAGTACGGGGTCTCCGACAGTCGAGTACCGCTCGACTGTAGCACCGCCGACTAGTCTCATTTAGGTTTTCGGTTATCGGTAACACAAAATCTCTGAATAAAGGTTTCGTAACGGTGAACCGGTTTTTGTATGTTTCGATTTTGAAATACCGGTATGGTTTCGGTTTACAAGGGAGAATTTTTTTTGAAAAATATATTTATATTAATAATATAATAATAATAATAAGAAAAGTAAAATGAAAAATCATAATTAAAAATGAAAAATAAAATAAAAAGCCAATAACCAAATATCAAAGATCGCAAACAAGACTTATAAATCGGAAAAAATCGAAACATTTCAAAATTTTTCGTTATAAAATATCTTTAACTTGTTTTTTACATTTTTATAATACAAGTTTAAAATAAGACCATAACTCTTATTTGCAGCTTTTAAGATAACAATAAAAAAATAAATGTTTTTTTGAATATTTATTATTTATATTATTTTTTGTGTATGAAACTGAAATTAACCCTTATAAATGAAACGGTAACTAAACGGTTATTTCGGTTTACAGAGTTTCGGTTTTAAGGTTTCGGTCAAATGAAAATTTTTTTTCGGTTACGGTTTTAAATTTCTATCGGTTTTTACCGGTTAAAGGTTACGGTTTCGGTTTTAATCTCTGCTATAAATAATTCTTTTATATGATTTTTTAATACAAAATAGAATCAATACCAATATTCATTACTCGTATTTTGAACTTTAACTATACATTTAATTTGATTCGCGGTTTTTAATTGGTTTTTATAATGAAATAATAATTCATTTTTATTATGACTATAAAAAAATAAGTGGTTAATTTAATTTGTATGCCAAACATCATGAAATAGTTTTAATTTCAAGATTTGTATTTTAAAAACAAACTCTTTCTGTTACTTTGAAACACATGTACTCTATATAGATGATGGATCAAAACGGCGACGATGAGAACTATTATTCGAATCAGGCTGCCTTGGTAAGTCTCTTAAATATACTGTTGATATACCCTCTCTAATCCTCTCCAATTGCAGGGTAATCCCACCTTTGTGCCCATCCGCGTAGCCAATCCCATCAATGGCGTCTTGTCCGGCACCGAGAGCGACGATTCCAGTGTGCGCAGCGTGCGATTCTGCAAGATGGCCGAGGTGCGCGAGATGTCGGCCCATGAGGCAACGGATGCGTTGATGGCACGCCTGTCCTATGCCGCCAGCATGCGGATTCGACGACAGAAGTCACATCATAAGACGGCCAAGACGGCGCTGCTCTTCTGCCTGCTGTGGTTTGCCGCCAATTACTTTTCGCAGCTGGCCCTGGACATGGACGAACAGCCCATGATAACGCTTATCAGGTATAGAAAAGTTCACAAGAGTTTGAATAGTTCAAAGCTCATAGTTCCTGATTTCCTCAATTTTAGATCAACAACAGCGACGTTGTTTGTCATTTTACTGGCTGCATTATTTCCCTCGGCAACGGGCGATAAGTTGACCATCACCAAGGTCATTGCGGTGACCATGAATATTGGCGGCATTGTGGCAATCACCATCAACGATCTGCATGACTCGAAGATGACACGCGGCGTGTTGTTGGCCCTGTTCAGCGCCTTCTTCTATGCCTCCTACTTGGTGTTTGTGAAGCGAAAAAGCGACACCGAGGAGAAGGTCGACATTCCGCTGTTCTTTGGTAATTTATAGTTATTATACCCTGGGGGGGTATATTAAGTTTGTGCAAAAGTATGTAACGGGCAGAAGAAAGCATCTCCAACCCCATAAAGTATATATATTCTTGATCATGTCCGTCTGTCCGTATAAGCGAAAGGATCGCAGAGATTGTAAGAGCTAGCACCACCAAATTTGGATATAAGACTCCTTCTAATGTCAGTCCTTCAATATTAGTATATGTTAAAATTTTTCCACGCCCTCTATGGGGGGCATAATTTATTAAAAAACTTACATCACCTTTAATTTAGGGGTTTAAGCTACAATTTTAAATTACAGTCGAACTTCCCTGACTCGAACTTCCCTAACTCGAAGTCTCTCTAACTCGAACAAAATCGAGTGGCAAAACTAGGCAAATTTCATACAATTATACTTCCCTTACTCGAAGTCTCCCTAACTCGAACTTTTTTCGTGGATAATGGTGATTCGAGTTAGGGAAGTTCGACTGTATATTATATTATATTATTTAAATTTTACACCAACGGGTGTAGGATCATTCTCAGAGACTAATTACCAACTTTCAACACGATTAGGCCATAAATAGTGAAGATATTAAGCTATTAAGATTGGCAAAATACATACGCGTAAAAATAGAATTACTTGTCAATTCATTCATTTTACATTTACTCTGCCAGAATGTACATCGAGATTGTGTATCGAATTTGTCAGCATAATTCCAAGTGACGTAGTGGTGGAAGTGATAAGTACTCGGCAAGCGAAACAGGAAATTGGGGTTCAAATCCCGGTCCGATCGATGCAAATGAATCTTATTTTTCGTTTATTTGAATTGTCAGTCTAATGCTAGAGATACGCGCCCTTGTGCGAGGGGTCGTGGGTTCGATTTCTGATTTGGTAAGCCAATTTTTTTTTGTTTTTTTCATTATTTTTACTTTTTATCAATTTTTAAAATTTAAATATACCGTGCAAATTGGTTCAAATCAATCATTTATATTGTATAAGTAAGTAGCTGCCACAAAAACGATAAGTCGATAAGGATTAGTATGAGAATTGCATGGGCATCAAATCTTTGGCGTGCCCAGGGTATATTACTGTCGAGTGCACTCGACTGTTTCGCTTGTTTAAATGTATCGTGGTTTTTATTAACTCTTTGGTTTGCTTGCAGGCTTCGTTGGTCTGTGGAATATGCTGCTGTTGTGGCCCATCTTCTTTATACTGCATTTCACCAAGATCGAGACATTCGAGCTGCCCAGCCAGGGACAGTTTGCCCTGCTCTTTCTGAACGGCTTCATTTGCACGATGCTGGCGGTGTCGCTTTGGTTGTGGGGCTGTTTTCTCACCTCATCACTGATCGGCACGTTGGCCATGTCGCTGCAAATACCGCTGGGCATTGCCTTGGATGTGCTGCTGCGGAGCAAACCATATACATCTATGCACTGGATGGGCTCACTGGGATTGCTCGTGTCGTTGCTGCTCGTGGTGCTGCTGATGCGCAACGATGATTCCGATCCGCTTATGAAGCTCTTTAAAGTTGTATATAGAAAATTATGTGGCTGCCATAAGGCGAGCATTGTGAGGTATGTTAATTTTAAATCAATATTTATTTTAAACTATTTAATTCCAATTTGCATTTTAGAGTCAGCGATGATGAGCAACAGGAATCTCTGATTAATAGCAGTGATTAAAGTCTGAAGGCTTTTGAAAAGCGCGCTTCTAAATTAAAAAAATTGCTCACTGCAATGCAAATCCAAAACTTGGCTGTTCACGAGTTCGTTTCGAATCGTCCTTTAATCTATAGCGACAAATATGTTGAGTGTATGTAGTTGTAGATATTAATATTCCGCACAACTTTCATATACTATGTATTTATCATAATGTAAGAGTTGATCTTGATTTGCACTTTTATGTATAATTAAGATAATCTATTTATTGCTATTACCATTGTATTTTTCTGTAAATAGCTTTAGCCTTAGTGTGTATTTCTATGTGATAGGTCTTTAAAAATTCTGCTGCTGAAGCTCATTTATAATTATGATTATTATTGTGCTAATATTATGTTTAAACTAAATAGCCTATAATCTTTGCTATAGTGCTCGACTCTATAATATACATATAACCACAAGATATTCAAAGATTTTCCGTTTGATACCCTTTCATATAACAATAGCACAGGTATCAAACATAGAATACTTTAAAGTTTAAACTCTATTAGATATTTAATCTGTAAACTGAAGAACCTAATAATTATACGTTAAAGACAAAATAATATAGATGATAACAAAATTGTAAATGTTTTGTTATTTTAAGTTGAAACTGATTACAATATAAATTTGAATTCCAAGACAGCATCCAATTGTATTAATATTCAATATTGTTTTCAATAAGCAAACTCAAGTTGAAAGTAAATGTTAACCATGCCTAATAATTAAAATGTATTTAAACAGTATTTATTGTGATATATTCTTATTACTCTGCGACAAGATAATTATTTTATTTATGATTTATTTATTTATGATTTGAATTTGATTAATAAGTTTTTTTTAGAATTTCTTACTAAATTTCACCACGCGAAGGATGTCGTTCACCAAACCAATTTTAAAATGAACTTCATTATTTTAGAAAATTTATAATTTTCTTAGTTTTTTAACTAACAAGTACAAATTTTTAATTAATTTTTAAAAAGAAATTAATTTCATTCTCTATCGATAATTCAATTTGAATTTGTTCATTTGTCGCGCGTTTCTTGTGTTCCATTTCAAGGGCGGCATCGAGAAATACGTTGATATCGATACCATCAAGCCGCCACAATCTGTCGACCGTTCAGTTTGACGAATTAGTTCAATTGAACTAATTCCAAACGATTCAAGTTCGTATAATCGCGTTCGGCCAATTGGTGTTTATTCTATTTCTCGCTGTTGAGCTGTTCAGTTGTCTAGCGCTTCTTAAATTGAAAACTTGTGATAATATGAAGTTCCAATTGGCTTTGTGCCTGGTCGCCATTGCGGCCGGCATTGTGGTTGCTGATGAAAGCAAAGGACCCAAAGTGACCGACAAGGTAAGCATCATCCCCACACACACACACACACACACACATGCATGCATGTTTGTTTGTTTGTGTACCTACGTCACTTGGTATACACAAAAATACAAAAAACAGATAAATCAGTTTCGCTGTTTTTCGTTTTTTTTTTAAATGTTTGAATGTATCTCTTGTGTGTAGGTTTTCTTTGACATCGACATTGGCGGCGAATCGGCTGGTCGCATTGTAATCGGTTTGTTTGGCAAAACTGTTGAGAAAACTGTGAAGAACTTCAAGGAACTCGCTGAGAAGCCCGAGGGCGAAGGGTAAGTAACGAATGCACCGCTAATTGTCATCAACACAGCCACCAAGACACCCACGTACCTCACTCACACATTAACGCTATCACATACACACCAGTGTTGCCAGTTAAGTACCCGCAATAGCTAGATTCTGTGCAAAAATAAGCTAAATAAGCTTTTTTTAAAAGACTAACATATATCCATATATGTGAAATTATAAAAATAATATTTTTTTTTTTAAATAATGAAACGCGTTTCACTCCGCATTTGATCACGACTTTTAAATATGCTAAATTTATGACTATAAGCTATTTGAAAATTTTAAAAGCTACTTCATTTTCAAATATGCTAGATCTAGCTTGAAATAAGCTAATCTGGCAGCACTGACGCACACACACATAGATGAGATAGTGATGTGAACACGCACACATACACATTTGTAGGTTAGAGCCGCAGTAGTTCATATCAATTACGTGGCGTTTAAGTGAGAATTAGTTAATAAAAGCAAATCAGAATTGCGACCAATTTATTGACAACAATTTTGTTTGTTTGTTTACTATCAATTACACAGCTACAAGGGCAGCAAGTTCCATCGCATCATCAAGGATTTCATGATCCAAGGCGGTGACTTCACCAAGGGCGACGGCACTGGCGGTCGTTCCATCTATGGCGAACGCTTCGAGGATGAGAACTTCAAGCTGAAGCATTATGGCGCTGGCTGGTTGAGCATGGCCAACGCGGGCAAGGACACCAATGGCTCGCAGTTCTTCATTACCACCAAGCAGACGAGCTGGCTGGACGGACGTCACGTGGTCTTTGGCAAGATTCTCTCCGGCATGGATGTGGTGCGCAAAATCGAATCGAGCGCCACCGATGCTCGCGATCGTCCCGTCAAGGATGTGGTGATTGCCAACAGCGGCACTATCGAGGTGCCCGAACCGTTTGCCGTTTCCAAGACTGATGCCACCGAATAAACTAAAACTACAAACTTTAATCATCTCTCTTTGTAAACATAATCAAATTGAACTAGTAATCAAATAGTGAATTAGTATATCGAACCATTTTGGTGCCAGCAATCGCAATCGCAATCGATTTTCCTCAATCCCTGCCACATTATCCAGGCATGGGATTTTGCATTTAAAATTGCACATTTTCGGCATCAATTAATTAAAAATGTAAGCAAAAATACTCTGCTCAATTATTCACAAATTTGTACGGTCAATAAATGCATAAACTATGTGATAAAAAAGAAAACAAAACATCTTTTATTTCTCCTCCTACTCTTTTGTTCTCTTTAGTTTTGATGGGATTTCAGTTCGTGCTGCGGTTCATTGAACTGGTTTTTCGATGCCAAATTGTGCTGTTGTGTGTGTGAGTCGATTACTATTATGTGCATGTGTGTGTGTGTGTGCATTGTTGTTGGCTTTCTTTGTACTTTTGCTGTCTCCCTTAAACAACAACAAAACCGGTTTAAAACGACAACAGTTTCAGCTTGTTTGAATGCCAGTCACCTGCTGACTTTGTTGCTAATTTCTTCAGATACTATTTTTTTTTGCTTCCCCCTTTTCTGATTCGAGTTCTTGTTTGATTTTGATAAAAAGCTGACACAGTTGCTTGTCGCTTTCTAGAATATTTTCTTATGTTCTCGAATTTAGCGTTTAGTTGACAATTTTTTAAGCACATAATAATAGACTAATTGCATTAGTCAATAAAACAATTTTAGGCCTGAGTCAACATTTAATTTATGCAAATACGTTATGAGATTGTAAACACAAAAATTGGATTAGAAATTAAATGACAAATTCTCTGGAACTATCTTTGACAATTGCATTCAATTAAGCTTTCGTTAAATACACCGCTAACCAAGGCCATTTACTGGCGAAAACATCAATCCAAAACGGACGTTCAAATTACCTATCAGCCAAACAAAAAAAATATAATCAAACAAATTTACATATGTAGGTGCTTAACGATAACTTAAAGACCCCAAAGAAAAATACCAAAGAAATGCCAATACTTCGATTTGTGGCTAGCTTTTCCATTCCCAATGTACATATGTACATATGTACGTACATATGTATGTAGGTGTATTAAGTATGAACAGCATCCAAAAACGGATCTAGACGATATGTCTATCCGAATCTATGTATGTTAAGGTATCTCGTAGTAAACCTTATTACATTAAAATCAGTGATGCCAAACATTTTTTGAAAAAAAAGACAAAACGACCAAAAAAAAGGGAAAAAAGGCTGAAAAACTAAAAAATAAGACAGGAAAATAGGCCAAATTTTTTTTATTACTTTTTTATTTAATTTAATAGTTTTAGGGCCTCTTCAATGATTTGTTCGTCTTTACTTTCTTTGTTTTCATTGTACGTCGCCATGGTGCCTATAAACTTAAGATATTTGTCAGGCAAGATGTACAAATAGCAACACGATTTGTGTCGACGCAATCCGAATCTGCAGAAGATAAAATATGCATATGCATATAATTGAAAAATCGTATAATATATATATAATTACCTGTATTTCAAGACGGTTCCTAAATTTAGTTTTTACCGAACTAACTTGGCTAAAAACCCTCTCTACTTCAGCGTTTGACCAAGGCAACGATAAAAGAGACAAAATACAAGTGACCACTTCTGAAAAAGGGTTTTTGCCTGCAGAGTCTCGATATTTGTTTGCTTCGAACCAAAATTTTGATGTATTTTCAACATTCTCCTATTTTAAGAGGTGAATTTTGGTGTACTGGAAAAGGGGTTTCGCTTTTATATCGTTTCCATTCTCAAAAAGTTCTAAAATTAGCTGTATAGAATTCTTTTTGTATTCAATTTAATTGAATCTAAAAAAAGCCAGATTTTCGGATAGAAGCTGTTTGAGATTTTTCCCGGCTGAAGCAGTATAAATTCAGACAGATCTATCCGAAAAAAAGCCAATTTGGCATCACTGATTAAAATCGATAAAAACTATTGTATATGGACTAAGATCGAGCATCTTTTAACTTCTTTGCTATTGAATTCTGCTCCAACAATGCAATGTGTTTTTATTAGCTCCATGTCAATCAAGGGCGTCGACAGCTTCTTAATAAGGGGGGCCAAAATATTTTTTTCACGTTTTCTCATTTATTATTTAAGCAATTATTACGATCGACATAGCAGAGCTACAGAAAAATTGTCACAAAATAATCGCAGAGTTTTAAAAACTACTCTGGTTGGATTTCGGAAGCTAAATATGGTAAAGTTATGAATGAAGGGGGAAAGGGGGTCTGGCAACGGTCCTCCCTGCCCCCTGCCGACGCCCTTGATGTCAATCCCTTGTTTTCGGTCTGCATACATATCTACAACACACAGATGCAACAAAACGGAGAGCGAATTGGAGCATTCGAATGGCGAGAGAGAGAGAGAGAGAGAGGATCGTTGCGAGGAATTACAAATTTGCCTGTGTCAGTGCAATTGTACCCCATTCATTTAATGAAATACCACACACACACACGCATGTACATATGTATGCATACATGTTTATGGAGATTGCGTGTGCATGTGTTTAGCTGATGTCTGCGGCAATCTCATGTGCCACACATGTTTCCAATACACACTTCCAGACAGTACATAGAATATAACCACAGAAATTCTGGACGCTGTCGCACTTTTATAATTATGTATTTGTTTTGCTGCTTGTGAGCAATCAGTGCTACGAGACAAGGCGCTTGAAGAGCAGACGCTGGAAGAAAGAACGAATTTAGTCGGAAAAGTATTGGAAAGTTTTTTTGCAAGTCGTTCCAGTTGCATATTCAAAGAATAGAAGATCAAGGAATAGGCTTTAAAATGGTGAGTATTAAAGATTTAATTCAAGACGAATAGAAATGTCATACAGCTTAGCGGCTTATAAATAATTAATTGATAAGAGCAGAAAGATTGAGAAAGTGCCGACGCTGATGTGTACCAATGAAATCTAACAAATTCATATATGTACATACAGTGAACCACAAATGTCTTCATACAGCATAAATATGTCAAATTTGCGTATAATAAAGATGATTTGATGCAGATTTCTTTTATTAATCTTTTATTCAATTAAATCCCGTTCTAGTGATGCAAAAATTTCTTTAACCCATTAAGTACCCATCGAAAATTTTGAATTTAAAAAAAGTAAATTTTTCAACTTTTTCCCTCGATTTTTTCCAAAAAATATTTTGATGCAGAATAATTCTTCAAACAATTCTAAGACTGACTGCAAAAATTGTTTTCCAAAAATATTTTTGTTAGTATTTTTTATCATTATTTGAAAACTGGAAAAAAGCCACTTTTTGTGTGAAAAGTAGGAAAAAGGGGTTAAAATCGTCATTTTTAGGATTTTCAAAAGATTATAAAAAATACTAGCAAAAATATTTTTGAAACATTTTTTTTGCAGTTACTCTTAGAATTGTGTGAAGAATTTTTCTGCATCAAAACATTTTTTGGAAAAAGTCGAGGGAAAAAGTTGAAAAAAATTACTTGTTTTTAATTTCAAAATTTTCGATGGGTACTTAATGGGTTAAACAAATTTTTCCATCACTAGAACGGGATTTAATTGAATAAAAGATTAATATAAGAAATCCGCATCAAAACATCTTTGTTATACGCAAATTTGACAAATTTATGCTGTATGAAGACATTTGTGGTTCACTGTACATGCATATGCATATATATTTACTCACTCTCCCCCCACAGCATCCACATAAAGGAGCCGAGACACCTTGGGTGGTACTGCTCTTACTCCTGCTGGGTGGCAGCACTTGTCGCTCCGCCAATATACTTGTCCTATTTCCGCATGCCAGCGAGAGTCACTTTGCAGTGATGAGGACCTTGGTCACCGAATTAGCGGGCAGAGAGCATAATGTAAGTTTGAGTAGTAGACAAAAGAGCGAGATTAAGGTCAAGTTCTCCCTAGGTAACGGTATACGGCAGCCATGGTCTAGGTGAGCGGCTGGAACGCATTACGG
The DNA here is from genome assembly GCA_037043495.1 of Drosophila recens. Taxonomy (NCBI): domain Eukaryota; kingdom Metazoa; phylum Arthropoda; class Insecta; order Diptera; family Drosophilidae; genus Drosophila; species Drosophila recens. The sequence goes on from JBAMBJ010004160.1 coordinate 64,891, forward strand.
AAACTGTTGTCGCTCCGGAATTCGACTTTTGGAGTAATTGTAAGTAAGCGGAGGAAATTAAGTATTTAAATATGCAACTTATGAGCGACTTTCCACAGTGCAGAAGCATGCGGCACCGGGTGGCAGCTTGGAAGATCTCAGTCGTTTGGCTGACAGCAAATTACGCAGTTCCTTGGCCAATGTGGGCGCCCTAGCATTGGATCACTTTCTGTCCCAGTCGCCGATGCAATCGTTGCTGCAGTTGCCAAGCGCCGAATTTGATTACGATGTCATTATCGTGGACTATTTCTACACGGAGGCGCTGCTGGCGTTGGGCCATAAGCACAATAAGCCCACCATTGGCATAGTTAGCACCGATTTTGGCAACTACATGGATGCAGTGCAGGATTCGTTGGTGCCGGCTGCCTGCTCGCCCATTGACTTTGAGCACTACACCGCAGATATGGGCTTTTCAACGCGTCTGGGTAACATACGTGATTGCATAGGGCGACGGAAGCGATTCCACAAGGATCATTACACGGCACAGGATCAACTGATACGCAAACATTTTCAAAGTAAGTATTTTATTTACCATTGTGAATGGCACAATGTTTTTTTTGTATGTCTGGCAACGCCAAGCCGTTCAACTTAACGAAAGTCGAATTTAACGTTTTTTCCATTTGAATTTTTATATATCTGGCACTGTTGCCAATTTGTCCTTTTTGCGGACAGATTTGCGGATGACAAGAAAATTTGGAAGAAATAATATAAAAATATGGTAATGTTTTAAGCATTCTGTTATTTTATTTCTACCTTCTTTCCATTCTTATTCAGAAATAAAATAAAAGTTTGCTAATAAAAGCAGTACCATAATTTTTTATTATTTCTTTAAGATTTGACTATTCAAATCTGGCTATTTTTGAACGGACTAATTTTGGCAACGCTGATATCTGGCAACGCCAAGCCGTTTAACTTAACGAAAGTCGAATTTAACGTTTTTTCAATTTAAATTTTTATACGTCTGGCAACGCCAAGCCGTTTAACTTAACGAAAGTCGAATTTAACGTTTTTTCAATTTAAATTTTTATACGTCTGGCAACGCCAAGCCGTTTAACTTAACGAAAGTCGAATTTAACGTTTTTTCAATTTGAATTGCAGTGGCAAGCAATGTGATGGAACTGCAAGCGCATCATTTGTCGCTATTGCTGTTGAATAATCATGTGCCCCTCTTGACCCCACGGCCATTGATACAACAGCTGGTGCCCGCCGGCGGCTTGCATATACGCGGGCCACGCGAGCTGCCCTGGAACATCAAGCGCTTTGTGGACGAGGCTCGCGCCGGCATCATTTACATGCAGCTGGGCAACGAACAGCTGTGCGGCCAGCTGCCCAAACCGAAGCTGCAGACACTCTTTGAGTTGCTGGGCGCGCGCAAGGAGGCTGTGATCTGGACCTGCCACGATGTGAAAAAGCTGGAGGGGCAGCCCAAGAACGTGATGATACAGCATGCAGTGCCCCAAATTGACATCCTGGCGCATCCCAAAGTCCGTGTCTTTATCATGAACGGTGATGTGTTGAGCCTGCAAGAGGGCATTGTGCGTCATGTGCCCATGTTGGGTCTGCCGATCTTCCAGAACGAACGCAAGAATATGCAGCTGGCCGTTAAGTTGGGCGTCGGCCTGCAGTTGGATGCAACCAATTTCACTGGCGCCACTCTAAACTGGGCACTGGAGGAGCTCACAACAGATCAAAAGTATCAGCTGACCATTCGTGAGGTGTCCAGTGAGTTCCGGGACAGACCGCTGGGTGCGCTGGCCAGCGCCATCTTCTGGGTGAACTACGTGGTGCGGCACAAAGGCGGCGCTTCGATCAGAACACGTGGCATTGATATTGCCTCCAACCATTTGCATCTTTTTGATTTGTTTATGTTTTACTTTGGAGTGGCTGTTATGTTTTGCCTCGTTTTGCTGGCCGGTTACTTTGCACTCGTATATGCCTTGCAAAGAAACCGAAATGTTGAAAAGTTGTCAAAGTTAAATTAGATTTATGTTAAAAAAAAAACCGAAGTGAACTAATAAAGATAAACATTAGAGGTCTGCATGGCTGCATTCAAAACGTCAAATGAGACATTCATGCTCAAATGAATTAAATGAGTTCGGCTTCGTCTCACAATGAAATGAATGAATTGAATAATTAAATTCAAACTGAAAACTTCACATTCAAAAAACGCAGATTGAATTGAATGACAAAACAACCGAAAAAAAACGAGTGAAGGAACAGTGTGCTGTAATTTAAATTTTTTATTTATTTTTTTTATTTACAATTTGTATTCATAATTTAAAATTTATTTTTGGGCTTTATTTATATTTGAGTTTAAAAACATAATATGATTTATACCATCGGAGTTTGTTGAGATAGAACAGCGTTTTTCAGTGATTAAATTTCTAGCATCGGAACGTGCTTCCGGAATATTTATACACGCTTTTACACAAGTTGCAAGCCACAAACTCATTTATTTCTCTTCCATTTTTGTCCAAAACATTGTAAAATATTTCCCACACTTTACTTCGACCTCTTTTCCCATTTAATGAATATTCCCCGCTTAAAAGCTTATTCTTTATTATATTAGGTGATGCTTCGACTGCAGTACTCTGAAAATCTTTGCTTCATTCATTTCATTCGTTTCTCGGGTAACTTGATGCCGTTCATATGAGTAATCAAATTAATGTCAAAAATTAGTATTCAATCAATGAGAACCGGATCTTAGAATTTATTCAACTCAGGGAACTGAATTAAACTCACAAGTACTCAGAGACGCTCAAGTTTGAATGCAGCCATGCAGACCTCTAATAAACATAAATACACGATTGTATCGATTTAAATTTGGCGCCAATTACATGGTTGCATTGGCAGCAATACATTTTTGAGCAATACAACCCTGCAAAAAAAGTGCTGCCAAGTTGTCAGCAATCGACGGTGGCCATCTTCCTTTCTAAAGAATCGCGTTCGCACAGCAGACGTGTTTAAAACCTTTTCGAGTGTTTTAAAAGGTAAAAATTGATTTAAAATCAAATACAAAGCGTTTACAAAGTGCTGGTAATGTGTGGCATGCATGTGCATATGAATGCAGACCAACTGAAGCGCGTATAAACAAGCGAAGAGCGGCTGCGTGTCACACGTGGAGTCTCGAGTTGCTCAGCGGAGGCAGCAATCGGCATTGAGGTTATGTTGATTGCGGGCAGAAACAGCAACAACAAAAGCCTGAGACAACATGCAATTCAAGGTGGATTTACTATTAAGGTGACGTCGTCCGATGTGGCGAGGTTACAAACATTTTTTCATGCATGCGATGCACAACCTCTTTCGACATGCTGTCAAATGTTTGTAGCCTCGAAAGAGAGCAGCTGTGCTGACAACGTTACCTTATAGTAAATATACCTTGATGCAATTTGTGTGTGTGTGTGTGTGTGAAATTGTCTAATTGCTGTGTCTCTTTGTGTTTGTTTTTGCAGCTCCGCCCAATATGTCGACTGGTACAACGGCCACCATCCGCACCCGCAAGTTCATGACCAACCGTCTGCTTGCCCGCAAACAAATGGTCTGCGATGTGCTCCATCCCGGACTGTCGTCGGTCAACAAGACGGAGATTCGTGAGAAGCTCGCCGCCATGTATAAGGTGACGCCCGATGTGGTCTTCGCCTTCGGTTTCCGCACCAACTTCGGCGGTGGTCGCTCCACGGGCTTTGCCCTCATCTACGACACGCTGGACTTTGCCAAGAAGTTCGAGCCCAAGTACCGTTTGGCCCGTCACGGTCTCTTCGAGCAGAAGAAGCAGACGCGCAAGCAGCGCAAGGAGCGTCGCAACAGAATGAAGAAGGTGCGTGGTACCGCCAAGGCCAAGATCGGCACTGGCAAGAAGTAAACTGGAAGCCCACTGGAAAGCATGATTGTGTGTGTGTGTGTCGCTGTGTGGCGCGCACCGACAATTCCAAAAGTTAGATTCACTTTCTTTTAAGTTAAATGACAACACAAATCAGTTGTTTACTTTTGGAGCGGCTTTTGTTTTATATGCTTAAGATAATAAAACTCTAAAAGTAAATAAAGCAATGAATTTTCAATGAAAAATCTGCAAAAGATTGAAATTACACCTAAAGCATAAATGGCAATAAACAAAAACAAAGTTGTGGGAGTGCTAGCCTTGCCAGACGTGTCAAAAAAGAATGTACTTGAAATGGCAGCACCAAGGTGGATTTATACATGGTGATGTATTCGTTTGACGTGCTCTCTTTTTCGGGGCACAAATGTCATAACGAAAGCAAACATCGTTGTAAGCGGATGTATTAAATTCTCTAAAAAATGCCCCGTGTGTGAAAAATACATATGTCGCTCGAACGCAAGTCGTTTGGTTTGTGTTTCCAGAGATATGAAAAGGAAACAAATAAATGCAACAGGAACTGTGGAAGCATGCACCGGTGAGCAGCTTCCACAGAGAGCAACAGGGAAAACAGCGTCGATGCTGACGGCTAACAGGAGCTTAACAGATCTCCATAATCACAATTAATTAATTGGTTACCGACAGGAACAACAAGACAAACATGCCATTGCATTTTATTTTCATTTTATATATTGCACAGCGCACAAAACGAAAATGAGCGAAGAGTATAGAAAACAAAACAAAACAAATTTTCTATAAATCTATCTCTGTCGTCTCTCTCACGTCAGACTCTTTGACAGATTCGCCCCGAGAGAAAGCGAATACATCACCATGTATAAATCCACCTTGGGCAGCACCAAGCTTTAACAGTCTGGCCACATTGCTCGAGCATTTCAACCCTACTAGCAACGCTACAAAATTATTGCAAAAAAAAAAAAAAAAAACGAAACCGGAAAAAGTTTCATATACAGAAATTGTATAAAATTTTGTTTCTAAATGTCCGTTGTTAAGTTGGTCAGCATTTCAACGGACTTTTCATAGCAGCCAAGCGGAGCGCATCGATCTTCAAAAAATGTCCAGCAGCGGGGCTGTTGGTGGCGTCGGCAGCGGCGTTGGCAGCGGCGTCAGCGTCTCGGCTGGCGATTGGATTTGTCCAGATATTGAGTGAGTGCGCGTAAAGCTGGCAGCGTAATGTGTGTCCAAGCTTGGCTGGCGTCTACATAGGATTTGAGTGTCAGCACAAATACCCCATCACCACAAAATAAACCCCCTCTAAAACAGACAAATGAAATAAATTCTTGTTTTGTTACTCTTATTCTTGCTCCATTCCGCGCGCTCTCTTGGCATTTTGCGTGTGTGTGTTGGTTTTATGCATCTGTGTGCGTCTGTGTTGCAGCTGCCGCCATTTGAACTTTGCGCGTCGCCTGCAATGCAACAAATGCAGCCGTGAACGTGAAAGCAGCATTATTGAAAAGCCGGACAAGGACAAGGACAGGGATCGAGATCGAGATAGAAGCAGGGATCGTGATCGTGAACGCGGCAATGGAAGCAGCAGCAGCAGCAGCTCAAGCAAAAAGAAACTGGGCACGGAAATTGGCAAAGTGGCGGCGGACAAGTCACGTGGTCTGTTCAGCGCCGAGGATTGGCAGTGCTGCAAATGCGCGAACGTCAATTGGGCGCGCCGCCAGACCTGCAACATGTGCAATGCGCCCAAATTCACAGACGTCGAGGAGCGCACAGGTTTGTGGAGCCAACAATTTAATTTAAATAATAGAGGTCTGCATGAATGAGCTAAAACGAAGTTCGAAGCATTCATGTTCGAAAGGAATAGAACGAAGTCGAATGCGAAGTCGAAAGATTTTGATTGAGTTTGTTCGATTTTGTCAAACTCAGTTGACAACTTTCATAAGGAGTGACACGAACCGAATGAGTGAGAAAGCTACTTTGTTTTGAGTTAATTCGAGCTTGATTCGAATTTCGATTGAATTTTCATATTTTCTATTTTGTATGCGCATTTTATGTTGTTGCTTTCATGTGCGTAATGAATATTAGAAAAAAAAAACAATGAAGAGCAATTTACAGCTTAACATAAATACAATTTATAGAATCAAAATCTAATTATAATTATTAATAAGAGTCTCAAATATAAGTTTGATTCTGAAAAACAAAATTTTATTTGGCAATAAAACAACGCTTCTCCATTATTAACACAAAATATTCGTATGCAGCTTGTTTTGTGCAATGAGAGAAAAATATTTTGTGTTTAAAAAAGCAGCCATTTGACATTTAAAATTGAGAATCATTCGATTGAATTCGGCCATTTCAAATTCATTATTTTTACATAGCACATTCCCTCATTCGCACTCATTTCGATAAGGAACTGTTATTTTAGAGCTCAATGTCACTCACACTCAAACGAATTCAATTCAAAGTGTGCTCCGCACTCACTCAATTCGACATCGTTCGAATTAATTCATTTGAAGTCAAATTTTGAGTGAATTCATGCAGACCTCTATTAAATAAACGTCAGAATATTATAAATGTTTCGATTGCAGGCTTTGGCGGCGGCTACAATGATCGTGGCGTTGTTGAGTATAAGGAACGTCAGGATTCCGACAGCGAATACGATGAGTTTGGGCGCCGCAAGAAGCGTAAAACTAATGACAGAGACGCTGGCAGCGATGAGGATGAACGCGGACGTGGGCGTGGCAGGGACGATGCGAAACGCGCTAGACGCAGTGATATTGATGGCGAGCAGGAGGAGGAGGACGACGATGACGAGGAGGAGGACGACGGTGATTTGTCCAAGTACGATTTGTGGGGCGACAACGAAGTGACCTCAAGCAATGTTAAGAGCAAGGAGACGGACAATGGCAACAGTAGCAGCAGGGAAAAAGAAAAGGCAACAGCAGCTGCAGCTGTTAGCAGTAAAAGAGCCGCCCGGGACTCCACCTCGTCCGTTTCCTCATCCTCGTCCAGCTCATCCAGTTCGTCCAGCTCGAGTGATTCCTCAACAACCTCATCGTCAAGCAGCTCCAGCAGCAACAGCAGCAGCAACGCCTCCAACAGTAGGCGTGGCAAGAAACGTTCCCGATCTGCCGAACGTCGACGCTAAACATTTTTATTTCTAATTTAAATCTCCGATTGTGGAGAGTTAATACTTTCGTCTTGTTTATTTATTTTTCTAAGCCTGCATCCCACTTCCCATGACATGTCATGAAATCCTCAATACTATACAAAAAAAATCCAATAAATTCATATAATTTAAGAATCATTCAATAGAGTTGGGCTTTTTAGTTCAATTTGCTGAATAAGTTGAATCGTTCATTTTTCAGTCGTGAACTAAATCACTCATTTAGTTCAGTTGGTCAGTTAGTCATGAACTATGAACGATATGATT
>JBAMBJ010004162.1:0-12600 GCA_037043495.1 Drosophila recens
ACACAAACTTGCAGCAGGCAGTGTGAAATGGCTGCGGTGCCTGGCAGCAGCTGTCGTTGAGTGGGCGTTCATCCAGTGTTCAACAACGAGCCAAAAAAGCCTAAGTATGACAACACACACACACACACACACACACACACACACACACAGGGACAAACAGATGGACAAATAGATAAAACACACAAAGAGCCAAACCCCCAAAAAAAACAAATATTGCAACTAAAACAAATGCAGCTGAAGCTGCTAGACTCACAGTGACCCTGTAACAAAAATAGGAAGATTGATTTGGGTTTTATTTAAATAAATTAATTTTTTAAAAACTTTAAGTATAACTTTTCTATTTTCTTTTATTAGTTTATAATTTTTAAAATTCGATTTAAGTTTTTTATTTTACTCACTTTATATTTTCATTTTACGTTTTATACTCGGTTATGTTTTTTTACTTTCTTTCTAATTTTTTTTTTATTTATTTACATATTTATCATTGATAATAATTCGATCTTTTTTTTTATTCATCGAAACATTTTTCTAAATGTAATATAGGTAATAAAATTTCAACTAATTTAAATTATTTAAGCTAGTGTTTATTTACTTTGTGTATATTTTTTACGTTTAGAGCTATGTTGCGTATTTTCCCTTTTTTAATAACACTTTTTTCATCAATTCAATATATAATTTTTAATTATCAAAACATTTTTCTAATTACAAATTTAAAAGAAATAATGCTATCATTTAAATTTTTTTAAATTTTTTTTTTAACTTAATAAATAAATAATAAAAATAAATGTAATAAAATGTAAATAAAAATAATTTTGTTAAACTAGTGTAACAAGATAATGGAGATTCCATAGCGGGTTTCAGCAGGATGAAGAATCTGTGAGATACTGAAATTTTAGGCACAAACTTAATAGCACCCTGTTGAAACGCATTTTAATGGGTATGACAAGCAAGTAACTGAGCCAAGTATAAAACCAACTCTGAAATACTCCGCTCTCAAGAACCAAATCCCGAAAAACCATTTCCCAGATAGACAGACACACAGACGGACAGACGGAGGCTACCTCAATAGATGTAAACAGTTCGTTGCGAGGATTTTCGCTTAGTTGTGAACTCTAGAAAGAGAAAGAGAGAAAGAGAGATGGAGAAAAGGATGCGACACACGAGTACGCGAAAAACCAGGCTGACTGAAAAGGAGACATTTGCGAGGAGACAGAGACAGAGAGTAGATTGAGGTCTGAGTTCGAGTTTGAGGTTTTTGTGGGGCTTGAGGCTTTGAGGTTGCGTGGTCTGTGAGTTTTGTGAGGCACTGTGAGCTGCTGTTCTGTGCCATGATGCGATGCTACGTAACGACGACAAGGTCGAATGGCTTAGGAAGTAATTTTAGCATTGTAAATCCTTTTGGAAAATTATAGCGACAGTCAGCTTGTAGCTAGTGGAAAAGGCAGCAGCAAGGTAAGGGGTGAAAGAGGCAGGAAAAAGGCAGGAAGAAGCTATCGCAAGATCAAGCGCGCACACAAATTGTGTTAGCTGCTCCGAAGTGCACGAAAATTGCACACCAATAACAACAGACACACAAACTAGACACACAGACACACACACACACACATGTGACAGTCAAGCGCGAAAAATTCATATGACAGTCGAAAGAAAAGGCGCATTTCGCGTTCTCTGCTTCTTTTCTGCCCTTTTCCCTTTTCCCGACATCAGCTATAGACAAGCAAATGCTTAGGAATTGAAAATAGGGAACACTAAGACTTAGACAGAGGGTAGGTGTACCTAGTGAGAGGGAGTGGGAGAGGGAGAGGGAAAGAGGTAGAGGGAGTGGGAGTGGAAAAGACATCAGAGCACATAAATTTGCTGGGCGCTCGAGCAAAAAAAATAATGCATGCATTCCCAATTTCAAAGTGCCTTCATATAAAATATGTGTGGCAATTCAAGCACACACACACACACACACACACACACACACACACACACACAAACGAACACCCACACATACGTCTTAAATACACTCACACACACATTATATTATAGCTTTTGGATTTATATACATACATTATATATATTTTTTGGCATTTGTGACTGTCCCAAATAGTATGCAAATGGCAACTTAATGTAATCCCCAAATATGCACTCAAATAACGCACGCATTACGTTCGACTTACGTCTACGTAATGGAGGAGTAACGTCACTTGATAGGCTTACGACAGTAGTTGAATTTAAGGCAGATATAAATGAGAAAATGACACAGATTTATTTATAAAGCAGTCGATAGTCGTAGAGCTAAAGACAACATTACGTTTGACTTACGTTACGTAATAGAAACGTAAGGTTACTTTAAAGGCTTACGACAGTAGATAAATTGAAGGTAGATATTGATGAGAAAATTACACAGATTTATTTGTATCGCAGTCGTTAGTCGTAAAGCTAAAGACAACATTACGTTCGTTTTACGTTACGTAATAGAAACGTAAGGTTACTTTAAAGGCTTACGACAGTAGATAAATTGAAGGTAGATATTGATGAGAAAATTACACAGATTTATTTGTATCGCAGTCGTTAGTCGTAAAGCTAAAGACAACATTACGTTTGACTTACGTTACGTAACGCAATAAAATATAAGTAGTTGCTAATGTAATAAGTGATGACGTAACGTTTTCTTAATGTCATTGCTGCCTAGAAAATGTATTGACTTATGCCCCAACTCGGTAAAATTAATTTAAAATACTTTTCAATAAAAAGAAGAAACTTGAATTTGAAAAGTTTTCGAAACGTTACGTTATTGAATGTTCAAAGGCACTAACGTCATAACGTAAATTATAGATAACTGTGTAGTTCGATTTCGTAGATTGACCAATAAAAGTTGACAACGCGCTATTTATTTGATCAGATTGCACTGAGAGAAATAAATGTACCGGTTTTTGACAAAATAAAATGAGGTAATAAAATAAATTTGGTTACTGAAAAATTTTGTATTTATTAATATGATTTTGCAAATACTTTGGCAATTTTCTTTGAATGGTTAATATTTCTAAAAGAATATTCAACTAAAGAGTAAAGAGCCCACATTTTCTCTGAGTGTATTTTGTGTCTGCAACGTTGTAGGCTGTAAGTTTCTTCGGTTTAAAAAGTTTATGGTCTGCCTCCTGGACAAAGTTCGCAATGCGGTTTGTTGTCTCTGGATTTGTTTGCAGCTTGTTCTCACTGTCTCACCATCTCTCTCTGTCTTTTTTCCCACTGTCTCTCTCTTTCTCTCGCTACTTTTCTTACACATTTGACATTTGCCATTTTTGTGGGCAGATTGAAATTGCAAAAGTCGGTCAAAAACAAAAAAAACAACTGCGCGACTTGGCAACTTGATATTTTATTTGAATGCAATGGCCAAATCTAAATCCAACAAGTAAGCCAAGTCTGTCAAGCTCAACTCGACTTAGAGATATCCTATAAAAAACGTCAAGATAATAAAACTTTGTACTGAATGAGCATTTTTGGAAATCTTTATTTTACATTTGATAGAGCAGACTATAGAATGAATGTAAGTATGTTTATAAGGAAAGAATGTTTAAAAAATTTTTTACTACGCTTATTTTATGTTTTTTTTTTTTTAGTTTAGCAAACAAACCTAAAAATATTTGATTTCGAATAAATATAAAAGTGGAATTTTTTTATACATATATAAAAGAGTTCAATGGAAATTTAAATAAAAGAAATGTTTAATACATATGTATGTATATTTTTTTAAAAAAATATAATAGTTTTTTTGCAAACCAAAATTGAGTATTACAAAATTTTTAAAATGTGGGTTTTTTTTAACATTTGTATCCTTACAAAATTTAAACTTTAATAAATTTTCTGAGAAAATTTGATGACATCTAAAACTTGTTAAATTTTTCGTTTTTTCAACTTTAATTTTAAGAACTTATTAATAATTTTTTTTAATAATTTAATTTAATCAATAATAATATTTTATATTTTTTTTATATTTTAATTTTAATATATAATGTTGTGTTAACAGCTTATAGCTTGAAAAAATTAAATAAATACAAACTAAAAAAATAAAATAAAATTAAATAATATAAAGTGTATTAATTATGGAAATTTACATTACTGATAAAAATGCAAGAAATTGCTAACAACGTTTCCAGAGATGTTTCTAGAGATATTGCTGACTACTAGATGATACCCTTTAAAGTCGCTGATATGCTTGCAGGGTATGCCAAACCAAATCCCACTTAATGCAGCTACGAATGACTGCAGCTACTTACTAAACACACACACACACACACACACACATATGGCACACACACACACACACACATATATATATGATGGCAGCTTGTTTGGAGTTACTGTCTGCTGCCTGCTAACGGATTTTCTCGTCTATTTTGGCCAGATTACTTGTGGCCAAAGTCGATGCTGGCATGAAAACCATGTGAAAGAGATACATGTTTATACACTGAGCAAAAAAACTATTTAAGTTTAAATTTCTTAATTTTAGCAAATACTTTTTGAGCATGTATTTAGAATATTAATGATAAATTAACACAATAAGCGTATAACATGTTAATTTCTCGGCATTTCAATAGTAACTAAAATCGGAAACATTTAAATTTACTGTACAAATTCTTATAGAAACCCGATAATCAAAATATTTTAAAACAACGAATTTTGTATTTATTTATTTGATTTCTTTTTTTTATTTTACTTATTTGATTTAATTGTATCTATTTTTTATTTTATTTATTTTATTTTGTTTAATTATTTTATTAATTTATTTATTTAATTAAGTAATCAATTTAATATTTATGTATTTATTTATTTTATGTCAATCAAGTGCACTTTGCCTAAAGAACTTTTAAAAATGAAAATCGAATTAAGAATTTAATTTATTAATTATACATAAATGTCAAAAACAATATTGTATTTATTTATTTTGATTAACAAAATTATGTTTAATAAATATATACAAACGTAAAAAAAATTTACCGAGTACTAAACTAGACTTTTGACTCTAGCTAACATATAATTAAGTTTAATTTATTATATAATTTGATCGTTTATTTATTTGGATCTTAAGCAATAAATATTATTTACAAATTTATTTAACGCTACAATATTTCTTAGGAAATAATCATAATGATTAATAAAAAATCAAGTTAAAAAAAATCAAAATTCCCTGAAATTTAAAAAGTTTCGAGACTATCAACATTTTGCCAATGTTTCGAATTTATTTAATTTTATTATAATTTTTTCTTTCTGTGTAGGAACTGTGAGTTTGGCTTTGTTATTGCTGTTGTTGCTGTTGCTGTTGGCCCTGGCGAATTGTGGCAGCTGGTAATTGGTAGCTCTGGCAGCATCGCATGCAGGCCAAAAAGAATTGGCCGGATTGCGTTGCGTATACGCCGCATGTGCCGTGTGGGCAGAACAGAACAGAACAGAACAGAAACTGGCCCCGAAAATGAGGAAACTTTATGTTATTCGGCCGAATGATGAAGAGCAACAGCAGCAAAATATTTGGCTCAAAAGTATTTCGGCTATTTTTGTATATATTTATATAAACTTGTGAAAATTTACTGCTTTCCAAAGAGCAGAAAAGGGGGTCTGCTGTGGGTTAAGAGTGGGCTAAGACTGGGTTAACTTGCAGCTCATTCAGCATCTTTGGCATAGTTTCGGAGCTTGGAGTTTCGGAGCTTTGGAGTTGGGCGTGTGGCAAGTTGGAGAAGCCGCAAGTATCTGTTCTGTTCTGTTCAAAGAGCAAACGTTGCAAGTATTTCTAGGTAAGAAAGTCGAAAGTTTTTCGACTTTGGTATTAGCAAACACTGCCGCAAGGCATTACACAACACTGCTAAACGCCACTTGACATTGCTTCACATTCGCTTCACGGCAGCCACAAAAATTAACTGGCAACACAATTTTAGCCCACTTGATTTCGGGTTGCGTCGTCTTACCCAACAAATAGTTTTGTCGCCCAGCTTTTTGTGTGTCATCTTTAGGTTGTTCAGGTTGTTCTAGTTAGTTGTTGTTGTTGTTTTGCAAATTACACAAATTGAGTAAAGACCGCAGGGCATTTGAGCAGCTTAACATTCATTGCCAAGTAGACAGAGACAGCTGACAAACAGGTGACAAAAACTGACAAAAGACAAGTGGCAAATTGAAAAGGAAATTGACGCCAAGACAATTTCGTTTCCTGTTTAACAAATCTCAAAAAGACAAAGATGTTGGCCTCAGGTTCTCAAATCAGTTGTAGTTGCAGTTAAATATTGCCACTGTCAATTGTTTGTTAATCAACATAGTAACAAGTACCGCATAAAAAAAGAATACAGCCTTCTAGCTTCAACAAGCGGAACAGTCGAGTGTACTCGACAGTAATATACCCAAGGCCTTGGCCCTGGCACGCCCAAGAATTGTTGCCCATGCAATTCCCATACTAATCCTTAATTATCGTTCTATCGTTTTTGTGGCAGCTACATACATGAATCATATAAATGAGTGATTTAAACACGGTATATTCAAATTTTAAAAATTTATCAAAAGTAAAAATAATTCAAATAACACAAAAATTTGGTTGACCAAACCAGGAATCGAACCCACGACCCCCGCGCACGGGCGCGTATCTCTAGCATTAGACAGACAATTCAAATGAACGAAAAATATTGAGTAATTTAATATCATCTGCACCGACGACATTATATTATTAAATTTCCGAATTACTCATTAATTCTTGAGTTGGGTAATATTTTTGGTAATCTCAATCTAAGTTGGAGAAAAAGCCTGTTAAAAAATTTTTTATTTATTTTCCTACAATTTTAAAGTAAAAAGATGTGCTGAAAATATAACTTTCTAAATTGAAAAAATTATACATATATTACCATATATACCAATTATCTTAAATTTAAAACTATTGTATTTATGAAAAAAGCAAGCTCGCTTTAGAAAATTAACTAAAAATATAAATTCGAGTTCTGAAATCTGATCTTTGCTTTGTGTACACATAAAAGGGGCAAAATATTTTCCTATTTATTGGAATTCAATGTCACCAATCTCTAGTCAAATGCTTAATATTATAATTCTGAAAAGTTCATCTTGTTTGGAAATCCAGCTGTCTAAATATATTTTTTATTTTTATTATATTTATTTATTTATATTTATTATATATTTTTCTGTTCATTTATTTAATAATGCTAGTTGGACTAGTACACTAGTACTAGATTAAAGATTTATACAGCAAACGATTAATATACTCCGTGATAAATTTGAGGGGAGTATGCTCAACTAGCTTGTGTATTATAATAGAGATAGAAAAATAAGTCCATTTGATCATGTCCAACTCTTATACAAATTACAGCGTATCTGTTAATCGCTCATTTGGTTTTCACTTAATTTTAATTGTTTCGAGCTTGATAAAATTGTAATCGAATTTGTTGACCACAATGAATTATGCTCACTTATTAGACTTTTAGAGGCGATTCTCGCAAATCCTCGCATAATTTATGTAGTCCGTATTTTAAGACCATAGATGGCGCTTTAAATTCAATTAAAAACCCAAATATATAACCATAAAAAAACCTATATTTATGAAACGCGCCCAAATGGTTCAAAGATATAAAATTGATGGGGAAAACATGAAATGAAAATGCAAATGGGGCTCAGAACGGAAACGGAAACCGCGAAAACCGCAAACCGGAAACTAAAATAAGTTAGGGAAGGCTGGAGAGCATAAGAGGGGGAAGGTAGGAAGATAGGGTCGGTGATATGGCCAGAAAGAGTTTTAGCCCCGTTTTTGATGGCACCTGATGGCAACTCGTTAGCGCTTAACGGACCCCAAAAAATGTGTTGTGGCCAATATCAATATTGACATTAATTTGTGCGGCCCGCAAAGCTTTGAAGACCGCACCTAACCCTGCCCCTACCCCTACCCTCCCTCCTCCCCCAACACCTTCAAACACTTTAGCACATTTTCTAGGCGAGGGTGGGAAGATTTTTTAGTGAAAGTGCTTTGGTGGCCAGCAGGAAAAAGGGAGAAAAGTAGAGGGAAAAAGGGCTGCATTAGCCCGTATCGTATATCATATTGCAGCCAGTTCAGTTCTCTCTCTCTTCCCACGATCCTTTGACCCCCCCCCCATTTACTCCTTCAAAAATGTGAAAAAATGAAACTGGCTAGCAAAAAATATAAATCGGGCAGTGGAAAATGAAAAATGCCGCAGGACCGCGTGGTGTTGCCTAAGTTGCCACAGTTTCTCCGCACATAAATTTCTTAAAAAAAACTGAAGCTGCACTAAAGCAGTCGACCTGACAATACCCTGTAATTGCAAGCAATGCTTTAAAGATATGTAAAAAACACTAAGTAACAGCAAGATTATTAAACAAACCAAATCAATTTTTTTTATACACAGCTTTAAAGTTAATTCCATAATAATTTTTTAATTGTGTAAATCCAGATTTTTTTTTTCGGTAAACTGACACTTTATAAATTTAAGAAAAGCTACAAAAAAAAATAAATATTTACATTTCTATTACTTTTTTACTTATTTTTACTATCAGGGTTGCCACAGAAATCGCTTTCACTCGAGTTTCACTTAAATTTCATACAAATTCAAGCGAAACCAATTTCTGTGGCACCCCTGTATATAAACTTTTACAGCTTTTAAGTTTTTATTTATTTATTTGAGTTAAGATAATGATAGTTTATTTTTTCGGTTTTTCTTAAGCCCAATTTACACGATCGGTTTCCGACCGACACTTTTTGACCGATGGAAAATGTTGCCATTCAACAAGCACAAAAAAATACCAAAAAAAGGCATTCTTACGTATAATGTTTGCTTCGATGACAAACCGACACTCTAAAATTTTGCGTGTTCACACGAGACCGACGATTTATTAACGGAAAGTGTCGGTCGGAAATTGATCGTGTAGATTAGGCTTTACGATTTTTTTCACTTTAAAGTGCTGGTAAATGTACTAAGAAATTTTTAAAATTTCTATTGCTTTTAGTGCGATTTTTCTACTTTAAAATGCTGGGAAAACTGAAAAAAAATGTGTAAAATTTCTGTTTCTTCTTTATTTTCATAAGTATTAATAGTATAGTCGTTTGATTTTAGATTTTGATTGTATCAATATTAAATGCTTGAATTCATAAACTCGTTTATTTTATTTTTGAGATTCTAAACTTTAATCTCTTACAAAATATAAATGTTGGTGCTTTCCAAACATTGGAAAAATTGCATTACCATAAACCAAACATGTAAAAGGTATTGTTGTTTTAATTAAATAAACATGAACGAAAATCATAAAGAATTATTACTTGTGTTTTTATGTTTACTTCACTTGTCTTTGATCTTAGTCCAGATTTTTTTAAACTGACTTAAAACAATCAAAACATAATCATTGATGAAAATTCTTGAACATTTTCATATGTTGATTAGTGAGTAAATTTAAAAAGTTCAAATCGGCTGATACCTACCGTCACTAATATACCCCTCAATGTCAGCCAGATTACAGGGTATTCGAAATGTGATTTCTCTGTTTTTTTTTCGCGCCGTGGCAACACAAAGAAACAGAAACAACTGCGAAGCATTTGCATTAAAGGCAACGGCGAAGGCGTAAACTGCTAGCCAAAAAGTGGGGGCGTGGTCTGTGTGTATATCTGTGTGTGTGTGTATATGTGTGTGTGAGTGTGTGTGTATGCTGCAGGTCACCGTCGAGGTTATTATCATGTTAAAAACTGCAAAATGCAATAAGTTAGCTGGCAAACCGTGTTCAGGCCAACGGGTGGCAACCCTGGCAGCCCGGGCTCGGGCAACCCTGCTGTGCCAAGATTTATTTAGTATTTTCCTATACGTTTTTCTTTTTTTTATTTTCTTCTACTTGCGGTATTTTTATAGCAAATTCTTAAAGTATTTTTTGTCGAGGTTTTTCCTCGAAGTTGTCTAAAATTTGAAAGTGCAGTCTGGTCAGGGGCAAATGGAGGGCGCTACATCAAATAGGGGGCGTGGCAAGTAATAAGTGTGTCATCAGCGACTGTTGCTTAAATTGAGTTCCGCCTCAAACTCAAAAGTCATTAACATTATCAAAAATGGTGCCGAAAAAATGCAAGAAATATGTAAAGAAAATATTGAAGATGACAACTCTGGCAACAACTGTTGGTTCTATCTCCTTTGCACTCTCTCTCATTCGCTCTCTCTCTCTCTCTCTCTCAGTTTGTTGGGTGCTGTAGGTAATAGTATTCATAATGTTTCAAAGTTTTGTTGAATGGAGCTTCGCCCACTTTTGGCTTCATTAGGGGTAATTTCAAATGTCATTTGTATGCGACAACCCCCTTCCCTTCCCCCCTATGCCCAAAAGAAGAAATAATGTATGAATTGTGGTTCCCTACACCAGCCACAAAATGCTAACCACATTTTAGATGCATTGTAATGGCAATTTAATGGGACCAACTGCGATCATTACACTCCAATGCACAATGGCACACATACATACACACATATTAACTAGCTAGAGGTGTGCGAGTGAGTGTGTGCTTGAGTGTGTTTTAATTTCACACTACATATTCAACTTTATAAATACCCAACAAATGTTCATCATTAGTTTGTAATTTGATTTTAAAGTTAGAGTATTCAAAGTAGGACATTTCGTTAGCACTTTTCCCTAGACGTAGGTCCTATATTTAGTATTATTTTAGCAATTTCTCTACTGCAACTCCATTTTAAGTAATAGGTTAATAATATAAAATATTATTCAATTTATTAACAACTTTTTTACTCCAACTCCAAAGGGCTGATCTAGCTTTACAGCTATTCTGTCACTTTTGCCACTTATAATTCTCAACTGGTTCTAGCGTCTCAAAAATTACATTATCATATCGATATTAATCAGACCTCGGGTCAGCTAAATCCCACCTACATTAAATAATTTTAATTAAATTAGTATAAAACGATTTATATAAATAAAATGAAACCACTTCGTTTAAATTCCGATTGAATGTTGCAAAAATTTCCCTAACCCATTAAGTACCCTTCGAAAATTTCCAATTTATGTAAAAGTCACTTTTCAAAACTTTTTTCCTCGATTTTTTACAAAAAATATTTTGATGAAACAAATTTTTAGAACAATTCTAACTGTAACTGCAAAAAAAATTTTTAAAAATATTTTGGCTAGTATTTTTTAAAATTTTTTGAAAACTGCAAAAAATGAACTTTTTGCACGAAAATGAGGAAAAATGGGTTAAAATGGTAATTTTTCGGATTTTCAAAAAATTATAAAAAATACTAGCAAAAATATTTTTGAAAATTTAAGCTGTGAGCCACTGTATATGAATAGAATTGTTTATAAATAAATAAAAACAAATGGGAAAGGGTATAGTCGTGCTCCCGACTAAAGAATACCCGTTACTTACATAAATAAATAACAAATATTTTTTATTGCATGCTTTTAGGCATTTACACTGCTTGAAACGTAAAACAGCCGTTACTACCGTTCTTTTTGTCCCATCTTGTTGCAATTAAGTAGTTTGATAGCTTTAATTAATAGATAACGTTAATTTACAAAAAATACGAAATATTCTAAAAATACGTAATATTTTAAACAAACTTGATAAAAAAAAAGACATTGGAATAAAGAGCTGCAATAGATGTATATATAATTTAAATATGCCAAATGAAAATAATTTAAGCAAATTAAGTAAAGTTAATTCTATGAATAATTAATACAACAATTAAAAAAGCGTTTATGTCTTCAAACTATTAAATTTAATATAGTCCGATTAACATGGATAAACTTGCAAGCACATCTACAACTTGATTAAGTCAGCTACTCAACTGATTAATTATCCTTAACATGTATTATATTATCTGAGATAAGCATTGGAATGATTGCAGTTTAGAGAAGTCAAATATTTTTTGAAAAATCTGCGATGTTAAATAAAAATCAAAGCAACCTTTATTAAGTTAAAATAATGTGGTCAAGTTCTTATTCAAATATTCAAAACAGAAATAGTTCTTGAAATTCTAAAATGTCAATTGAAACTGTCCACTTTAAAACGACTCTTATACTTTATGCAATCAGAGCTCAAAACAGATAATTCAATGATAAAAACTTGAACTAAACGACGTGATGTTACCTTTGTCTGCGGAAATATTTGATTTATTCAATGGTATAATCATTTCTCATTTCTCAAGCACTTGCCTTATTTAATTTTCATTTTCGTGGCATTTTCTGGCACAAAACAAGAGCTTAAAAAAAAAGACGACCACAGCAGCAGCTGCCTTTCGACTTTTCCCCACATTTTGTTCTCTTTTCTTTACTTTCTCTACTCACAGCATCAAAACGAAAACGAAAACAATCAAAATAAAAATAGAAGGAGAAGGAGAAAAAGAAATCCATTTATAGTGCACTGGGTCGGTTTTGTCTGGTGTCTGGACTAATCAGGAAGCTGGCGCTGAAATAGAATAAAAATAATTGAATTCAATTTATCGGCATAAATTGGTTTTAATTAAAACTACAAAACAAAGCGAAAGTTGGGAAAGTCACAAATACAAGAAAATGTTTATGCTCTGCATAATGTTATTGTCAGTAAAACTATAATATTAAAAATAATATAAAATA
>JBAMBJ010004167.1:0-36179 GCA_037043495.1 Drosophila recens
TAATATGGGTACCTAGACACCAGGACATCTCAGGCAACTGCATCGCAGACGTGTCAAATATACCATTAGCGACCTGTAAACTCATGCTCCACACCCAATCAAACCTTAAAAGTACCTTACGTTGGCAAAACTGTAGGGTGGGTCGTGTGGCCCGATAAACTTGGCCTCACATTGACAAGGCCCGATGCTTTGTGCAATCTCAGCAGAACAGATTGCTCTCTCGTCCTCCGCTCCCTGTCCGGCCACTGGATATTAGGCACTTATGCCCATAGACTAAACTCCCCTTATAATGACATCTGAAGGAGATGCAGATATGAGGAAAAAGACGAATCTCCGGAACACTTCTTCTGCTCCTGCCCGGCTCCAAGCAACTGGACTAACTTCTAAGCCAAATTTTTAAGGTCGTAGGCAGAAAGGATCGAAGGATCCGCGGGATCACAACGGGCCTACTCAGGCCTAACTGTGTCACTAGGACACCCGCTATAACCTATAACCTATAAGGGACGCGAACACCTTTGCGTGTTTGAGCTTTATTGTTTCGTCGTTTACAAAAATAATTTCATACTTTACTAATTTTTTAGCTTTTTGGTTTGCGCGCAAAAATGAATTTAGTGATGCGATTATTTTGGCATTTAATCGATTAGTCATTAAATTTCTCGCAACCCATTTTTCGATTAGATTAAATCGAAAATTGGCACAATTTAATCGGTTATTGCATATAATATAATTAATCGTGCCATCCCTACTGTACTCCGTAAAGAACGTACAAATCTAAATTTTCTTAATTATTACAAAATTACCAAAATATGATATAATGTATTTGTAAAATGTACGCTACCCGCAGAAGGAGACGTGGCTGACCCTATAAAGTATATTCTGGATCAGAAGCAACAGCCGAGCCCTGTCTGTCCGACTGTCTATATGATTACTTAGACCTCTAAGTCTATCAGAACTAGAGACACCAATCTTAGTAATGAGATTCCGGTAAGCGTTTTAGATTTGGTTTAAATTTCGCAGTCAGCTGTTCACAGCTGCTCCGTACAAAATTTCGTTTTATACGTTTATAAATATCCTCTTCTGACATTCTTTCGGCATTTTGTGCAATTATGCCCATTTTTGTATACTTTTTAGTTGTAAATTAGCTGTTCGCCTAGGCTGTCAAATCAACTGATTTAGATTTGGTTAAAAATAATCTAAACCAAATCTAAAACGCTTACCGGAATCCCATTAGTATGTACACTGGCGAACATATTTATTGGCACAGCAAACATTTTGAGATTTGGGGGCTTAATTGTTCCCCTATCGTTAACATATTGGTATCAATGGAAAGGTCACTTAAATTCCGTTTGAATGATATAAAACTTTTCTTAACCCATTAAGTACCCTTCAAAAATTTCGAATTTATCAATAAATTTTCGAAACTTTTTCCTCGATTTTTTTAAGGAGTGAGTTTTATAACTTTTTTGAAAATTGCTAAAAAGGCACTTTTTATGTAAAAAGTAGGAAAAAGGGGTTGAAATGGTCATTTTTAGGATTTTCAAAAATTTTTTTGCATCAAAAAATTTTTGGTAAAAAATCGAGGAAAAAAGTTTTGAAAATTGACTTTTACATAAATTCGAAATATTCGAAGGGTACTTAATGGGTTAAGGAAGGTTTTATATCATTCAAACGGAATTTAAGTGACCTTTCCATTGATACCAATATGTTAACGATAAGGAACAATTAAGCCCCCAAATCTCAAATTGTTTGGTGTGCCAATAATTATGTTCGCCAGTGTATATTGTATGATCTCTATATTGCAAGCAGACAAACACAAATAATCATTAGAAATATCATATTTATATCATATATAAGGTCAATTTAAAAGATAGGGACTCAAGATTGGGCATAGACGAAGTCAATCATGTCTCTACTGTAAGAATGATTGTGTCTATTGACAGAACTTTAACTTAAATAAAGATTAACCTATAAAGAGCTGTATTTTAGCTAAAGTCCAACTCCTTTCATTCTGCTGTTCAGTTTCGACATACATACAAGTCAAGTAATTCTTTGCAAATCCTTAAAAATGTAATATTTTGACTTTAAATAAGAAAATAATAGCTTATTATATATATTTGGAAAGGTCATTTTATTTTCGTTCGAATGATGCAAAATAGTGTGAGGTTTCCTGTGCTTAAATGGTTATCCACTTTGACGTGTCTGTGCCTACTCATCATCTATCTCAGATAAATCCATCTCAACCATCTTCTTTGTCTTGATCTTCGTGCTCATCTTCCCCTCCGTCATCTTTCTGCTTCATATTGTGAATGTTTGTTGACATCAGCAGAGCCCCTGAAATTTTGAAGCTTTGTGTATAGAATTTTTTCCTCGGCTTCGACAGCTTGTGATTCACAGCCACCTGCGAAACTTAATATTTGTATTTCGGATTAATTTCTAATTATATTTTTTGGCTAACAATATTGTTAACGTTGGATAATTGTTATCATCAACTTGATCAAAAGTTTAGATACCCGCGTGGTTAAAATAATCTAATAAACGACGGGAACGGTTTTGCGCACTTGCAACACCGACTCATGGATATTCTTTGACGTTAACGTAGCTGCTTATGTTATCAGTGCTTGACACTTTTACGTCTAATTCTTCAACCAATTTAGCACACAACGCATCATAGTTTGTCCCTGTAATTATGTTCAATATTTTTATTTGTTAGGTGCAATGAAATATGTACTTCTGTTTTGCATCTAAAAATCTTAGTGGGCACTCTTGTTACGTAATAACATACCATCTGATCGGTATATGACTCGATCTGATCGGAGCAAATTTTCCATTCTTCCTGGAAATTTCTAGTCGAATTCGCCCCCTTTACTGGCGTGGACTGTCGTTTCCACTGATATAGTTTGTCACGAAATTGGATATCAACAATTTTGGGGCATGAAAATATTTATGTATATTTTAAGTTTTTAATATTGCCTAATAATATAATATGTATTTTTGTACTTTTTAGCTAAATTAAAATCTAAATATTTATATATTTAGTCACTTATGCAAATCGTAATCCTATATCTACGAGCATTTGTTATGAAGCTAACATCTCAAGAAAGCATAAGAGCTTGGATACTATCAGCTCTTATGGTACATGGAGCTGTAGCAGGCAATCCAGATGCTAAGCGACTTTACGACGATCTCCTTAGTAATTATAACAAATTGGTGCGCCCGGTTGTAAATACCACAGATGTTCTCAAAGTCTGCATAAAGCTGAAGCTTTCCCAGCTTATTGATGTAGTGAGTACCTTACATAAATTCTACTTTTCAGTTCTTGGGGCGCTAATTACGTAAATTTGATCTCTAAATAAAAGAAATTTTTTTTCAATGACCTAAACATAATTTTGGTATTGGTCTATTCCGAATTTCGTTTTCGGCAGATATTGCGGATGGAATTCGGCGATTTATATCCGAAGAAGAGACAGTCCAAAATTTTATAATATAATCCAAGTGAAAAAATAAATACTATAGTTTAATGCAGCGGTGGGTATGAAATTTTATCAGGAAAACTACAACACTAACTTCATCAATATGAATATCGAACATTTTCTGCGTTGTTGTTTTTTTCTGCAAGCTGCGTCAAGAGATAACGACGTGGTTGTTGTGTGATCATCGACAATAGCAGCTTTCAATTACGCCGACAATTTGATGAGCAGTGGAGCAATCGAAGCGCAGCAAAGAGAACAATCTGGATATCCTAGTAATCCTGAGACAACAGAGCCGACCCGTTTCTCCAGGACCCATCACAGCCGGACTCACGCAATACTGATAAGATCCTGTTCAGGTTTACCGTCGGGGGCTCATGTTCGATGGGAGCGCTTAAAGTATAACGCTGAAGAAATTTATCTTTTGAGTGAAACATAGCATATGTACAGATCTTGCCAGTTGTCCGGGGCTGAGCTGATCTGGGATTTTCATCTGTTAGTGGATGGTTGATCCAAAGATTGGTTCTGAATGCACGCGAAGACCGGGCAGGTGATGGGTGGCCAAATTTGTGGTTTTGCGTGCATAAACAGTTACTGACCCGGAAGTCCAGCTTCCAGCAGAGAACGACGACTGCGACCCATCAAAAGCGTGAGCGAGTATTTCCAAAAGATGTTAGCTCTTCGATCTAGGACAAAATAAGAAGGTTCATTCAAGGTTCGTCCTCCAAATGCATGATACCTGTAAGTAATAAGAGTAAAGAAAATATTAGAATTAGAAATTAGGGAAAACAGATGCCGGCCGGAGCAACGCCACCAATGCAGCGGGCAAGATCGCGTTACAAAACATGAAAATGAGAAGGCGGCTCGCAGCTGATTCATCAGCTCGGGCAGAAGATGACGCCATCTATGACCACGGTGCAAGCGGCTGGCGTTACCGGATCATCGACAAAGTACAATACACCAACACGGAGCGTTCGCTCACGCTTTACGGGTGTCCTTCCCTTCAGTAATCCCTTTGCTTAGAAAAAGACTTCTGGAGTAAGTTTGGTTTTTCACCTAGCATCGTGGGAGTCGATGCGGTGGACCAGGTGTTGTGGGCGGAAGAGGCTAAAATCAATAAAGAGCCAGTTTAGATCATATGAGCGGGAAGGATTAGGAAAGCATTATCTGGAGCCATACAGCTAGTAGCTGGAGCAGTACCCGTGGTGCGGAAACCCGAAAAGAATTGGCTAAGCTTGGATACCCGAAAACTGAATGCCGTCACGGTGAAGAATATCTACTCGCTACAGAATGTTGAGTTAATCCTGAGCCGAGTAAACGACACCGTATTCATCAGTACCTTACGCAAACCTTACGATTGGTCGCAGAAGTTCAAGTTCTGGTTTAAGTACCTTCGGTACCTGGGGTATGTCATCGGTGAGGGGTCGTTGCGGACGGATCCAAAAAAGGTGTACGGTAGCTGAGGAGTTTCTTAAGCATCGCCGGCTGGTACCGTTTTATCCAAGATTCCTCAGTCTTGGTGCCTCAGGATCTTAAGCGTAAAAATTACGCTAACCACGTAGGTATCGGGGGGGTTATGAGCGGATGAGGTTCCGACTGCCCAATAGCGTTTTTTTCAGTAAAGCGTGACGGATAGGGAATGCTTGGTTGATGACTCTAAAGGATCTATGTGGTCGCTTGGTGGTCCCTGGCACTTTAAGCGATCCACTTGAGAATAGAGCTCCAGAAGGGTGAGGAAAACTTGGTAGCCGATATGATATCTCTACTTAATATTTTCTTAATATCGAACTTAATATTTTCGACTTCGAGACCACCGCCCTTGAGAGCGATGCGTATCTGGGGCGGCTGGCAAACGAGGGAGAGAGCCGGATGCATGAAGGTGTGACGGTGCAGTTGGGGGAGTATGTGTTAGGGTGTGAAACGTACAAGAAGACAAAACACAATACTCAAACAACCAGACCTCCTATGGGAAAGGAAGTGCTCACAGACCGGCCCATTTAAAAACAATATGTGGATTTCTAGGGCAAGTATTTGAGGCCGAGGAATGGGAACGATTACATCTGTATCGCACTGGACCATTTTACCAAGTTCGTTCGGTACAACGCAATGGCGAAAGCTACAGCCTTGACGACTGTGACAATTTTGAAGAATGAGATCTTTTCGCAGTTTGGAGTATGCAAAATAGTTGACCTCACAGGAGTTCGAAATGCGATGCACCACCACGGAATAAAACATTCAAGGACCGAAAATTACTCTCCGCAGGCGAACGCATCGGAACGGGTGAATCAGTCCGTGCTGGCGTGAAGGAGGACCAGACGACGTGGTTTGGAAAATTCCCTGTAATTCAGGCGGAACTATGCAGTGCAGACCACGTGAGCACCAGGGTGCCACCATACTTTGCCCTGTTTGTGCAAAATATAATTACTTTTACCTTCTTTATCGACGTCGTCTTACTCATCCCCGAGTTATGTCAAAATCTAGCCGGCAAGTCGATATCTGCGATAGTCAAGTCGGATCGTAACACGACATTCGACAATTTCATAATTCAGCTTTATCATGTAGATGTGTCGCGGTAATTGGCATCAAGATCTAAAATATAAGCAAATGGTTAAACAGGCCACAGTAAAACAACAGTCGCCAAGAGCTGCCAAAATCGACCCTACCTAATTGGAAAAACCCTGTAGTTGCTGCTGAATTAAAACTTGCACATGATCTTATTTAATTAGAAACTTGGGTTCTCCTCGTTGTCCTACTAACTCCACTATTTATCTTATTTTTAGAATCTTAAAAATCAGATCATGACGACAAATCTTTGGGTAGAGCAGGTAAGAAAATTTTGATTACAAATTATTTGCAATTTTATTTTTTAAACACAAAATCATGTTCGTCGATGATTATTTGAATTGTTGTATTTTTGAATTGTTTAATTTTTACAAATCAACTTTTAATAATCAACCGCTGCTGAAATAGAGCAATACTTCTTATATTTTTCTTGAATAAGCTACTGTAACAGTCAAAAAATATTACATAGGACAATCTCGATTAATCGCTATTCGACAACAAAACGATTTTTTACCGTAATTTAAAATTTTGATGTGCACCAAAAAATACTAGCATGCAAAAAAAAATTAATTATTTATACCAGGGGTGCCGAAAGCCAGCATACGAATGAGTTTGCACCAATACTTATAAACAAATGCATTAATACAAGAAGACAACAAGAGAACCAATAACAAAATCACATTGAAATTGTTCTTGCCCACTTCTCTCGCGCGATTGCAAACACCAATCAGAGAAGAGAACAAAACCGATTTTTGTGCTGCGCATTGCATACACACGAAAATGTTTGCATGTTTTGGCATGTTTTCGGCGCCGTGCATGTATACGATATTTGGTTTCCTATGCTATGAGGAATTTCAAAAACAAATGAGGCCGAAAATCAATGGAATGAGCAAAAGCTAAGCACCCCTGATCTATACCTACAACCTACGCTATGTCCCATCCCAGAAGTTTTTTTTTGATTCATTTTTGTAGCACCGTGTTACAGTCGCTGGAAAAAAGTTATTTTTTATGCCGATTTTTAATTGTCACAGGAAAAAAGAATGATGTGATCATAGATTGCTTATTTGAAATTAGTTCACTTGCACTCATACTGCACTCTCCGAATTTTGTTGCCGGTTCACTTGCTTTGGTATTCACTTCGACATTCCATTTTGACTACTGTCAATTTCACAACTGATATTTGTTGAACTCCACTGCACTGTACTGAACACATTGAACACATTAAACATTTTTATACTTTTTCTTAATTTTTAAATTTAACCTTTTTGAAGATTTTTTTAGTTTTGGATTTTTAACATTTTGTTAACTTTTTTCACCATTTTTAAAATTTTTTTTAACATTCTTAAAACTTTTAAAAGTACAAAGTATCCAAAATGTACTTCTAAAAAATTTAGTTATAATGCCAATTAAATTGAGATTAAATTATAATTATTTAATGCAAAAAGAAAAGTTTTAATTACTTAATTAATATTTTCAATTATAATTAAAAAATTTTCTGTAGCACTACTAATTTTCAATGCTAGTGAAATGCCATTTTCATTAGCAATTTTTTAATCAATGCTAGCGATATGTGAATTTCACCAGCACTTTTTTCATTTTTCATTGCTAGTTAAATGACAAATGCATATTATCTTATATCTTATTCCAGTCTTGGTATGACTACAAATTGAGATGGGAGCCAAAGGAATACGGAGGAGTCCATATGCTACACGTTCCGTCTGATCATATTTGGAGGCCGGATATTGTACTTTATAATAAGTAAGTAGCTAACTCTGTTAAAACAGTGATTTAAGGCTAGGACCCTTTTTAAAATATAATCACCAGAAATATATAACAATTATACAAAACTAAATCTTTGAACTGCATTAAAACCGCATATTTAATAATTTTATACTATGCATCAAAACATATGGTTCCAAATTATTGAAAGCCCTATAAAGCTATAACTCAATTCAACTTAATATGTACTTTCAAAGTATGTACAGGTTAATTTTTTTAAATACATTATTCATTACTTATTGTTAATTAGTAAATTCTGACTGAATATATGTAGCTCTCTCAAATCCTAATAAAGTGTGCCTTAACTTTAAAGTAAAATTAATTAAACTAAACATTACTAAAAGAATAAATTGGTAAATGAAGACAAATACAAATAAATACTTTGTAAATTCTGCCGTCATAAAAATAAGTAAAAGCGATAATAATGCAAATTTATGTTCGAGAGGCAGAATACTTCCACAAGCAAATGAGGTTTAAATTTAAAGGAATATCTTTTGTTTAAATTTTGAAATCAGTTGGAACAGTTTGATACGAACAGTCATTAACACAGTGTTTAATTAAAATGCTCGATTTCATTTAACAAAAAGAGATCTACGAGGTGTGTTCAAAAGAAAAGGTGAATTTTGAATTTTTTTTAAAAAGTACTTATTATTCATCAATATCTATTTTGTCCCCTTTAAAGTTATCGTCCTCGGATATAATACACTTGTGCCAACGCTTTTTCCAATCCTCGAAGCACTTCTAAAATGCACTTTTCGGTATGGCAATCAGCTCGATCTTCGATTCTGACTTGATCTCATCAATTCAGGCAAAACGCTTTCCATTCATTGGTCTCTTCAGTTTTAAGAATAGGAAAAAGTCGCAGGGAGCCAAATCTGGTGAATACGGTGGTTGGAGCATGATTACGGTGTTGTTTTTGGACAAAAATCCACGAACAAGCATCCTTTTCATACAAAAAGTGGATTTTGAGCAGTTTTCAAAAATTCATAAAAAAAATACTAAGAAGATATTTTTAAAAATTTTTTTTTGCTGTCCCTCTTAAAATTGTTTGAAGAATTTTTTTGCATCATTTGAAGTTCTTTGTTCCATTTTAAACGCAAAATTTTATACATTTCCTTGACTCTTATTTTACAAAATTCCAAAATCAAAGAGAACACAAAAAGGTGACTAACCTTTTCAGTTGTCAAAAACCAACTACTAATCGAAATTGGCTGCTGATCAAACCATGTGATAAACATATGTGTCCGATTATAACAAAAATAAAATAACGATAATCAAATGTACACAGCCCGCGAAAATTCAAAATTCACCTTTTCTTTTGAACACACCTCGTACATTAATTAAATATTTTCTAAAACTGATGAGGTGAAGTTTAAGTATGGATATTTTGAACGCATTTTTCAAATTGTAAAAGTAATTTTATAAATTCACTATAAAGAATTATTAACTAATCTCATAAGAACTGGCAAAGTAGATTTTAGTACTCCTTTCAGATTTATTTGTTGATTGGTGCTTACACTTACATTTCATTTTTCTAAATGTACATATGTATCTTTTTAGTGTTTTCAGATCAGAATTAAGTAATTGTTTAATCTTATCAAAAAATATTTAACAAGACAGGAAGATCTATGTGCCATATACATAAATATTTGCACTGTTTTCTCATACTCGTGTATACAGATTTTTCTGTGACAGAGAGAAGGTTGAAAATATAAACTTAGCTTTAATCAAAGAGATCGCCATAATATTTCTGTACCACATTTTAATTTTTGTGTTTTTTTTATTTTTTTCAACCCGTTTTGAATAATAAGCTTTGCCCATTACCTAATCCAGTTATTATTAAGAAAATTACAAATATAGTATTAAATAAGTTATAGGAATGATAGGTTCTAAGTCTTAAGTAAATACAATCAGCGACATTAGGACTCCACATTTTCGAAACGAAATTTCAACAGTAATTAATATGTACGTATTACGTGGACTAACAATCTTTTAGGAAAGTTTACGGTCAAGTAAAAATTTCAAAAAAAATCATACCCCACAACATTTAATATACAAAGAAATGTATTATATTTATACGAATAACCATTGGAAAAAAAACTATGATATTGTGTAGTGCCGATGGTAACTTCGAAGTGACTCTTGCAACAAAAGCTACAATTTACTCTGAAGGATTAGTTGAATGGAAGCCACCAGCAATATACAAGTCATCCTGTGAGATAGATGTAGAATATTTCCCATTTGATGAACAGACATGTGTTCTAAAATTTGGCAGTTGGACTTATGACGGGTTTAAGGTAGGTTTGTCAAAACTCTCGCACGATTTGTTTACGACAACCTTTTTGTTTTACTATCACCAAAACTCATATATTAAATAATTTTTTTATTTGTGTTTTATATACACTGATAAAAGTCGTTATTAAACCAATTAGCATTTGTGGCATCTAAATATACAAGCACAATAAACCCTTAAATAACACGGTATTCGTTGTGCACTGTTACGATTTTACACAATTTTAGAATTGCGCAAAGTTTTTGATTAAGACATTGATCAATTGTTACAAACAAGCAGTCTCAAGTAAAACTTGTAAACAAAAATACATAACAAATATTTTGATAAATAAATGACGTTTTTGTATGTTTTTGAAATTTTTCGATTTCGTAATTTGAAAGCCTGGATTGTGACTGTGTTTTGCTTTCGAATAGTTTAATTTTGTTTTCATAGTTTTATTTATCTGTTTTGAAGAACAAAACAACTGTGTTATTCAAGGGTACTCTGTATAACAATCACATTGTTATACCTACAATGCTTAGTAAACATACATTAATTATTTTACTTTATGTGTACAAAGATCAAAATTGTACATATAATTGTTTTATTGAATGTAAAAAAAACTAAGTTTTTTTGTATATTTTCTGTCGATATTCTTAACAAATTTCTTCATAACATTTGCTTTCTTTAATATACAATATATACGTATATTTAAAACAGAAGAAGAGTTAACAAACCAACATATTTAAATTTATTTCGGTAATTCTAATAATTTCACTGTCCCCATGCATATTCCCTTAAGTTAGACATAACAAGCAAATTACTTTTGTATATAATTTTAATGTATGTATATAACTATCTTATTACGCATTGATACATATATACAAAAATATATAAATTTATATATTTTGTATATATAAATATATACTTTAAATTTACAATTGTTTTAATGTAGACTTGTATTTTTAGTTTTGTATGCATATGGCAGCTTTTAACGACTTTTTTGTTGAAAGATGTGTAAGAAACAATGTACAAGGCGAGCCTTGAATTCCTCAAATTTTCAAATCATATGGGAGACATACTAAAGTTTAGATTTTGGGTGTTTTGCTTTGATTATACTTGAAATTTAATGGGATCATAAATCAATAAAATTAATTGCTATGTCCTAAAAAATGTATAAATTTTATCGTGAACTTTTATGAAAACTGTGATTTTTAATATCTGCAATAATAAAACATTATGGATGTGGACGTTCATAAACTTACTTAAGAGTCATAGGATCTTAATATAATTTACCGAATTTAAAGTGGAAGTTTCCTCATCCTCAATGCTTAATGCTAAGACCTAAATACTTACATAATTTTATATTGTATACATATAGGTCAATATTTCGATCATATAGGAGGTTTTGCGGTACGATAATATTATAACAAAATCTGTTAGTAACATACGTCAACATACGAACTGTAAACGATATAAAAAGAACGGTAAAATAAATAATATAAATAAACAATTCTCTCTATAAGCTTCCTAAGTATAATTATGCTACACACAAACATATACATTTGTACATATTATCTGTCGGTTTAACTTGAAAAACAATTCATTGGTAACAGGAGTTGTGTTCAAAATATATATTTTTCAGTGCTGATGGTCATTATGAAGTGACACTTATGACAAAAGCAATAGTCTATAGTAATGGATTGGTGATTTGGCAACCACCTGCCGTCTATAAATCCTCTTGTTCAATCGATGTGGAATATTTTCCATATGACGTGCAGACGTGCATCTTAAAATTAGGAAGTTGGACCTATGATGGTTTTAAGGTGCTAATAAAATCTTTTTTAAATCAGAATCATTTGAAAATCAACTATTTGGTTTTGTTACATCACTTGTACGTCAATATGTAATCACTTATCAGTAAAAAGGCGTATACTTATATATGTTATTGTTAATAAATTGGAATGACACGAAATATGTTTGATTTTCTGTTTTTTTATAAATTGAACAATGCATTTAAATTTATGTGTAACTATAAAGTCATTATATAACCGACGTAGCATTGATGTTTAGTGTCCGCTCTGTAGAACAAACATGGAATACTTAAGCGGGAAATATTTTAATATGTAGCTGAAATTGAATATTCAATGATACCTAGCATGATATTTATGACGCTCATAATTATTTACAAAATAATGCATGTATTAAAAAAAAATTTAATTTACTAAAATATTTTTGCGGAGGCTTTTTGTTCCTTTACGTTTAAGCATATATTGTTGTCTAATATGCAATCTAAAGCATATTTGCATGAAAATTATTCTTATAAAAAAAACAGCATAAAATCACAAATATACATACATGTGTATAACTATAGTTACGTAGGAAATGTGCATGTATTTGTTGGGATGTGATATTTCTAAAAAGAATTTCTCTAGTAACACAGGAGTGCTAAGCTTTTAAAAAAACACAACACACGATTTCTAAGATATTGAAATTGATTTATAGGAAGAAAAGATGTATCTTAATCTACGGCCCTACTAAATTTTTCACAGTTTCTGGCCTATTTCTTCGAGCTGGGTACGGAGCTGAACGGGGGATTCCCAATCATAAAGCGCATGGCTTTTAATAAAATATTAATGCATTTTCAAAGTTTGGATACAAAATCATTTCTTAAATATTGATTAAAAAAAGACTATCAATCAAAAATCAATTAACAGTTATTACAAAGATGCATAAATAGCAATACTCGAATTGATGTAAATACTTAAAGTGTACCATAGGTCTTTGGTGAAATAACAGCCTTGTAGATTTAACAATTTCCAACCTTATAACATCTGAGGAGCTTTGCGCTTATGAGACATGGCTTAAGTCGAATCAAACATTGATACTTCTTACATATTACAAATTTTCTTGATATCTGCATGACACTATTTTAAAATCGTTAATATAAAATTTAAAGGTAAAAAAAATAAATATATTCTACACTTGTGCCTTGTGCAACCAGCGGACTTAAATATATTTGCTATATAATAATGCATTTGAATTGAACCCGAAATGTTATAATGCCTGCTGACTGCTGACTTCATTTGATTTATATTCCTAGCGAAGCTTATGGGCATGACCTTTTCTTTTGCACGAATCTGATTGTATTGCAAGCATTTGTTTTATTTTTTACTCAATATACTTTAAAATAGTGAGCATAGAGTTGCTAAAATAAAGCTTTCGAATGGTATATTCAAATCATTAAGCATAAATATGCTTGTTAGTTTCTCAACTATACAAATACTGCTAACGCTTTTACATTTAATTTCAATAAGTCTCCGAAATTAATATTCTTCCTTTGTTGTTGAATGAGCATGAAAACAATTTTATTATGTTTAATGGAATGTCGTTTAAAAATAGCAGCAA
The DNA here is from genome assembly GCA_037043495.1 of Drosophila recens. Lineage (NCBI taxonomy): Eukaryota > Metazoa > Arthropoda > Insecta > Diptera > Drosophilidae > Drosophila > Drosophila recens. The sequence continues at coordinate 13,489 of JBAMBJ010004167.1, forward strand.
TTCATTGAATATTCAAACCAATTCTTTAATATTTTCAGCATTTCCACTCATCCATATTTTTTTGATATGATTTAAATATGTAAATCATTGTTTACTTTGTAGTATATTGTTAAAGTTTTCCTCTTTTTGAGGAATTGTTGAAACACATAAAATCTTTAGAGAGATAACTTAAAATAAATTTTTTCGTTGTGCAAAACAGGGATAAAGAGAATCGGCTAACTAAATGGTTACAAGTAAATCTTTGGAAAAATTTGGGAGTATTTGATTCGGATTCTTATATGTATAATAATGTATGTATATGTAAGTAAATACATATATTTACTTGACCTGACATCAACAATCTGCACTGCAAAATTTGACACAATACTGTTAGACACAGACTCTCAACTGCGAATAAAAATTTCAAAGGTTTGCTAAGTGTTCAACTTTGTAGATGTAAAGACCATGACATACGAGGTGTGTTCAAATGAAAAGGTGAATTTAAAATTTTTTAAAAAAGTACTTATTTATTCATCAATATCTATTTTGTCCCCTTTAAAGTTATCGTCCTCGGATATGATACACTTGTGCCAACGGTATTTCCAATCCTCAAAGCACTTCTAAAATGCGCTTTTCGGTATGGCCATCAGCTCGTTCTTCGATTCTGACTTGATTCCATCAATTGTGGCGTAACTATTTCCTTCCATTGGTCTCTTAAGTTTTGGAAATAGGATAAAGTCGCAGGGAGCAAATCTGGTGGCTACGGTGATTGGGGCATAATTACGGTGTTGTTTTTGGCCACCACGAAAAAACATTGAAACGACTAATTTAACACCTGTTTCCTCCTTTTTTTTGCATTTACTCTAAGAATTGTATGAAGAATCTTTTTGCATCACTTGGAGCAATTTGTTGTATTTGTAACGCAGAATTTAATACATATTCTTTGGTCCATTTTTTTCAAAAGTCAAAAATCTAAGAGCACACAATAACGTGACTAGCCTTTTTAGTTGTCAAAAACAAACTACTTATCGAAATTAGCTGCTAATGCAACCATATGATAAACATATATGTCCGATCTGAACAAAAACAAAATATCGATAATCGAATGTACACAGCCCGCGAAAATACAAAATTCACCTTTTCATTTGAACACATCTCGTATTAAGCAAGTTATGTTCTTTTTTGGTATCAGTAGCCCTTGCTTGAACTGTCTTTTGAGAAACGAGCGGCTTTCGTCACCAACGTGGACTGTCTTCCACAGTGATTTACGTGTAAAAAACTTATAAAACGTTTAAAACTTAACCACTGGTTGGTATAAAAAAAACAAATCTAAAGAGAAGCGCATAAAAAAAACACATGCCCAAATTCATCAAAGCTATGGTCTATGCGCAAGTCCTCCAAAGAGGTACTTATTGCACTTATCTATATGTTTTTCATTTTCTCGGTTGAATATTGAATGCTAAAAACAATATCTGCTTGTTTCGAAACGTCGATTTCAATGTTTTGGTCTCGAAGTATCTTAATTCTTCATTATGATACACGTCTTTTCTTATCAGACATAAGTCGTCTTCGTATTCGGTGCAGCACGTTGTATTATTGAATATTGAACATTATTCGTCACAAAATTGGATAGCTTGTCTTGTAAAATCTTTGAGTTTGTATTATAGGTAAAATATAAACATATATATGTCAAGGAAATTTTAATTCGTAATTTTAAATTAAAATTATAAACATCGCTAACGTTCAATTTGTATGTGAAACCTAAAATTTAAGGAAACTGAAACTGAAAAACGCAATGATTTCGGCTTATAAAAAAGTGCCAGCATCAAAAAATGCAATAAATTTTAATAAATTAGTAAAAAACATTTGACCAGGAATTCTTCAATCTATTAGCTATAAGATGTTATACAAATATTTTAATATTGTTGATACGAATGAAATATATTAAAATCTTACGAATACAAAAGCTTAAAGTACATAAGAAATCTGCAGTTTGTGCGTTTTATAATTTAAATATTGTTTTCAGTTTCCCTACCCAAAAAAAAAAAAAATATACTTGATTTTGTGTCTCTAACAGGACATAGTCGCATATACGTACACTTTTCTAAAGCATGATAAATATTTATAAGTTTGCACTTGGCTACTCAATGACTTATAATGTACGCATGAAGTTAATTTATATTTTTTCTTTTGCATCTTATAATAAATCAACGAAACTCTAGACGCAATGTTCTATTCATATTCTTAAATCATTCTCTATTACTTATAACTTTCAATAGAGTCAAAATGTTAACATTTGGGACCCGGACTAACAAAGGAAACTTTTACAATTAGTATAATTTTGTATGTATGAGAATTGTTTAAGGTTATAAGAATTCACTTAAGTGTTTTACAGTTCACGAGCGAACTTTTTCATCGATCTTTCCAATTAGTGATACCAAACACTTAAGCAATTCTGTAACTACGCTAGTTTATATAATATTTGTTAAATTTAGTTCATATTAAGTATAAATTCAGCTCAAAAGTGTTGGACTCAAAAGTACACTATAAGTAAATGCCAAATAATTTTTCTTCCAACAATAATACGTAGGTGTTATGACGCCTGTATGAATTCTTAATCTCATTGCATTGTATTTGTATAAAATATTTTAGACATAAAATCGAAATCTTTTGAGATCATTTCCAAATAAGAAATTTAAACTCCATTTATGAAGGTGAGGATTTTTATTTTTTTTTTGGTTTCTTTATCCAGTTATCTGAACCCACCTCACCAGGTCTAAATTGAGACCATTCAATATATAGGAAAATCTTTCAAAGCGTACGTGACTATTCAAAGTGAACCAAAAAACGTTTGCCAAACATTTCTTTTTTTTGACTAAAAAAGGCAAAACCTGCTAAGATTGATTTTCACTTTCAAAATAGCTACGAAGATAGGCATTCGCTCAGGAAAATACAGAAATCGCTTTCGCGGCGATCAATTCAAACGTAGATTTCACCGAAATTGTTTTAATATTTTTTATTCCATTTAAACATGTTAAGGGGGTCTTCTCATTCAAAACCCGTTTTTTGGACCCTTTTTAAAAAACTTCTTATTTGAAAACGTAAAGAAAAATTGAAAACTTTTTTATTTATTGTATTACAAAAGGTTCAAAGTAAATAAAAAATTTTTTTTGCCTCGATACGAGGGCTGTTCAAAAAGTAATGAGACTTCAAAGTTGGTGGTGAAAAAAAAGGTGTCGTCACGGCGGCCACGATTCCGGGTCTCCGGAGCGTCGGAAATGAAAAAAAAAACGGGGTTATAATCAGTATAGATGTAATTCTCGGGTGAACCTCAAGCTTAATTTTGTGATTTTTTTTGACAAAATGGCGGCCATTAAAAAAAAAATTTGAATTTCGGGCTTTTTTTTGTAGTTTAGTGTAAAAAAAAATAGTAAATTTTTTTTAAAATTATGGTCGAGGTTCACCCGAGAATGGTGACAATTCTGCGTCGATTCCACTTTGTTTCATGAAAATCGGTTCAGTTGAACTGGAGATATCATGGCCGCCAGTTCGAAAAACGTGGTTTCGAGATAAACGCGTTTAAAGTTTTGACTTCACTTGCATTAACATTAACATTGCTGGACAAAAAAGGCCATATCTCCTTAAGTAATTCGAATTTCTAAAAATCCTTTTAGGGGCATATTTACAACTACCCAAGCTATAAATAAATGCAAAAAAAAAAAGTCGAAAAAAAAAAGTTGCTCAATAAGAAGACTCCCTTAAGTAGTTTATTTATTATTTAACTTTATTTACTGTTTTCTGTGACATAAGTTTCTATATTCTACATTAAAACTTCCATAACTCAAACGTCTATAACTCGAACGAAATTTGAGCGGCAATACTAAGCAAATTTAAAACAATTTTTCTTCCGTAACTCGAATTTTCATAGGTGGAATTTCTCCAGAACTTGAAGAAAATATTAGTTCGGGCATTCTGTAAGTTTTCGACGAAATCCTCAATTTAGGGATTTATTTTTCGTTTCTGTTTTATGCTTCTGTTACCGTCTCGTACATTTTTTTTCACTCGGCACAGCGCAAAAAATAAATATTTATTAGGTATGAAGAATATAAAAAAATATTTTTTAGTAGTTTATATGTAAAACTTAATATTATTCATCACGAAATTGGATAACAGAAATTTTGAGGCATTAAAATGTTTTCGTCACTAGACTTTTACCTCGTAAAGAGGTTTTTTTTATAAGATATCAGAAATTGCATCTGGATCGACTTAATGCGAACCACATTGTTGATATATTCAGGAGCAATGTTCCAGAATAGGACCTACTAGAGATACATATAGGATTTTGGTCGTTAAATTCTTTCGACCAACGCTTTATGAATCCAAGCACGCCCTTAGCACCATTAATGATATAAGATATATGAAGATTAAACTGTAGCTTAGAATCAAATAGAACACCCAAATCTTTTACGGTGTATATACGTTGTAATGCGACATTATCAATCATATGTAAAAGTACCAAAAAGGGTCTAAGACGACTAAAAGTCACCCTGCAGTTCTGGAGGTGTTGATTGGCCATGCTTGAGCTACCTACCCCACTACTCCCTACATGGGTACTTACTTGACTGACCCTATGGTAAGCGAATACCGAACCACCGAGTAAAAAAAAATATGTGCGTGCGAAAGCGAAAACAAAACGTAACTGTCTAGCATCACATTTGTTTTTGGTAATTCGCGAATAGGCCATAGATGACCGAAAGAACAAAACTTCGATTATGCTATCTGTCGCTGTTTGCTTTTGAATTACAAAAATAATTGTGATGCTAGTACCGTTTGTTTTCGTTTTGCTTTCTACTCGTTCTTAGTGCCGGATGACCAAATTAGTGAGAATATTGCAGTTGAGAGGAGTGCATAGAGCAAGTGCAAATATTAAGTGATTTTTTTTACAATAAATTTAAGTCAAAATTAAAATACGTCATACAGTCCGGAAAGGAAAATTAAACGACTGAAGTTTCTAATACCCGTAAGAAACAAATTCAGCATTAAATCTTTTAAATTTCAGACCAAAAATCTATATTCAACTGTTCTGGAACTATCGAGTGCCTTGAGCAAATTGTTTTCCAGCTCACAGAACAGTTTCGTTCCTCACGTGGTAGGTTTGCTACGATAAATTATTGAAATTATTCTTATTTAAAGTTTTTTTTAATTGCCAGCTAAGACGACATTCTTGTGGAGGAAATTGGAGGAAAATAAAGATAACAGCTACAGAAACATACAAAATGCAACTAATAATAATTTATATAGTGCATATATTGTAGTTAATAGTTTTATTTAAAATTACTGGTCGCTGAATATTCAAAACAGTGCAATTAAAATAAACAAAATATTTTATTTCAAACTAAAGCTATTTTATTTTTTATCTTTTGGGTACTCATTTCACCACCGTTAGCATGGGTACCCATGTATATAGCCTTTTCATGGGGACCCATTTCACTAGTTCGCGGTTAACGATGTGGTGGCGTTTGCCCTTTTTGCGGACATTTCATACAAATAACGAAATGATGAAACGCATTGCTTAGGGTTAGAAAAGTAAGTAGAGGTGGTTTCCTAGTAAGTAGTTATTTCACCAGCTACGAACTACTGCCCAGTACTAGAGGGCATGAACATACACTTAGAACAATTTAGAGGAAGATGATTAGACAAGCACCAAAGTTGCATTGAGCTTAGACCATTTTGAAGTAGATCAAGCTGAGCAGGATCGTTAAAAGACAGAATAAGTTTCACATCCGCATACGAGAATGTAATAAAATAAACGGAAGGTCATTAATAAAAAGTCTAAAGAACAAGGGCCCAGGTGACTATCTTGAGGAAGACCAGAAGTTACAGAAACAGGTTTTGTTACGGTAGATCTAAGTAGAACTTTCTGTGCTCTACTCTTTAAATAAGAAGAGATCCAGAAAAGTAAAGGAGAAGGTAATTCAATTCAATCAAGTTTTAAAAGTAAAAGATCATGGCTCACTGAGTCAAATGCTTTCTTGAAAAAAATTAACCCTTTTTTTTTAAATAAAAACAGCAAATAACTCTTATTTCATAATTTTTTTTTCATTAAACTTAAAATCGTTACGATCCCTAATATTATTGCTGCCAAAGGTAATTTTTTTCACAAGTTTTGTGAGATTGAGAATGGGCGCGTTCACTAGAATACATAAATCGCTTATCATGTATCACCAATCAACAAATATTTGTATTCTTCTGGGGAACGCTTTGATGGAACTTTGAGAAAAAATTTAAGCTATGATATAATCATTTTATAATTTTTACTAATAAAAGAATTTTGTTCACAATGCTTAATAAAATGAAAACCAACACAGTAAAAGATTTAAAGTAATAGATTTTAAGTTGTAAAAAAAACAATAATACAAAAATAAAATTTGTAAAATAAGCACTCAACATTTTGTTTATTATTTTTTTTATAACTATTATTTTGTTTATTATTTTTTTATTATTATTATTTTGTTTTTTATTTTTTGTATTATTATTATTTTGTTTTTTATTTTTTATAATCTTATTTATAAATCTTGTGTTCTTTTGTTTACGATTTGTCTGTCTTATCGATAACAACCAGAGAATTCTGGCGCAATATTTTGGTGATGAATTTTGATCTATCAAAAAAGCAAAATTTTAGCATCATGATTGTACAATGTACTTCAATGCCGTTCAGCAGAATAATCTTACAAATTGAATTGCATATATATTTATTACTTTTCACATGAAGAAAAGCTTTTAAAATCGGTTTTAAATATAAGCTAATTTCAGAAAAAAGTGTTTTTTTTTTCAAATGGGTTCCCATATGTATTAAAGAAGTGGGTTTGGTTTATGTAAGAATCTAGATATTATCACTGCGGACGGCAGTCCGCGCTAGTGACGAAAGCAGCACGAAGGGTGCGAAGGCGACTAGCATATATACACAGGATCTAGTCTTATCTGCAGTTCTGGCCGATAGCCTCAACACAAAATCCAAATTCATAATAGAAATATTATTTTATATTTTTATATTAGAATCCAAGCCAATTTTTAAGGTCATTTCTGAACAACAATTTTCGTGACAAAAATCGTAATTTAATGAACGTCTGCTCATAAATATGTTATTATAGTATACAGGCCTGTTCCGGTTTTCACTTTCGACAACATTTTGCGGATTGAATTCATTTTACATTGACTTGGTGAATTTTATTTCGAAAAAGTGAAAAACGATAATATTGAAGTGCTTTACACTTAAATGCTAGGTGCAATCCAAAAAGTTTTATTCTTTAATATTTTCAGACCGATATTTCACAATCAGAAATTATTAATAATTTATTTGATTTCTGATGGATTCGGTTAAGACGAGTTAGCTCTGACCTGTTTTAGTTTTCTCAAGTGCTTGTAAGTTGTAAACAACGTGTAAGATAGATAAACCCAATATTTATAATTTAAAATATAAGTTTGTGCAAAGTCTTATATTTGACGTAAAGTATCAAATTTTGTATATAAAAAATCATCTATCAATTTTTATTGCTAAGCTTCTTTGAAACTTTTTAGCACGGTTCTGGTGGAAAGTTTTTAGCACTACAAGCGAGAAGAAAAATCGGTCACTAATTCGCAGATAATAAAAAAAATATTCGGTCAAACTTTGGATTACAATTCTCAGAATAAAAGTGAAAATTGGAATATGCCTGATAAACTTTCGACAATGGTTAATAATCAAACATTAAAACAACTCGCGAATTGAATTTCAATTGAGATTGCCGATTGATTGCTGCTAAAAAGCCATGGGGCTTGCAATATAAAGAGAAGAGCTCGGTTATTTTTCGTTATAGATCAGCAACTGAGCTTTTGCATGAAAACTTTTTGCTTTTCTTAGGGAAAGATAGCTATCATATTCATATGATATAATAAATAAAATACACAGTGTGCGTTCACCAATCTTACATCAATCTTATGCATGTAGTTATATAATAAATAAATTGCATGAAACGACTGATAAATTTTATAGCAGTTATTTAAATGTCGCATGCTTAAGATAATTGAACTTAGTAAACTATTATTTCTTTACAAACACATTTACAACTCTATATTTGTTTCTATAGCATAAGCTTTTCGATAATCTTAGACGTTAACATTTTTGATCCGAGCATTATAAAATTGTCTCCTAGTATCGATCATAAGCAGATCATAGGATACCAAAGGGCAAAACCGTTATATCTAAGGTAGAGGCTTACATATAATACGTAAAATATTAATAGGAATGGGGAAAAATATCAAAATGAGCAAATGAATGGGATATAAGTCCTAAAGATTAAGATACTGCAGCTAAGTACCATAAGAAAATACTGTGGAATACTGTTACATTTGTTGTTGTTATTCAGAACCATTTAAATCAGCGATGGGCAGCCAGTAGCTCACATAATTAAAGCCGTTAAGTTTTGAAAATTGGCGTCACAATGTCGCCTTCTTAATCTTCGAAGAAAAGCAACAACAACTTTTCGATCTTTCGGCATAGTTAACAAACCCCTTATGGCCCCGCCGAGAACAAACAATGACATTATTCTGCATATGGGCTAATCCGAAAATTCATAGACCAAGGGCAAAAATTTTAAATTGTAAAAAAGCTAAATGATTTTAAAAACACTGTGCAAGTCGAAAAAAAAGACATGACTGAACTCAACGGTTTCCCCCTATTTCGGGTCCTACGAATCATTAGTTTTTGAAGATGCAATGAAATATTTCGCGGTAGTTTTTGATACATTTCTGTCTGTATCTTGTAAGGTATGGATTTTTTTGATAAAATTTCTTCAGCAAAGTTGCTTGAAATAGTTCAGGCTACAAGTTTGGGAAATATACCAAACCTCCAAGTGGTTGCTTTGGGGGTCTTTTGGGCTAATATGTCATAATTGTCATAACAGCAAGCAACAGTTTTGAATAGTTTTTGAATTCTATAATAAATCTATAAGATCTCATTTACTAAGAACATGTCAGTCATGTCATGTCGGTCATGTCTTTATTTTTTTTTGAAAAATCTATCACAGTGTAATAGTTGCTTTTTGGATTAATACATATTCAAGCTTTAAAATATAAAAATAAAATGGTTTTATGGTAATTTGTTTGTTCATGGCCGAGCGTAACCAATTAATTTCACTTTTTGCCTTAAGCTTTCATTAATTTTTGTAAAATAAGTGTATTTTCAATGGCCAAAAAAGTTGATAAAACTATCGCCTGAGTGTTTATCGCTAAACAAATTTCAAACTTTGTTTCAATTTCTTTTATTTAGATAAAAACCATATTAAAGGAATATTTCATATACATTAAAAATTAAAAAAAAAAATGTGTGTACAAAATGTAACGTCCGCAACAGAGAAAAATTAAAATTTTTATTTAACGAGACTTCTTGTCACTATTTTTTAAGCTGGATTAATATGGTCACTTAATTTTATGTATTTGAATATTTTTTGTTTAATATGGAAATTCGCTGACAAATGTAAAAATGGACGTTTACCTCAAATCGACTTCCAGTTTTTGTAACGGCCGCAACGGAACATTCTGCAAGCATAATTTTTTTCTCCAAGAATAGGTTTAAAAGTATTCCAAAAATCTACATTTTCCAGGAAATTTTATTAAAATTAACTGAACTGAAAGGGGGCTGTGTACATTTAAATGTACAAGTAGGAGTTGTGTTCAAAAGAATTAAATCCGAAATAAATACCGGGAAGGTGAACGATATTTTTTAATTTTAATTTTTCTTATAATATTTTTTTCTTTCTTTTAATTTTATTCACAGTGTGTAACAACGAGAAATAGTCATTTATATATATATATATATTTAATCACCAACAACAGTCGAATCGATATCGCCATATCCATCTATCTATATGAGAAGCTAGCAGTGGTAAATATAGCAAATTGTAAATTTTTTAGGATAATCGCAACAAGATCGATAAATACAGCGGCCAGTTTTAAGCAACACAAGCGCCTAAGAGTGTGCAGTAATTTGTGTACTGAAAAGCGAAATTTTGCAGGTCGTTTCTATGACCATTTTTTGCAGGCCCAGTATTTAAAAATGTTATATTTTTTATTTTTAAAATAAAAAATGTAGTTTAACACTAGATTTACCAAGAAATTTGCATACCTATTTATACCAGAGCCAGTCAATTTGACTGGTTAAGAAAAGTCCTATTATTTTATATTAAAATTCATAATCCTTTAAATGAATTGATGAGAAATAAAAAAATATAAATAAAAACATAAAAATGCATCAATTGTGTTTTAGTTTTAATCAAAATAATCATGTTTATTACATGGTTTACAGTACCAGTCATTTTGACTGGAACAGAACAGAATTGAACTCAATGAATAAATGATGTCTCATAACGGTTTTCAACAAAATTCCTGATATACAATTTTTTTTTGTAATAGAGGAATTCCCGAAAAATATGCTGTCACACTAATTGATTATTACAGGGATGTGTAAACAAACTTACAAACAGTGATGTTTCAAACAAGGGAACGTCCTAAAAGGGCAAAATATAAAGCATTTGCATATCAAACATATATCCAGTCAAAATGACTGGTTACGGTATAAGTGCCAAAAACAAAAAAATCTTTTTTCCTATGAACACAAAATGAAATTAACTTATCAAATTGTATGTATTTAGTGGTTATTTAAAAAGTCATAACATAATATCGAAAAAAAATAAAAACACTTAGTCAATATTTATGAAATAAAAAGTAAAACCAGTCATTTTGACTGGTGTGGTAGATCTAGTGTTAAGCTTATTTTAAAATCGAAAATTATTCTCATAAAAAAATCATATAATTTTCTTTTATTTAAAGTAAAAAGAATTAAAAAGATGAATTTAAATACTTTTAAATTTGAAAGATATTAGATCCAGTGTTTAATATGCTTCAGTCAAAACAGTAAAAGTTACAAAATTTTAACTTTATTCTGCTTTGACTGTTTGCAACTGTTCAATATTAGCTGCTGCTTCTGCTTACGCTTCTGAAAAAAAAAACAAAAGTAGCAGTCGAAGTAATATCAGAACACAGTTTTCTACAAAAGTCGAAGCAGCAGCAGCAGTCGTCGTTTGATAATTTTGGAAATTGCTTTGCTTCTGCTTTCTGGCTGCTTCGAAAGTCGAAAGTTCATACGAACAGACGGACAAGCGTATATCGACTCGGTTGTTGAAGCTGATTAAGAAAATATATACATTATGGGGTCTGCCATGTAATTAATATACCTGTACAGGATATACCATTTTTGAAAACGTCAAAAAATAATTTCAGAACTCTTGTGTGTTAGCGAAGGATTAATATCTATCCTGTTAACCAGTTAAGGCAGGTAAACTCAAAAATGTAAAGGTTTGAGCTTGGATTGTTTCCTTAAATGTGTGTGAGATGTGTGAATGATACAATTAAATCTTAAATTCGATTATGTATTTTGAGGCAGAAAACAAACGAATTATACAAAGAGTACAAGAATATTATAAAAGAGAGTTGCAGAAAATTTCTGAATCTGAGTTATTTATACACAATATAACTAATTGTATTTATATACATAAATATATATTATATATCTAAATACATTTTCAAAGTCATATAATATGCATAGACTTTATTGAATGCCTTTTTGTTTGCAAATTCACATATATTATACATACAAACGTAGGTCGTACGTCTAATGTAATTCGCTCAATAGATAAAAATGTGGCAATGTTATGAGGCAAATTGTTAATATTTATAATTTCGAAAATAAATGTAAAATTGGAAATATAATTTGATTTAAATGGGATTAAATGCATGACAATTGTTCACTACTATATTCAAGTTATAGATAATTATTTTGATTAATATATGTACTTGCCATTCATGAAAACATATTATTAGATTGGCCGGTTTATTTTTTAAAGCTTTATACACATAAACATACAAACATGCTGATAACAGTGGTACACTACCCTTGCTGTCTGATACTTGATACTATAACAAAAAATATTACTGTGTTAATTAACGAATGAGCATGCATTATTAACCAGTTCATTACGAGGCACCACGTGTTCAATGCGCACACGAAAGATTGGCCTTCCCTCATAAACCACAGGGCTGTGCACCACTGATCTTCATCTATAATATTATTTATTCTACATCAATGTTTTTCTAAATTATTAATATACATATTAACTCAAATTAAATTTCTCAAATTTTATTGTGGCTTATTAGGTGGACTTGAGGCATATGGATGAACAACAAGGTAGCAATGTTGTTGACGTTGGTGTAGATTTATCCGAATTTTATATGTCTGTTGAATGGGATATTCTTGAAGTACCAGCTGTTAGGTAAGTTTCGCTTCATCGCCTATCAATATTTGTACAACATTGGCTGTTTCCTGAAAAAATCCCTTCAGTTTACAACCACAACGAATATTTGAAGAATCGTCAAGGAAAGTTTCCTTATGCTAAAGGAAACCTCAAGGAATTTGTACGAGAACCCTTAAAAATTTATGCATCGTGAGATTCTATGGTTGAAGCTACGGAAGCTTCCATAGGCGTTTAACAGCTTGTTTCGCAAAAACCGCTTTTTTAAAAAAAAATTCTTTTTGTTTTATTTGATTCATAGATTTTCGCAGATAGTTCTTTAAGGGACTCTCTAAGGGTTTCTTCATTAAATTTCTTAAAAATTCTCTACAATTTCTGTAAAAAAAAACTCCCCAGTAATATTTAAATGTATTTTATTAATATTATTTTTAAAATCATTAAGTACATTTTAATCTTGATTTATGTCAGTAGTTTGGGTGGCCATTGTCTTGACAAGGACCTTCAGACCTTCCAGTTTCTGACGCAAAATTTTTTCGACGTCGATAACTATTTCAATGTAAACTTTCGATTGCGAGCAATGCGAAGAGGGTGACATGGAGGACGCAAAACATGCGGTCATCCACCGAATCATCATGAACGAAATTAGAGCGGGAGCTTGACCCCTGAGAACCTTGTTGCCACTATGTAACATTCTGGTCGATCCCGTTGCGCCAATGACAGAATCGACTCTCAAACCCTCGTACTCGTCACCTGACTAAGGGCCTAAGGGCTTTGCGGGCAATTACATTATACAAGGTCACAAGAAGTCACCCTATTGGAAGATGCTCTCATTTTTGCAAATGGCCGCCAATGTCAAATCTGTTTTGACATTTGTGGACTAGGCAGATACAGAATACAAGTGTATAAGCCATGGAGCGATACACTCCCCAAGAACGCGGAATAATTGTAATAATGTAATAATAATAACCGCCTTATCTCTCGTTTTTGAGATTCGCACTGGCCGGCCAAATCACCCGATTAAACCGTTCCTGACTTCTTTTTATGGGGTTTTTTGAAGTCGCGGGCTTATGTCAACAAGCCTCAAACTCTTGAAGCCCTTAAAGAGAATATTGGCTTGGAATGCGAGAACCTGTCGCTCGAAGTTCTAGCAAAAGTGATGGGAAATGCCATAAAACGGGCGTATGGTCATCAACTCTGGCAGCGAACACTTGGCCGATATCATTTTCTCGTCTTGACCAATAAAATTCTAAGGGTTCAAATAAACATAATCAGAAAACAGCATCGAAGTTTTTCATTTAGAAAAAAAATAAGAGCCAAACAACATCGGATGACTTCTTTTGCGCCACCTTGTACTTCGACTCTTCACTACCAATTAAACACTCTTCCTCATGTGAAGTGGTACATTTACATTTATTAACGGGATATAGTAAATTTTTTTACTCTTCATATCAAATTTATTTGCTTTAAACTTTATTATATTTGTAGAAATGAAAAGTTTTACACTTGTTGCGATGAGCCTTACTTGGACATAACCTTCAACATTACTATGCGAAGAAAGACTCTTTTCTACACTGTAAACATCATCATACCTTGTATGGGTATCTCATTTTTAACCGTACTCACTTTTTACTTGCCATCGGACAGTGGAGAGAAGGTAAGTACATTACTTAAATCATTCAAATAATTTATTGGCGTTTTAGAGAAACGCAAGTTTTTGACTTAATTTCTTCTAGACACACAAGAGCGTAGATATCATTCAAAATTATCATTGTATGAATTCGGCTGCAAATTAGTTCTGCACACACCATACTCTCTCCTGACTTTTATCTAATTTCCAAATAAAATAAATTTATTGAAAAGTAGTAAAAAACTAGAAGTCTATCAGATAAAACGAATTATACCAAATAAAGTTCCCGTTTTAGGTTAAATTATTATCTTGAATCTATTTAAATATAATAGACAGAATTAATTAATTAAATTTATTCTTATTAATTTCAGGTTACTTTATCAATTTCAATTCTTATTAGTCTTCATGTGTTCTTTCTTCTGGTCGTTGAAATTATTCCACCAACCTCCTTGGTCGTTCCTCTTTTGGGGAAATACTTAATATTTGCTATGATATTAGTTTCTATAAGGTAATATAATATATTTAATTTTTTTTAGTGGATATGCTAAATTTTGTTTATTTCAATAGCATTTGCGTAACAGTTGTTGTGCTCAACGTTCATTTTCGATCTCCACAAACACACCGGATGGCACCATGGGTTAAGCGGGTTTTTATCAACTTCTTACCTAAATTTCTATTTATTAAGAGACCAACGTATAACTTTGACACAAGGTAAGAATTTAGAAATTGCGAAATACATTTTGCTGAACTCGGAAACTTTATGACTGAGTTTCAGTTCTTGTGAAATTTTTTTTCAAAAATGTACTAAAGTTATTTATTTAAGCAATATACGCTAGAAGAAATTCAAAAGGATGAACATTAGAGTGCACTCTTAAAAATTTTAAGTAAAACAAAATATTTGTTATGCACTCGCTTAGATATCTATGCGTGTTTAAAATGACAAAAAGATATGAAAAGTTTCTCGTTAATAATCGGAAGCTCGAATTTGATTTTCGACCCATGGTTTCTTGGGCCAATCTTCTTAGAATTCGTCGTAGATTACGATATTGACAACGGCTTGATAGTGAAAAAAATTGACCCACCCTAATGAACATATACTATAGATTCTACATTGGAATAAACTCATTTTTTCTATATTATTGCCCATTTTCTTAAAAATTTAATTCCAAAATGGACCGTTTGTATTCTATCGATTACACTAAGTAAGAGAATAATATTATAGCTTTTCGAGCTGTTTCGATACATACCGGGGTGCCACAGAAATCGCTTTCGCTTTTTTTTCCTGAACATGTATTTTTTTTTAACAATGTAACACATATTTTTTATTAAAATATGTTTTTGGCCAAAAAATAGCTTTAATTCCGACTAATTTTTTGGGATAGAGACGAACCGCAAAATCATCCTTTCAAGGATGAAAATAATGTTTAAAGGACATTTGGTCATTTGGCTCTGTGGAATTTTTAAAGTCTTGGCTCTAACAAGAATATTGACACAAAGTTTGTCAGGATTAGTCTATAAACACCCAAGATATAAATGTTCAAAAAATGAATTTTTCAACTCAAAAGCGCGGACCAGGAATTATTTTAGAACTATGTTTTCTTGGTGAAAGCATCTTAGAATTTACCATAGATAACGAAAATGAGTTACAATTTTTTCATTTTTTCGGGCCCACACAAATCGATGCACTCTAATGTATATAGAACGAATAAGGAGGATGAAGAAAAGGTCAGAACCTTAAGCTTAGTATTATGTGAGCTTATGAATCTGTGTGAAAACAGACGGACTGAAAAATTAAGTTCTCAAAGCATTAACAAAGAAAGTGCATCAGGCATTCGCCATTCACAATGTGCAAAAGTTTTAAAAATTTGACTAGAAATGATCAAATCAGATATCGTCTAATGAAAAAATTAAAATATTCAATAACAATATGAGATGGGAATATAATACATATGGCTTGCTACTTAAAATTAAAAAAAAAATCATATTGTAAAAATTTGCGTTACTTGAATATTAAATCTTCTTCATATGTTATGTTATTAATTGCAGCAAATTACTTTTGAAGGACGCCCACGCATGTTTCTATCCTTATTACTCTTCAACCAACATTGACCGTCTCGTGACATCAGGCTATAGTCACACGCCCTCGAAAGAAGAGTTGACAACTCAAAGGTACATGTTGATTTCATATTTTACTTTTTGACACGTTTAATGCATTAAAAACATGGAGGCTCTGCCCCCTGCTCACTTCGCTCGCGGTGAGGCGTGGCTACAGTCGAGTGTACTCGCACATTTTGACAGGTAACGGGTTATACAGTGTTGGAAAACGTGAGAGACAATTCAGTGTTGGAAAACGTTTCAATTTATTGAAAGCAACAAACATGAAAAAAGTTCATGTTGTATTAAAATTTCAAAATTCATTTAAAAAAAAAGTAGAAGAGACTCCTTTAAAATTAATGCGTCAAAATTCATCATAAATTGCCCTCTTTTTGTTAGTATTTTTTTTTTTTAATTATCCGCTAAGGGTAAACAATTACCCTCAAAATAATCTTGATCTGCATCTGGTATTGAGATATTCGTATAAGACTACATACCAAATTTAAAGAGTCTTGCTCTTTGGCTGCAAACAGAGTGCGCGCTGAGAAGAAGATGAAACCGAAGACGAAGCAGAAGACGAAGAACTGTGCAGTACATGAATTCGCTCGAATTTGTTCAGAGTGCATGAAGACGAAACGCAAGCAACCAGCTTAAAATGGCGCAGTGCCGAATTTGAAGCTGAATTGCTTGCTGTTTAGCCGATGTTTGTTTGCCTTCGTCTTCATCTTTGTTTCAGCGCGAACTCTGCAGCTTTATATCTTTGAGTTCGTCGCGATCATACAGACGGACATAGAAAGCTTAATCGTCTCGACTGCTGGTACTGATCAAAAATATCCATACAGTGAACCACAAATGTCTTCATACAGCATAAACTTGTAAAATTTGCGTATAATGTTTTGATGCGGTTTTCTTATATTAATCTTTTATTTACTTAAATCCCGTTCTAATGATACCAAAATTTCTTTAACCCATTAAGTACCCATCGAAAATTTTGAATTTGAAAAAAAGTCAATTTTTCAAAATTTTTCCTCCTTTAAAAAATTATAAAAAATACTAGCAAAAATATTTTTGAAAAAAATTTTTTTGCAGTCACTCTTAGAATTGTTTGAAGAATTTTTCTGCATCAAAAAATTTTTTGGAAAAAATCGAGAAAAATTTTGAAAAATTGACTTTTTTTCAAATTCAAAATTTTCGATGGGTACTTAATGGGTTAAAGAAATTTTGGTATCATTAGAACGGGATTTGAGTGAATAAAAGATTTATTTAAGAAACCCGCATCAAAACATCTTTATTATACGCAAATTTGACAAATTTATGCTGTATGAAGACATTTGTGGTTCACTGTACATACTTTCCTGGGTTTGCCATGTCTTCTTCGCCTGTTACAAACATTTCACAAAACCATTCTTCTCTTCTTTGCTAATCTATATATTTAAAATTCTTTGTAAAATTCTTTGACTGACTGACTGAGAATCAACGTGTAGCCCAAACGGTAAAAGATAGAAAGCTGAAATTTTCACACAACATAGGTGAGATAATTTCATCGTGCAACAAGACGGCGTTTTGCGAAATTCGGCCTGTAAGTGGGTCAAAATCAAGGTCAAAGGTCACAGAATTGCTTAGTATAAAAAACTTTTTTGGTTTCTTAAGATATGTCAACCAAACTTACAGATTTTATGTCTGAGACTGTCCTTTACATTCTGACCAAATTTGGTCAAAGTCGGGTGACTATATCATATAGCTGCCATAGGAACAATCGGATGCAAAATATCCTTTAGTATGAAAAACTTTTTTGTTTCTTAAGATATCTCAATCAAACTCACAGATTATATGTTTGGGACTGTCTCTTACGTTCTTACAAAATTTGGTCAAAGTCGGATGACAATATCATAAAGCTGCCATAGGATCAATCGGATGCAAATTAACCTTTAGAATCAAAAACTCTGTTGTTGTATGAGATATTCTTAGAAAACTCACACATTAACTCTTTTTGCTAAATTTTGAATTTTTCCCAATTTTAGCTTTTTTCCGCCAAATTTAGCTATTTCCCGCCGAATTTAGCTATTTCCCGCAAAATCACTAAATCTGACTTTTAACCAATATTCAATTGCAAGGAAGAAACATTAAAACCGCGGACAGCGGAAGTTAAATATTTCCGTTTATTTTTACAAAAAATGCTATATTATATAAATTTGTTATATTATTATAAGTTGTTGTATTAACAAAAGACCTTCTTTTCAATTTTTCGAGGGAAGCGAGCGGGGGTTGGCGAGCGAAGCGAGCAGGGGGCGGAGCCCCCTAGTTTTATAATATAAATACATTAATTGATTCATTTTTACTTATAGCTTAACAAGCACTGGGCCTTTTGGAGGAAGTTGTCAAGTCCATGGTCCATTGCCACAGCTTACGCATTCCAGCTCAGAAGATTTGACAGCTGTCCCCGATTTAGATGTTGGAAATTCTGGAATAAAGAGCCCTATATTGAATAATCCGGCGTTCTCTCATTCCAAGTGCCCACCTAGAGTTCATCGTAGCTGTTTTTGTGTACGATTTATAGCAGAACATACCAAAATGCAGGAGGATTCTACAAAAGTAAGTGTCTTGTTCAACCTATAAACATTAAATTAAACAATATTTTTTCTTTTTATTAAAGGTTAAAGAAGATTGGAAGTATGTAGCGATGGTATTGGATAGACTCTTTCTATGGATATTTACGTTAGCTGTTTTAGCTGGTACAGCTGGAATCATTTTACAAGCCCCAACTCTGTACGATGATCGAATTCCTATCATTGAGCAGAAAGACCTAGAGTTTTCTGGAACTTCAGCAGGACGCTGTAGACCTCCCCAATAGCGTTATTATTCAAATACTGCCCATTTTATTTTGAATTCAGGTCCATAATTTTCATTATTTTGTCTCAAATATTTTGTTTATTTTAAAGCAGAAAAATTTTTATATTACTCTAACATCTCATTAATATTATAAAAGGACCTTCAATCAATGAGTCCATTTACTGTATACAAATGCTTTATTTTAATATTTGAAGAGAATTTTTATGTGCGAAACATGGTGGCCAACAAAACAAACAAAATCGCTATAAAAACTAACATCGTCAATATAGAATAGTTCATATATAGTTCATTCAAGCTACAGAAATTCTAAAAATATTCTGTGCAATATAGTTTAATTTAAGGTGATCGCTGCTCCAAGTTTATCAACTGATCTAAATATAAAGTGTTTGTAAAATTGAATAATGGTTTGGTATTTCTAACCGAATAGTTTACAGATTCGAAAAGGTCAAACTGAATTTATGCTCAAGAAATAATTACAGAAAGAGAATAGCATTAAACGTTATATGTATGTATATGTAATGACATGTGTAACAGGCAAAAGCATTTATCACCAAGTTACAAGTTTCGAATTGTCTTAGTTACTTATCCCTTTTATTTTTTACTACATACAAATTATTTTCCGTTTTAACACATGTTTTTTTTTTGATTATTATAGATATGTCCCTCGGCTTGTACGAAAATGTTAATTTTAGTTAATTTAGTTTGCATATCCATAGGTTATCATTTCCGCGAAAGTATCGAATGGCAAATTGAAATTGATATATTCAAGTCCTGAAAGTCATTACCACTAAAGACGTAATTTTTCCATAAAATTTGTACAAATGTGGTCATAGCACGAAAATTATATAAAAAACTGCTTTATAATTTGGTTTCTGATACGTAATCTAGTTTCACGAAAATGGGTCATTCGGTTAATTTTAAATAATTCTTACAGTTTATGTTCTACCTTGTTGATTGGTACACTTACATATCCAGAGAGATTCATTAAAACCGCATCAAAGCGCAAAATACATATGTATATTTAGTACCTTCTCTAATAAGCAAAGTTAGAATTGTTTTTGACCGTGCTTATATAAATGTTGTCGGCAGTTGATACCAATCAATGATACATCTTCGATTTAGTCAATTATTTTTATAAAAAAAATGAATTGATTTTATGCATTGCATTTTAGCACCCACGAAACTTAAGGTCACTGCAATATTTTTCTATTAAGTACATATATATTTATAAGCCTACAATAATTACAAAGCAATTTTATATATTACGAGCCATTGAATGTGGGTTACCGTTAGCAACTTTGTGAAAATATAGCAATAAAACAGACGAAGAATTTACTATCAGCCACTGCCTTAAGCGCACTGCCTGTATTAAGTATCAAATTGTTTTCCGTGTCATCTCAATATTCAAATCACAGTTTACCAAAATTACAATATTCTTTAACATATTTTTTAATACATGCACTTAGTTAATGTTAATTAAATGTTTAGAAAAAAATATCGATATAGAGTCTCACAAATCAAAGAGAGAACTAACGGGGATTATTAAACAAGTAAACACAACGAAACCAATTAGGGTACTAATTTATTTAGATACAATTTTATTTTGAGAGGTTGTTTTTACTTATTAGAAACTGTCAATTAACTATAGCCTGCATTAACATTTTATATATTATAATTTTACCTTTTCTTGAATGTTCTGTTTTGTCACAATAAAATATTAACAATTAAATTTTACATAATTGGCTATGAGCAATTTTAATTTAACCTTAATTTATATAAGCCCACAAGAACTCAATATATTAGCACAATATTATTTATTAAATCGTTAAATTATAACTGTAGTGCTCGACTACTATATTTGAATGTGGTATATGAAATCCCAAATACTAATACTTAATACGCAATTTAAAATGCAATTTTCAATAGAAGGTAGTACATAAGTATTAGTCTGATTTCGTTGACCAAGATATATAGTAATAACAAAGCAGTTTTTCATACAAAAATTAATTTACGAGTTGTACTTAATATGAAAAGTAAATTCATCCGGCCGGATTCGACAAATGTTTGTACGAAGTTTTATTAGCATAAAAACTTCGAAATTACATAGTTTGAGTAGAAACAGATAGTCAGCCAGACAGACCTGGCTCCTTCGCCTTAGCCTGTAACAAAATTTATAACATTTAGTTACACCTCGTAGGACATACAAATTCGTGCAAGTTTAGAATGGCTAAAATGGATTTGCAAATATTTATTTTTAAATTAAATTGAAAATTGATGAAGCAGTAAATGAAAATTGAATTCAATTGATTATAACACAACTTTCGACAAATTTACTGACCAACAACAATATATGAATGGGAAAATTTTTATTTTAAATACTTTATTTTTACTCATACAAATAAAAAATGTATCTATAAATCTTTACTCTAAATATGGTAAATTGCGAAGCTTTGATATAAATATGTTATTGAATTACGCTTGATCAATGAGATTACGGAACGAATAGGATAAATCACTAAAAATTGTGGGAAACTAAGGACATTGGAATACATGTTTATAAATATATGTATACATTAGTTAACACAATTTTAATGAAAATTATATAATCACATATAGATGAAATAAATACATATAGAATGTACCACATATACCCAAGTTATGATACCATTGAGCAAATCTGTGTAATTGGTAGAAAGAGGCGTATCCACCCGATAAAGTCTTGAAATTCGAGTATTTGTTACTTTTTGACCGTCCGTCTGTCTATATCTACATATGAATGAGTAGATATTAGTGAACAGAACAGCTAGGGAAACCATACCATATATTCTATGAAGGTTCTTGTTTACCATGCTCAGATAGAGTTTGTTCGATATGTACCCCATTACTAGGGTCACAAGTAAAGAAAATAAATAACACGCACAATATTGCTATAAATTCGGGTTTCCTGAAAGTAATATTACTATTAAATAAGTTATTAAACAAACTATTTAATTGTGTGCACAACAGAGGAAAGAAAATGTTGGTTGGATATCCCTTAGTCGAGCACTGAACTTTTTTTGTTGAGAAAATTCTGGAGGTGCCCAATAACTGTTTGATTTTTTAATAATACATCTAAGAAACTAAAGCCCTGAATTATGCTAAAATTAATCTGAATAATCTTGTATACACACACATATATCTGCATATACATACATATGTGCTTATGTGTGTTGTATACTTGAAATTATCATACAAAATGTGAAATAGAAAGTTAACATTATAATTAATAAGTCAAAATGTTAGTTTAAAGTTCATATGGATTTGTTACTTAATAAAGTTGGACATAAAAAATCAACGGATCTATAATATTTCTTTTTCGTATTCTCTAAATTCAACGAAGTAAACAAATTGGTAAGTAAAAAGATGTATAGAACTTTTTAATTTGATATATGATTTGAAGGGTGCGAAAGACGACTTGCAATATATACAGAAAAAATAGAAAATTTGCTATGACTGTCTGATCAGATCGAGTTCTACACTGATCGAAAGGTATAAATTTAACT
This sequence comes from Drosophila recens, assembly GCA_037043495.1. Classification (NCBI taxonomy): domain Eukaryota; kingdom Metazoa; phylum Arthropoda; class Insecta; order Diptera; family Drosophilidae; genus Drosophila; species Drosophila recens. The sequence continues at coordinate 35,925 of JBAMBJ010004167.1, forward strand.
AACAAATGTAACATAATAAAAAACCTCTTTGCGAGGTAAAAGTCCCCAAAATACCCATTGAAAAATTCGAATTTTGTGAACGTCTACTTTTTTAACTTTTATCCTCAATTTTTTCAATAAAAATATATGTTCATAAAAAAGTCTGTAAAGACTTTTATACAAAAAAGTCTGTGTTCATAAATTAACATAGTTTTTGAGCAACCCTCGGAATGCGCCACCACATGTGCAACACTCAAGTGACACAAAAAGGTCAAG
>JBAMBJ010004169.1:0-41082 GCA_037043495.1 Drosophila recens
CGAAAAACCAGCGCAAGATATAAGGATTTTTTACTTACTAACGTTAACTACTGTTGTTACCTATAAGCCGACTAAACCGTACCAAAATCGGACAAATAGAGGGCTGATTAAAGTTTTAAAGCAATGTAAGTGCCTAAAAGCATGCAATAATAGATATTTTAAATTTATTTAAATATTATCGATTCTAATATTTTTAAAAGTATTATTAAAAATTATAAGCAAAATATCTTCATAAAATTATAACATATATCTAAAATATCAACATTCCTATCACAAGGCCATTATTCCCATACCCTGGCGAGCCATTTGGACCTCTGTGCCTTTCCTGGCTCTTGTCGTGACCCGTTGTGCTGGGATTTATGGCTTGAGTACGCTTCAGGCCGAGATTCCCGCCTACATGCATGGCGTCCTGCAAATGGATATCACGGAGAATGCACTATTTTCGGCACTGCCTTTCGTGGCCTCTTGGACCATGTCCTATGTGTATCTGATAGCCGCTGACATTATCCTGGCCAGGAAATGGCTTTCCCTAACCGCCGTTAGGAAGACCATGAACTCTTTGGCGTTCTGGCTGCCAGCTGCCACACTGGTTGGCATTGGCTTTCTGGATGTGGATCAAAAGACGTTGGCCATTGTCTTGATGACCCTCAGCTTGGGCTTGAATGTTGGAGACACCATTGGCAGCTGTCTCAACACCATTGACCTGTCGGCCAACCACGCCAGCATCCTCGTGGGCATCGTCAATACCGCCTCGTGTGTGATGTCCGTTTTCGCGCCTTTGATAGCAGGTGCAATTGTCACTGACACAGTAAGTTATTTGTTTTTTTTAATATTTTTTTTAATTTTTTATATTTTCTGTAATTTTTTTTAATATTATTTGCTTATATTTTACCTAATATTTCTTTTAATTTATTTGAAAATACCTAAAATGTACATAAAATATATTATAATTTAATATCCATCTTTCTTTATATATTTTATCTATAAATTCCAGACTGATCGCTCCCAATGGCAAATAGTCTTCATAATCGCATCCGTGGTATACATTGTGTTCAATTGCATCTACGTGGCATTTGGCACGGCCGAGTCGCAGCCCTGGAATGCCGAAGATTTCCTGCTGGGTCCGGAGCCTGAGCTGGCGAAACCTGCATCGATAACTACAGAATCTGATTTGAATAAGGATAATATTAAGTAGCTGCGATAGCAATTTAACGATTATTTTAGATTTGATTATCGCTTCCAGATGAATGAATAATAATTGGAATAATCTTAAATAAACAACATTTTTATTATACATAATTTTAATACAAATCAGAAATTCAAACAATTTTGTTATTTCTTTCGATAACCTTTGTGTTTATATGTATATTGCCGCATTTGTTTATGATATTAGCTTTGGTGTAGTGTTGTAAAGTTCCGATTTGCTACAGCTGTTTTGTGCAGCAGGTGTTATTTCGATTGTGCGCACTGCGGCCCAGGGATGGAGCTCAAAATTTAAATCTCACAATTGAATAAAATTGTAATGCAGAAAAACTTTAGAGACAAAGAAAATAAATAAATAAATTATTTAAAAAAAAATTGTTGACCCCCAGCACACTGCACTAAATTCGTTATGCCTCATAAATATTCCTTTTCTGCGCAGTGCCAAGTGACAAAATTTTTTTTTTTAAATAATTTATATGTAAATCTTAATAATATTCGTCACAAATTTAGATATCAGAAATTTTGGGGCATGAAAATGTTTTGTCACTAGACTTTTACTTGGTAAAGAGATTTTTTTTATAAGTAGTTAAAACCAAAACCTTCGGCAAAAGTTTATTTTTCATATTTAAAAAAACCCGAAATTTTACAAACTACAATATATTGAAATTTAGAAAAAATCGTTAGAGATTTTTTCTCAAAAACTGCCAAAATGTGAGAAAAACACCTTGTTTCACCTGCAACTGTTTACCTATGTTCTTAAAAAAAAAACTTCGAAGGTAAGCTTAAGAGCCCTTCATAATACCTTTTCAACGATATATATAAATATTACCACGTAAAGAGTTTTTTCTTATAGGTTTTCAAAGACTCGCAATTCACATATGGGTAATTCTCCCATGTCGAATGCGACATTCGTACGCATTCAAAGTGAAATAAAACATATGCCATAACATTATATTGTTAAAACAAAGAGAGAAACTTATAGGTATTGATTAATTTAAATAGAAATAGCGATTATGTATCAAGTCTAAGAGTTTATATGCATTGGATCTTGCAAGGATGAGAATAATATTGAAAAGAAGCAACCAAGTTTTTTTGTCCCTATTATTTCTGCCGCCACTGTATGTTCTTAAAAAAAAACTTCGAAGGTAAGCCTAAGAGACCTTCATAATACCCTTTCAACGATATATTGATCATTACTGTAGCTTCTATCGTTTGGATGCTGTGTGATTTCAATTTTAGCGGGTTTTTAGCGGGTTTCACTGAAGGCCACTAAAAATTTAAAAATTAATTATCTTTTGAACCAGTAGTCGGATTTTGACAATCAAGATGTCATTCGACGCGTATTCTTGCTTAGAATTTAAAAAAAATTCGGACGGTCATAGCAAATTTTTCATTCTGCCTTTCGCCTTTCGCACCCTTTGTGCAGCTTTCGTCACTAGCGCGGACTGCATTCCACAGTAATATTTTTAAAAAAAAATGTAAGTACGAAGAATCGAAGAAAGCTTTCGTCACTAGCGTAGACTGCCGTTCACAGTGATATATCCAAATAGTATAAAATAGAATACTTTATGATACAGTGTCATCGCTAACATCAAACTTTAAACCGCCAAGAGACGTTATTTTCAAAGTCAGCGAAGTTGCGTTGCGCCAACTAATTGTAAAATGTGGGCAATCACGCAACTTCCGACTTCCTTTTCCGCTGCAACGCAGGCAGTACGTTCAATTTGGGGTGGTTGCGTTTGGCATTTGCATCAGAAAGCAATTTGAGGGGGCTTTAAAACTCCATATAATAAATGATTTGACCATTTGATATTTCTTTCCTTTTTTTATAATCATAGTTTGACCTTAATAATTTTCTCCTACACTTTTTACACTTTGACGGACCTGCTGTCAACATTTACATGATAATTCTAATTGTTTTCAAAAGCCAATAACAACAACAACAGCAACAATAACCGCAATTTGTTTAGTGTTTTGCAAAATAAACAGAAATCAATATTTATGGGACAGACAGACGGCAAAGAAAACTTTATGTCTAAATCCCACTCCAACTTACTTTCACCCGTGCTCCTACCTTTCTGCTGCCATAATTATAAGCGACACAATCGCTGTACCTGTTGAGAGGGGTATATTAGTTTTGTAGTGCAGTTGGATACAGAGTTGGATTAAAGTGTTAAGTATTAATTAATATTTAGTTGTTAAATAAAGTTTACAGAACCTTAAGTTCCGTAAGCGAAGCATTACAGTTCTGTTACGGAAAAAGAGAGAGCTCTAAGGTCTGTTAGTTAACTGAGAGGTGCGAGCTGTAAACTAAGGAAAGGAAATCTGTTAAATTGAAGGGGAGCTGTAAAGTTAAACGTAGATCTGCTGCAGATCTGTTAATCTAAATAGGAGCTGTAAGTAAAGATCGTTAACTTTAAGCAGCTGGTCGGCACCAACCCAGTCATACGTGTGCATAGGAAATTAGTCGTGGCGATTATGCTGCACGTCTAACAGCGGTACGATCAGCGTACGTGTCGCTGCAGCGAATCGTAGCAGTTGCGTCGCTACGTGAGTGTCCGCTGTTAGGCGAGCAACGCAGTCGCACACGAACGCAATGTCCTATGCGCACGAGATAGGGCTGGTGCCGACCAGCTGACTTAAAGGTAAGCTGTAAACTAGTCGGTGGGCACGTTCAGTTAGGCTCCGGAAGCAGTGGCTGCTAACCCGAACTTACTGTTAGACTAATGTCAATAGAGTTGTTGTTGTTGATGTCAAGTGAGACATGTAGTGCTCAACCGAATTAAATCGAGTTCGGCTGCGTCTCACCGCTGAACTGAATGAACTGAATTGAAACTCTACAGCTTCACGTTAAGTGAAAGGCAGAGCTGAATAAACTGAGCTATCTGAATTAATTGAGTGAGTGAATAAGTAATTTTTGTTTTTTTATTAAATGTAAAAATCTAGTTAAGTTTAACATGTCTACGCCACAAAATGTTTGATCTCACATTTTATGACGAATAATATTAAATGTAAATAACTTATTTAATAAAGTTTTTTTATAGCTGTAGTATATATTTTTTAATAGGTATTTAGTCCTTCGACTCTACTTGATTGTCTTATATTTTTATTTGCACTTATTGTAGCGATAAAAGACGTTGCCGGGGTTCTCATAAAGCAGTCAAACATTGCTTGTCGTCGTCTCCATCGTCGTCGTCGTCGTCGTCATCGCAGGACGGACCCCTTCCAAGCACACGGGAAACGAAAAATCCAATAAAATAAATGTATGTGTGAATTATATTCGTGGGTCGCGTGCCGTGTGCCGCGCTGTGCTGTGTGCCTTGGGTGTATGTCCCCGTATTCGCTTTTTGGTTCCCCTTTTTGGGCTCAGTTTACGGCCAACATTCGTGCGCCGCAGTTGCCAAGCGGCTCAAGCGGTTTTCAAACGGTTCAAAATGTCAACACAACGCGCGTCGAATCCGCGTGCCAATGTTTTCATATTGGTCAATCTCGGCTGCGAGGCACTGTTCGTGATTGACCAGCGATTGAAGGCTCAGGAAATAGCGCTGGACAAATCGGTTCAAGGTGAATGCGTTGTTGCAACTCCTATTATTAACCCGGTATACCCGACTAATGGGGTATTATGAGTTTGTGGCAGGGATAATAAATAAGAGTTATGAGTTGGAAAAACACAAACAATAAAAAAATGAGAGAGACATTGAGAAAATTGCACATACGTTATTTTTGGAAGGACTATCCAGAAACAGAATAAAACTGTTTTTTTTCAACTTTTTGTTTTAAATTATTTTTAAAATAATAATTGATAAAAAAAGATTTATTTTTCATTTTTTTTTAATAAAAACTAAAATTTAAAATAACACTAACTTTTTAAATTTGTATTATTTTACTATTTTCGAAATTTTTTGGATTTAAAAATTTAACTATGTAGTTTCCAAATTCAAGAAAAAATTTAAGAAATTCAAATACAGTTGAACTTCCATAGCTAGAACTTCTGTAACTCTAATTTCTCTCTAACTCGAGCTAAATGAGTGGCAGTAAAATAACTTCAGAAAAAGAACTCTATAAGTCGAATATCTCCATAACTCGAACCTTTTCTTTGGATAATCATAAAAATATTATTTAACAATATTCGTAATTTGAATTTTATGGATTTAAAAATTTAATTTGTTTCCAAACTCAAGAAAAAATTTAAGAAATTCAAATACAGTTGAACTTCCATAGCTAGAACTTCTGTAACTCGAATTTCTCTCTTGTTTATAATAAAAACTAAAATTTAAAATAACACTAACCTTTTAATTATAAAACTTAAAAATAGTCATACAAATATTATAAAATATTTTCAAAACTTGATTTTTTTTTGGATTTAAAAATTTAATTTGTTTCCAAATTCATGTAAAAATTTAAGAAATTCAAATACATATATTATTTTAAAATTATATTGAACCAACTTTTAAACCACAACCTTAGGTTCAGCGGTATATAAGCCAGTTTTTGAACCGAACCTAAATCGAACTCTGTGGCCCGAATCTTTTTAAAAGTTTAAATGGCTTTGCTTATAAATTTGTCTTAACTTGCAGTCATTCACGATGTGACGTCGGTGCTGCTGGAGCCCAAGTTCATAGAGTCCCTCATCAACGGGTCGGTGCACAATAATGCCCAGCTGCTGACGGCGGAACACTGCAAGTTTATGCTGAATGACATCGCCACCTGTTCGCTGATGCGTCTCGACGAGACCTCGATGGAGAAGCTGTGGAACCTGATGACCATGATGTACAAATGGCAACTCTTTGTCTCCCGCCATCAGCACAATTTGCTGGACATAACATTTCGTCATTTGGATGCGGTCAACAAAATGTATCCGGATGCCAAGCGACACATGTTGATTGATTTCAGTAAGAATACTTTGCTGGACTTCTGGAATACGTGTGGAGAGGAGCAACAGTTGTCCATTTATCGCACCAATAAGGCCTGGCTGGAGTGCTTTAATACAAAGATATCGCTGCTCATACGACTTGGGTTTCAGGCCATGGATGGCAGCTTTATCAATGCCCTGGATCAGAGTCATTATCTGGATTATGTCAAGTGCATTGGCGACAATATCTATATGAAAAGCAGCGAACAGCAAAAGGAACGGCAACGGGAACCCAATCGCATTGATCAACTGGCGGCACAGCTGAATATTAATCAGGGCGAGGATTTGCAGCCCATCGATGCGGTTCAGTTTCAGAAACAATTCGAGCAAACATTCTCGCACACATTATTCCCCGAGCTGGATAACAATGCGACGGCCACGTCATCATCTCAACCAATTGCCTCGGGCTGTGAATTTGTCCAGCTGCTGTCCAGCGATCCAGGCAATCCAGATCCAGCCCCAGGTCTCAATCAGCAGCTGCTTGATTTATACAGCAAAATAAATTAATCATAAAATTAATTGAACACTGTATCCATGCATAATTAGAAAATATTGTATTTGTTTGTAAAATAATTACAAAAAACGTGTTTCTTTTTTCTTTTCTTCTTTGTTTTGTTTTTCTTGTGTTTCGAAGACATTGGTGATCCAACAACATTACAAAAATTTTTGAGCTTGCGACCTAGTTAATATTTTTATGGTTTAGATTGAACTTAAACAAAAATGCTGTACTTTTCAAGGGGGGGCAAATTAACAAAATGTACAATTCTAAAAGTATTGTGTGTGTGTGCCAATTGAATTTAAACAACTGCTGCAGCTGCCAAAATCAAATATTCAATTAAACTTATGGCAACAAAATTATAATAGAAATTAATTACTGCAAAAAATTAAGAGTTCGTCGCTGTGTCTTGAAGGAAGGAGTTTAATTTATGAAGTCATGATGGTTGATTTAGTTCGATTTAGATGATGGTGGTGGGATGGCGGGTTTTTGCTTTTGCGAGGCAGTTCAGTGCGTGTTGTTGTGTCCCAGACACAATTCACATTTTGGCCTTGAGCGGCACCGCATCCACCATGATATGCAGCGCCATCTTGAGGCATTCCTCGGCCGAACTGATCTGCGCACAGGGATAAGCAGCGCCATATTCGGTTAGGAAATCACAATACTTTTGATAATTGCCAATCGCGAATTCATAGTTGTAGGCACCCAGCAGCTTCATGTCCGTATCATCGTTGACCAGCGGCACCGTCGCCTTGTGCGGCATTCCCTTGTACTTGGGATGGTCCAGTTCGCAGGCCTCGCACTTGCAATTGAAGCGGTATTGCATGGACAGCCGCTCCTGGCGCTCCTTCTTGCTGAAGATGGCAAAGTGGGCGCTGTGGGAAATACAAATTAAATATAAATTAATAACATATCAAATGCATCTCTTTTGTCTTATTTTTCAACAGGGATTCAAGCCCTAATCGAAACCGAAACCGTAACCTTTAACCGGTAAAAACCGATTGATATTTAAAAGCGTAACTAAAACCGAAACCTTTAAGCCGAAACTCTGTAAGCCGAAATAATAGTTCGATTACCGTTTCATAAGGGTTAATTTCGGTTTTCATAAATCCGGCGTAAAATTTGTCATGAATCCCTTGAGAAACAAGTTGGACCATTAATCATTAAATTCAATCATCGCTTTTCAAATTGATTTTTTATAAAAAAATTTAAAAAATCATTATTATTTTAAAAAAAAAAACTAAAAGAAAAACAAGTTAAAAATAATTTAAAACAAAAAATTTTAAACTGTTTCGTTTTTTTTCGACTCATAAGTATTGTTTGCGATCTCTGATATTTTGTTATCAGTTTTGTATTTTATTTCTGAATTTATTTTTTATTATTAATTTTTAAATTTTAATTTTTGACTTTAATTTTCGTATGTTTATTTTGAATTTTCATTTGTGATATTCATGATTGAATTTTTATAGCAAAATTACATTCATTACATTTATTGATAAGTCTTGTTAGCGATCCTTGATATTTTGATATTAGTTTTGTATTTTGTATTTGATCTTGTTTTTTATTTTTAAATTTAATTTTCGTATCTTTAATTTTGAATTTTTATTTGTGATATTCATGATCGAATTTTCATAGCACTAAATAAACGCAAATAAAATGAATTTGTTAAATGAAATATTAAAATTTTTAAATTGTCAAACTGAAAAATATGTGAAAAAATTTGTGTGAATGAAACATTAAGAGAGCAATGCCTTTTTAAATATTATTAATATATTATTAATATAATTATAATTTTGCAAAGAAATATATTTTTGTGAACCGAAACCATAAGTGAAACCGATATTCGTTTCGGTTCTAATCCCAGTTTTAAAACTCACCCGTAGTTGTCGTAGAGCGCTTCGCCAGCCTTGATGGGCCGCAGGACGAACAGATAGGCCTTGGTGCCGTCGTAGATGCGCAGCGTGTTGGGCGCACACGAGTGATTGAGGAGCGAGAGAAACGCATAGGCGCCGGACGAGTGCGACTGATCGTCCTTGGTCTCGTTCACCTGCTCGACGAGATCGATGCCGTGCATGTTCGATGGCGATGTCTGCAGATGTCGAAACAGCAGATCCGTAAAGAAGTTCCTGCCATCCTCACCGCCCAGATAATCCTTCAGCGGTGTATACTCAATGATGAAATGCTTGAGAACGGCACAGACAACCGAACGCTGAAATAAATCCGAAACGGAGCGCAATTGCTGATTCGTCACTAGTCCATGGATGGCTCGATAATGCTCCTGGGGCGTCAGTTGCGTAAAGTCCAAGTCGAAGACGCACTTTTGCTGATTGCTGGGCTGATCACAGTACGCCATCAGTTCCTCAATGCTGCCGTGCAAATCCAGTGCACTCAGCGTCGTGCGCAACGCGATTCCATGGATTTTGTTGAACATGCGATGCAATAGATCAATGATGGGGCATTCGTACTTGTGAAAGGTGTCGTTGGCCAGCTTCTTGCACTCCTCCGAGCAGAACATGACCGAGCAGCAGCTATCGCAGGGTATCAGCGTCAAATAACGCTCCTGTTTGCAGGTCGCACATCGTATGTAACGCATCGGCGGCAGCAGGGAACAACAGAACGGCTGCTCCACGGCAATCACATCGCCCACGACCAGATCCCGTGTGGTCACTATAAATCTGCCCTCGTCATCGGTTTCGCGCAGCTCCAAGCAGTTGGCAATGTACGGCACCTGGGCATGTGCCTCGAAGCTCAGCTTAAAGTCATAGGGCACAATATCCGGCGCCTGTTGCTGCACCAACTGCTGGCAGTCGCGCTCCCGCTTGTCCAGCTTGTGACGCAGTCGCTCTGGATAGTTCGCCTTGCGCGCCAGCTCGATGTTGGCCAGACACTCGCGGTATCGCTTCCACTCGAAGAACACCGCCGATCGATTGGCATAGCCAATCGACAAATGCTCCGAGTTTGGTTCCGCATAGCAAATGCTCTTGTTATACAATTCGAGTGCCTAAATAGGGGTAAAAGATACATTAGTATCGGACAGATACATTTAAAAATAATATATTTAAAATAACCTAAAAAGTACAATATATGTAAATACCTATGTATATTCTAATTTTATACAATACGTGTGCCTAAAAAGAGTACGAGATAGATAAGTATCTTTCAGATAAATAGTAATACGAGTAATATATAAATAGTAATGAAAATAATAATATAATAGTAATTTATAGCAAAAAAAAAAAACAGTGTTAATAGATATCTATATACAATTAGAATGCCTATAAGGGTAAAAGATACATTAGTATCGGTCAGATACATTTTATAAAAATATATTTATAAAAACAATATATGTAAATACCTATATAAAAACTATAGATAGAGATAGATAAGTATTTGAATAAATTTGAAAATATATAATAATAATAAATAATAATAGTAACAATAAGTGATAATAAACAGTGTTAATAAATATCTACATACAATTAGAGTGCCTATAAGGGTAAAAGATACATTACGAGCGGAACTATCCCATTTGTAATTGAAAAATGTACAGAAATAAATGAAAAATTCCAAAATATCTGTTAGATAAGTTTATAGAAATTTAAAAAATATCTCTCAGATACAATTTCAGGTCCTATTCAAATTGTCACATGTTGTACATAGTTTTAATTATAACTAAATCACTAACTAACTAAAATTGAAAAACATCTCTCAGATAAACTTAAAAAATATATCTCAGATACAATTTCAAACAAATATGTATACATTATATACTTTAAAATCCAATTATGAGCGAAACTTTTCCATTTATAATTCAAAAATGTATAGAAACTAATGAAAAATTCAAAAATACCTCTCAGATAAATGAATAGAAATTTAAAAAATATCTCTCAGATACAATTTCAGTTCTTTTTCAGATTGTCACATGTTGTACATAGTTTTAATTATAAATAAATCACTAACTAACTAAAATTGAAAAATATCTCTCAGATAAATGTATAGAAATTTAACAAAATATCTCTCAGATACAATTTCAGGTCCTATTCAAATTGTCACATGCTGTACATAGTTTTGATTATAACTGATTCATTATAATAGTATAATAATAATATATATTTTTAAATTCAAAAATATCTCTCAGATAAATGTATAGAAATTTAAAAACTATCTCCCAGATACAGTTTGAGGTCTAATTCTCAGTTTGTCACAAGCTGTACATAGTTTTGAATATAACTAAATCACTAACTAACTAACTACAATTCAAAAATATCTCTCAAATAGATGTATAGAAATTAAAGGAATATCTTTCAGATACAATTTCTGGTCTTTTTCAGATTTTCACATGTTGAACATAGTTTTAAGTATAGTAACTCATTATAATTTATATTTTTATAAATAATATTTTAATATATAAAATACAATATATTTATAATTCATTAACCACTTAACTATACACAACTTCTCAGTACACTATATCAACTTGCCTGAAAGTATTTCCTGTTCTTTAAAGAAAACTGCTCGTTGCCCAGCATGCGAAACTCGACGCTGCGCTTGTTGCACTTGCTCTCGCGCAGCGTCACGTTGAGGAATATCTTCTCCATGTACTTGAAGTCGATGAGCGCGTGCTCAACGAAGTTCACCTTGGAGTAGTTCTCTTTGAGCTCATTGAATTTGCCGGATATGATGCCGATAAGTTTCCAATCATTTAGCTTTTTGATCAGATCGTCGCTAACGTCGTATACATCCATTGTATATATGTTGTATATCAATTGTTATTGTTGTTATTGTTATTCAATGTATCCTCGAGATACACACACATACAAACACGCACACACTCCCTCTCTCTCTCAGTCAGACAGAGACACAAATAATCGTCCTCCTCCTCGCCGTGTTTCTGTTTTTTCTACTTGCAAGTCGCGTGTGTTGCGTCGCCGCCGCCGCTGTCGCTGCCGTCGTTGCTGCTGCTGCTCGCTGCCGCTGCTGCTGCTGCCGCCGCCGCCTGTTTTTTCACCAACAAAATACGATTGTGCGTTCGTGTGCTTGTGGCCCTCCACCGTTGAGTAGCGCTCGTGTTGACCGTTAATATGCAATTTAACAGAAAATTTCAATTATTATACAGCAAATTTATTTGTTATGCGCCAATTTTCTGATCAAAATTTTAGGAATTTTGTTGAGTTTTTTTTTGGCGAATTCGAGCACAATGTGAACGCATTTGGTTAACACCAAAATCCATAATACTCAAGTGCAAAAATACCAGCAGTCACGCGGTAACACGCGGTTGATAAGCGCCATCTAGCGACTATCGCTTGAAACGTTGTGCTTCTAAATTTATCCGATAGGCGTGCACACAAGTGTGTATGTAATTGGTACCATTTAGTTCATTAAGCGACTGGTGGGAAATTGCACCCGAATAAAGGGTAACAGTAATTTTGAAGCAATCTATTCTAGTGGGAACGAATAAAGTGAACAAGACTGTGAAAGACCCTGCACTTTATTTAGATAAACGAGTATTATTATAGTGAAATATACAGTCGAACTTCCCTAACTCGAACTTCCCTAACTCGAAGTCTCTCTAACTCGAACAAAATCGAGTGGCAATACTAGGCAAATTTCATACAATTCTACTTCCCTAACTCGAAGTCTCCCTAACTCGAACTTTTTTCGTGGATAATGGTGATTCGAGTTAGGGAAGATTCGACTGTATATAAAAAAAGAGATGTGAAAGATTAAAAGCTTTCAAATATAAAAAAGCACAATGCACTCTATTAACTTTCTAAGTACAGGGTCTAAAAAATATATACAAATATAAAATAAAATGATTGTTGAATTTGTGGAAATTGTAAAAATTATAAATATTTGAAAAAAAAAAAATATGTAAGAGACTAAAACTTTCCACATTCTTAGTACAGGGTCTAAGAAATATATAAAAAATAAAACAAAAAAATTATTTCATTTGTGGAACTTGTACAAATTATGAATATTTATGAAAAAAAGTAACATGTTAGAGATTAAAACTTTCTACTTTATAAATACAGGGTCTAAAAAATATATAAAATAAATAAAACGAAAAATTTATTATATTTGTGGAACTTGTAAAAATGATGAATATTTAAGAAAAATTAAATAAAGATGTCAGAGATTAAAACTTTCTATTTTCTAAGTACAGGGTCTAAATAACATAAAAAAAAACAAAATAAATGATTATACATATTTGTAGAACTTGAAAAAATTATGAATATTAAAGAAAAAAAGAAACTTGAAAAAATTATGAATATTAAAGAAAAAATAAAAAAAAGATGTTAGAGATTAAGACTTTCACTTTCTAAGTACAGGGTCTAAAAAATATATAAAAAAAAGGAAATTGTTTTTGAATGCATTTATTGAATCGAGGGTTGTACCATAATTCTCTCAAAGAACAGCTCACAATTATCATTTCTCTTCACACCATTCGTTCTCCTTGCGCACTTTCTCCTCCTCGGCGGGCGAGAAGTCGTTGGCGATGGCGAAAGTCTCCCGAATGTCCTGCAGCGATTTGCCTTTGATCATGTTGGCGCACGTTTTGCAGGTGACATCCAACAGGCCTTGAATATTCAAATAATTGGCCGCCAAAATCAGTTCGAATAACGTGCCCTGGTCGACTTTCAGAAAGTCCGCATCCCAGGAGGAAATGTCATCGGTGCGCTTCTCCTTGTTCTCGTCCTCCTGCGCCTCCTGCGGATCGTCCTGGGCATGGTATGTGGCCCAGTGCAGCACCTTGCGCAAAATGGCCGAGTTCACATTGGGCAGCGGCAATATACTATTGTCGGCTTCATCACCCAAATCCTCCAGAGCCGTTTTTATCGTCTCCGAACATTTGGCAATCTCAATGTCAGTGTCGAAAATTTCCTTATCCGAAGATTCCAAACGTATTATTGGCATGTTTTTAAACAGCTAAAAATTATTATGTATTTTATTTTTAACAATTACTAAGCATATTTAATTAAAACTTACCAGTTTCTTGTGTTTTCCGAAGCGTGTCACTCGATTTGTCCCACAGACTGCGGATCGCTGTGTTTTTCAAGGCACCACATGAAAAGCTAAAAATAAGTGCTTTATTATTAATATGCCTGCGTGCTTTCTACGCGACAATTTACAGCTCAAAAGTGTCTTTTTATTGTCAATGTAATTTAGTTTTTGAATTCGCTTAATTTTAGAATTTTTGTGATTTTTATTTTCACAATATTTCTAATACCCGCTGCTTAAATCCAAAATGTTCAAAACCCGCTTTGTTGATAAATAAAAAAAAACTAAATACAATTTGCCGGGCTGCCAGTGTAACCGTTGTATGCCAAACAGTGATGCCAAAAATTTTCCGGAAAAAAAACTGAAAAAATAAAAATAGGACAGGAAAACAGACCAAACGTTTTTTTCCTATTTTTTTTTTATTTAAAAGTTTTAAAGCATATTCAATCCAGGGTGCCACAGAAATCGCTTTCGCTTGAATTTCACTTAAATTTTATACAAATTTGAGTGAAATTCAAGCGAAAGCGATTTCTGTGGCACCCCGGAATGATTTTATATACGAATGGCATCAAGTTTTGTGTAGACGCAAACCGAATTTTTTGAAGATAAAATATACAAATGCATATAATTAAAAAATTGTATAATATACACATTTACCTAATTGTCAAAATAGTATTTAACGTGTCTATTTTTCGACGGTTCCCCAATTTAGTTTTTACCAACTGGCTAAAAACTCCCTCTACTTCTAAATTCACCCATATCAATGATAGAAGAGTCAGAGTGAAAGTGACAATTTCTGATAAAGGGTTATTGCCTTCAGAGTCTCGATATTTGTTTGCTTTGGACCAAAATTTTGACGTATTTTCAACATTCTCCCATTTTAAGAGGTGAATTTTGGCGTACTGGGAAATTGCTTTCACCTTCATATCGTTTCCATTTTCAAAAAGTTCCAAAATTGGCAGTATAAAAAGTTTTTAAGATTCAATTTAATTGAATAATTCGGATAAAAGATGTTTGAGAAGCCGATGCAGTTAAGAGCCAGACAATTCTATCCCAAAAAAGGCCAAATTGGCATCACTGTTGCCAAATGCCTTAAAAATAAAATACCAAAAATTAAATCAAATATACTATATTTTCAAAACGATCAAATTTAGTATGCATTTTTTACCAATTTTTTTTACAACAATTTATGTACAATAAAAAATATGTGTATATACAAAGAATTTTAGACTGCCTATTTGAAGTAGGTACATATTTAAAGAAAGTCTCATATTCCATTCACTCGAGCAAGCCCATGAGAAACTCAAAGGTCTTGCCGAGTATCGATACCACGGTATCGCAGATTAGAGTGACCGCCTGAATGGCCATGTCCTCCATGTCCTCCTTCTGGAATGTGCGCAGGAAGCGAAACAGGAACAAGGCGGAGACCACGATGATCACGGGCCAGACGAGCGAGAGCAGGAATCGCGCTGTCCAGAGGAACACGTACCAGGTGATGACCAAGAGCAGAACGTAGGCTATCAATGTTCCCATATCCGACGGCATTCCGGCATTCTTCACCGTGTAATCGTAGATGACACTCACGAACGGCGAATCGCGCCAATCGCCGGGTCCGTGGCAACTTCTATCAGCCATTTTGTAAATATCTCTCTTTTGTGTGGAGAAAACCTAAGCAAACTACAAAGAAATTAATGCTGACATTTATTTAAGGGGGATTTCTCGACTTACATATTTCTCAAGGCCGTAAATTTTGGGGAGACACGACTGAAATCAAATTGGAAATCAGCTGCTGCTGTTGTGTGATCGCTTAAAAATAGCAACAAAATACCAAACACCAAAAATACCAAAAAAAAAAAATACCAAACAACGCTTTTAACCAAAAATACCAAAAAAGCTCAAGCTATCGAGAGCATTTATCGAATAAATTAAAAAGAGTATGAAAAACCATTCAAATTAGTTATTTTTAACTTAAGTTTATTCTTTTTATATATTTAAATTACGTGTTAAATAAATACAATACAAATAAATCAGCTGTTGCAGGTGTGACCACTTGATAATAATACCAAAAATACCAAATATTGCAATGCATTGCTTATCATTAATTAGTTATCGAGAGCATTTATCGAAGAAAGCTTACGCGCTCGATTTAAAATTCTTATTTTTGCATATTTAAAATTTGGATTTATTTAAGCTTGAGGCAAACGAACTTTTCAAGGCGGTTAACCCGACGCCAAATGTTAAATGGAAAATTCTGAACTACATACATACATACATATGTACACACATGCAGGTGTTCATTGAACTCCAACAATTCCATGTGATTCAGGCAATGTCCTGGCTAAAAATAGAAGCGTAACTGATGCTGCGCATTTCAGATGTTAGCAATTTCCTTTTCCAGTTTCTTTTGAAATCCAGCTAGGGGCTGGTACAATTATAGTTCAATGTATTTTACCTGTCATGCTTTTGTTCGCCTGCAAAACGCAAAAGAAATCACAATTTTAATGGTCGACAAATTGCACACGCACACACACACACGCACACACACAACAACGGCAACAAGCATCCTGAAGGATAAAGCAGAAATCCAACACTAAATGTTTAGCAAATTGGATTTCTTAAGGTGTGTGCTTTGTTGTTGTTGCTTGTGTGTAAAAATAATTGAATAAGCCACGTTGCCTGATTAGCGGAGAATTAATAACAGCACAATTATAAGGCGTACTACAAATATTTAAAATTATAAAAATAGCGTATATTTTTTTAATTAAAAAATAAATAAAATTTAATTAACAAACTGGCTGTATTTTTTATAACTTTTACCACTAACCTGAAGCAAGAAAAATTTAATAGAATTAGAAAAAATATAAATAAAAAAATCAAACTAAAATAAATATGAGATTTTTTCTTAACTTTTTAAAAGAAAAATATAAAACTCAAAACAATATTTTTTTTTTTAGCAAATTTAAATATTTAAAATATTTAAATTGTTAAAAATGTTACTTGTCTAATTAAATCACAATTATCAAATATTTTTGATCAATGTAAGTTTTTTTTTTAATATTATGCCTGCAATAAAATAAAATTATTACAGCAAATTATGTGCATTATTATCTGTAGACTCGAATGGACTAACCCTTTTTATGCTCTTTCGGAGAGTATTCTAATTTTATCAAGAAATGTGTGACGCTTTAAAGGAGGCTTGACAGACTTCAATTTATGATATTTATTTATATTTATTTTGAATCAATTTTACAGGTTGTATACTTGGTGTTGTGCTATACATCCTGAATACAAATCTGATTAATTCCGGATTATAAAATAACGAATAAAAAAAATTAATAATAATAGAAAATAAATAATAATAATAAAATCAAAGTCACAGGTTTTGTATTTGTCATCGTCTTTTAAATGCTTAGCAAATATTGTCAGCTGTCAAAGGAAAGATCTGTCGAATATGCAATAAAGGACTCTGTAAGGGTATCCAATTGAAGGATAACCTTTCCCATTAGTCTTTAACTGTTACTGACAGCTGTTGCATGCACATATGTACATACAAATACACATATGTACACACAAATACACATATTATATGTACACACATAATTGTTATAATGTTATGAAGCTCGCTCCTCGTTTAACTTGTTTGCTGACAGCCGTAAATAAATGTAATCGAACGTTATGAAATGCAGGGAGAAAGAGAGCAATAAGTTTTATTTGTTGTGTATGCTCTACTTATATGTACTTACATACATATGATTGTTAGGATGTATTTGTATTTATTTTGAGTTATGGATTGCAACAGGTGCACGATAACGATTATATCGAATGGCATAAAAAGCTGAAATAAATTCATAAGTCTTGAGTCTCGGGTCGGGGGCGGGAAAACTAAATGTTTACCGATTCATGATTGCGCGAGTTGCACAAGAAAATATTTATTTTATCATTCAAATTTAACATCAAATATTTGAGTAAATACTTTGACTTTTTAACATAAAAAACTCTGCATTGCATTTTTTATTTATTATTATTTAATAGAACAAAATATTTCGCTATATTTCTACAATAGTTCTTATCGTTCATTCACTAAAAGGTCAGTTCCTGTTTGAAGGACCTTTTGCTGTCAACAGGACATGGGTTAACACATTGTCCAGTTTGACTTACAAATAAAAAAATCTCTTTTTGAAATGATGAAAAGCACAGAAAGTGAAAGGAAGCGGAAATGTTGAGGCAAGATTCGAGCATGCAACAGGAAGCAGCACACAAACACACACACACACATACAAAAATACACACACACACGCACACACACAATAGATTATAGTGCGACACTTGTATGAGCATAGCAACAAAAGCTAGATATAATAACAGGCACTACAACTGCAATAACAGCTAGCACTAAGAGCTACAATCACATGAGCTCGACTGTAAGAGACCCTGTCATTTGTCCGTAAAAAATTAGAACTCTCAGTTTGAATGACTGAGGTTCGATTCTCACAAATGTTAAGCTTAAAAAATCATTAAAAATTAAATAATTAACTTTTATCCGTTAAAGTTAAAAGCCATACAATTTAGTTATTGTCCAGAAGGAGAAATTCTAAATATAATAAGAAGTGAAAATAAAAACAAAAATAAATATTTATTTCAAAACTATCCCTCTGTGTCGAGAACTTAGTTTCTTAAAATATGAAAAGACATCTAAAATCTTTGATTTGTGTATTCAAAAAAAATTAAAATTTTCAAATTAAATTAAGTATCACAAAAAACTTTATTTCGAAAACTGATTTTTTTTTGGTATACATTTCAGAATTGTTTTAAAATTTAGAGAAAAATTTTCGTCTCGAAATTGTAAAAGAACCTTAAACTGCTAAGGCTATGCATACATGCTAAATTTGGTGACTCTAGCTCTTATAGTCTTTGAGATCTTGGTAGTCATATTCATAAAAATATGTGTAAAACTTATGAATTCGGCAAATATTATTTTTAAGTATATATTTATGATATTATCGTTAAATTATGATCCAATGACATAGAATCAACATTTATAGCTTATTATTAATAAGCATAAATATTTGGATCATGAAAAAAAAAGTTTTAAAAAACCTCACGATCAAAATATTAGCTGAGAGTGGAAAGAAAAACAAATCTTGAATTAAGTATTTGGTATTTAAGCGAATATTTTTTTTAAATTTATTAAAAAAGATTATTAAATATATTTATGTGTATTATTTTTAATTTCTTTATTTATTTATTTTATTTATTTGTTGACAAGCTGAATAAACTCGTTGTATTTTCCAGGTACAGGGTCTAATAACAGGCACTACAGCTGTAATAACAACAACATTAACAACAGTAACAACAACAACGAGATTGTCTTCGGTCTGTTGTGCAAGCAAATAAAGGCGTGACACAGTTCTTGCATTCTCATTCATTGCAGACACACGGTCGTATCTTATTTATAGTCCTGTTGCTACCGTTGTTGTTGTTGTTGTTGTTACTGTTGCTGTTGTTACTGCAGTTGCTGCTGCTGTCAAAGTCAGTCAACCAGGCAGCCGAGGCAGTCACTTGTAGTACAGCAATTGCAACAATGTCGCATAGGTTGCCGTTGCCGTTGCCTTTGTCCTTTGTCCTGTTTGCAGTGTCCTGTGTGCGAGACAAACAGCATAGGTAAAAGCATATTGTATGAGACGAGTCATGGCAAGTGGCAAGGCGGCAAGACAAGAGGCAAGTGGCAAGTGGCATAGTTGTAAATTGTTTCGGGACACAAATGAAGTGCCACTTAAGAGCCACATTGATAAATGAATCCATTCGCCAGCTGACAACTAAATCCTTCAAGGCACTAAATATATAAAGAAATTCAGGAAATTCATTAAGAAGTCAATTAAATTAGATTTCAGCATTCAAAAGAAGCTCAGCGTCGACGGGAAAAATTAATCAAAATTAATAGCATTTTGAGTTGTTAAGCCCAGACATTTCTATTAATTGCTTTTCACGGCCTTTTTGACGAGTTCTATTTTTTCTAAGCAAAATGCAGCTTAATATCATGCGAGGGTCGGCTGCAAATAAAATGGAAATAAATTTATTTTATTTTTATTTGGATAGAGAAAATTATAATTACTGCAATATTTTAAAATTTTTTTAAAATATATTTTTGGTTGAAATCAATTTATTTTATTTAAATTGATGGAGAAAATTATAATTACTCCCATATTTGAAAGTAAATTTCAAATTATTATTTTTGAAATATATCGAGCCCTATTTGCGACAATAACGTATGCGCCAAAACGCAATTTTACAGGAGAGAGTTTTTTAGGTTTCGTTAAGTTGATTTCTTCGTGTCATTTGTCGCTTACGTTATTATTCACAGGTCAATATCTCCGTAAATATATAAAATAAAAATGTAATATTTTAGGTGCAGATGCGGGTGGTGTTTATAAACATATTGGCAAAAGAAAAAAAATTTCGGAAAATGGCGCATACGTTATTGTCGCAAATAGGGCTCGATATTTTTGGTTAAAATATATATTCGCAAAAAATCCTCACAAAAAATATTAATACATTTTTTATATTAAAACATATTAAAAATTTGATAATAATATTAATTGTATCTTAGTAATAATGTTCCTTACATTATAAGTCCAGTCTGGGATCTGATTTGATAACTAGCAGCATATTTTCTATGTAAGCCACTAACTTATCAGCCAACCCTCGCCCATCTTACTCAAAAAACTTCAATCGCAAATGTTGATTGATTATTTTCAATTGCCAAAGACAATTGCAAGTCAATTGAATTGCTAGTCGTATTTGTGTTTTTTAGATTTTGAGAATCATTCTATTGCCACTTGCAACTCTTGTATGTTTGCAACGATAACGATAACGATAAGCGAGTGTGACAGGACAGTGACAGCATGAGGCAAGAGCTCTTTTTGTTGTTAGTGTGTGTGTGTGTAAGTGTGTGGCAAGCAATGCACATGTTTACTCTCACTTTAAGTGCATTAGATGGAGCTTAAGCCAACAAAAAAACCGCAAGACTCTGTACACTGGGAGAAAAATCAAGTTCTTTTGTTGCATGAAGAATTTACGGTGTCTAAGCTACAATATACCAGAAAATTCTTTAATCGAAATTGGATCCTAAGCAGATCAGCAGATTATTTTAAAATTACATTTAAATTTGTATTTAATAAGTTCTGTTTTTTTTTTGCGTGTATTTTCAGCTTTCTGCTGTCAGACCTTCGCCAGCTTGCTGGCTAAGTGTATTCCATGGAGAGGTTTAAAGTGCAGTCAGCTCTCAAACTCAAACTCAAACTCAAACTGAAACTCAGCGTTGACCTTTCACGTCTGAAGTTGAGGTCGCCTCGCATGCTGAAAAACCATTTGATATGGTCGTGTATATAGTACTCCTCCAAGCGCGACACTTGATCAAATTAATGAGCATCTGCCCAAAAGTGAAAACTCCAGAGATAAATAAATAAATTTATATATTTAATATTATAAGAAATTGTTTGGCTGCTCGCTGCAGCAACAAGTTAACAATTTTGATTTTCACACTTAACTAAACTAAGCCTTAATTTTAAAGAGCATTCAGCAAAGTCAACGCTTTCGGGCACAAAACACAACAAAAATGCCAAATTGAAAGTGAAAGTAGAAAAAAAGGAAAAAGAAATTATAAAAGATGAAAACTGTTGCCTGCTTTGGGGCAATATTCCGGTGCCGCTTTTAAATGTCAGCGTGTATTAAAATTTGGACGCCTTTTACACATTTTTAAGTTTGCGCCGCTTTTGCGCATAAATGAAATTATTAACAAATAAATGAAAAATGCGCAGTAAAAGTGAATTATAATTTTTTTTTGCTTTGCCTCTGCTTTCGGTTTCTTTTTTATTTTAATATTTTCATTCAATTTTGCAGGTTGCCTGCAACAAACATAAATATCAAAGGTGAGTGTGAGAGATGGAAAAAAAGAAGGAAGGAAGGAAACCGAAGAGACGCTGCCGTGTATATGAGTAGTTTCAATTTTATATATTTTCTTTACTCAACTTGAATTGAATCGGGAGTAAAAGTGGGCGGGGGAGGGGCTGCTGTCGTGTCAATTCAATCAACTTGCTTTCTTGCCTCCCTGTCTCCTCAGACTCTGAGTCTGAGTATCCTTATGGCTCTGTTGGTTACACAAATGAAAATTTATTGTATATGCTTTATGCATGCGTTGACACAATATATTGTACTATATGTATGGGGGGGACACAGGACTTTCACTGAGAGAACTTGACGACTTAAGGAGTACACAGGTCCACAGAAGAATATATAATAAATTTTCAATTTGCTGCACAAGACACTCGACAAACTGCGTCGTTTAAAATGAAATTCGCCCATGCAAAATAACAAAATAACAACAAAAAAAAGGCATTTATATAAAAATATGTATATTTATGTGTATATTTCTGCTTTTTGGGTTGCCTATTGTAATGTGCAAATTGGAAAAGTTTCTGGCACACAAAGCAGCCCACTTTCATTTTTCATCTACTTTTAATTTTTTTCACCTACACTCGCATTAAGCATACGCCGCGTGGTCCTGTCACTTAATTAACGCATTTGACGCACTTTTTCATTTCTTTGAGTCCGAGTTTGCCACTCTAATGAGTTTGAGCTGAAAAAATAACTTAAAAGTTGAATTTTTACTTGTGATCTCTGTGAAGTTGGAAAGTTTCTACAGTGCCTGCAACATAAAGTAACTTTTAACCTTTCCGTGTAAGAGGAAAAATGCTGGGTTGAAATAGGTAGCTAATAGCTAGGGATATTTACCTTTTATACCCGTGGCCCGTGATGTGGCTGCTGCCTTAGTTAACTTGGCTAAACTCAGCTGGCCTTGTTCTTTCTTTTTTGTGTTCCTCGCTCCCACACACACACACACACACACACACACACACACACACACACACACACACACACACACACACACACACACACACACACACACACACACACACACACACATTTACAAGTCATTTACATATGCGAAGGGCTCAGCTCGCCCAGCAACAGAAAGAAAAACAACAACCAGAACAACAACAACAGGAACAACAACAACAACAACAACAACAACAACAACAACAAGACAACATGCCACAACATGCTCTTGGCGTTGCATTAAAATTTATGCTTACAAAGCCGTTTAGCCAACAAACCTGCAACATTTACAACAGCTGCGTGTGAATGGCGTCTCACCTGCCCAGATATTGTTCTATTTAAGATATTTGGGTTGAACTGCAGGAGTTTCTATTACAAGAAACTAAACTAACATAATATAAATATACAATAAAATATAAAAAAAAATATAACAAAATATTAAATTAAGTAAATAAACTAAATATGAGCACAAATAATTACTTAGTAAACTTTAAGTTTTTTTTTATAATTAGCTGTGGCATTTATAAGTAATGAATATGATTAAAAAATAAACAAGTCTATCATAGATACATTTGTACATACATAAAATACAAATTTATTAAGTACATGTAAATCAAAAAATGATTAAAAATAATTAGTTGGCCAAGTTTAGGTATCGTCAAGCTTTTTAAAAATGCTCGAGTAATGATAGAAAAAATAAAGAAAAAATGTTCCACCATGGATACATTTTTTAAAGCACCTTTTAGCGATGTGGGAAAATATTCAATTTAAAAACTAATTTAATAAAATTGAAATTGTATTATGAGAATTTAACTAAATGTTACTGGCATATTTTTAGCAACAATTAAATGCATCTTAAAATTTATTAAATGTGTAGATATTCAATAAAAAAATTGAACTTAAATTAATTCTATAAAATTGAAATTTAATTATGAATTAACAGAAATTAAATTTAATGCTATTTGTATATTTAATGTAACAAAACAATTCATCTAAAATTAAGTAAATGTGTATATATTCAATAAGTAAATGTACATAAATTATTTAAATCAATTTAAAATTTGATCATGAGTTAAATTCAATTAAATATACTTTTGCTTGTCTATTATTTAAATTTTGTACCCATTAGCGTAATACCTTTTTTTCAAGCTACAAATTTTTCATATCATCATCATTTTCTATAGACCATCAATATTGGAGTGTATGTTGATAGATTTACCATTTGCAGTGCAATTCCTTGGGCCATGAAATTGACTTATCTTTCACTCTCTCTCTCTCTCTCTCTCTCCTGATTCCTGATTCTGATGCAGACGCATCGCGTTCTTTGATGTATTTGCCAAATGGCACTCGAATGTTATGGACATTAAACCTCAGCGCATGCATGGTATTATATTATATCATCTAATATACATATGTATATGTATGTTTGTATATAGATATGGATACTTACATTTGCTAGATACATTTGCAAACATCTGATGATGACGTCATGGGGCAACATTTTCGATGGGCAAGGGGTGTTTTTTTTTTTATCACGTAAAAGTGGCTCGTTAAAAATTGATGATGTGCATCAATGCGTGACGATTTCCCTTGGCTTTCTGGCCAACAGGAAATGACACGTGGCACGCCCACTTCATTGGTCGAGGGCGTTGTTAAGCCATTGACATTGCCCACCTTTGTTTTTGTTGTTATTCCCGTTGTCTTTACCTTTGAGCATTTATCAACGTATTTGTTTTAACATTTATGACATTTTAAAGCCACATTAAAACTCATAAAAAAGTCGCCATAATAAAGCAAGCGTGCGATACAAAAATGTTTCTAAATGTTTTGCATACATCTTCTTTCGATACATGTGTGTGTGTGGGTGTGGGTGTGTGTGTGTGTGTGTGTGCAGTCGACTTGGTAACCGGAGCACTGATATATAAATATGTAATGCATGTCAGTTTGGTTTTGTGCTTTGATTTAACAGCACGCTGGCGGCAATGTCGTTGATTTATGGCCATACAGTGCCGCCAAAAGTATGCTACATACTCTTGTGTCAAGCTCTGACATTTGCGTAGGTTGCCTGATAAGTAATCCGCTTTATTGCCATCTCTAAGTCGACAATGATTCAATTTAATGCTATCAAACCTAAAATATGCAAAAATTTTATTTTAAAAAAATTTCATTATAAATGGTTTTGATTTTTCAATATAATTTGTGAAAAAATTTCCAGTGAAGTAAGGAAATATAAAAAAAAATTATAAATAAAATGTAAATCATTAAATTTAAATATTATTTGGAAAAGTTCTTCAAATTAAACTAAATTTAAAAAAAACTTCAAAAACAAAAAAAATGATATAAAAAAATTAAAAATAAACAATAATTAAATAAATAAAATATATGAAAAATAAAATTAGAGCTAAGACCATTTTATTAATAGGTTCATTTATTTTCTTAAAATAAATAAATACGACTTTAAAGTTTGTATAAGTGAAATGTTTATTTAAATTATTTCTTTTGCACTAAAAAATACTTAAATAAAATAAATTTCAACAGTAAACTTTTCGATCGACCCTCGCATGTGCATGCAAAGCATATTCTACGCAAATTTAATTAGTGCACAGAGGCGTTGAGCGCCCCAAAAAGTATGCAGCGAAAAATATAAATTTCAAAATGGTTTCAGCTCGACGCGTCGTCGAGGATAACGCCTGGATACGCAAGAAAGATGCGCACATAAAATCGGCCTTAAATGAAGACATAACACACATATATAAAAAGAGGTTATGTGCATTTCTAGAAATCTTCTGGCCATTAATTTTGCTTTCATTTATACGTTTATCGCTTTGAAACGGAATTTTTTTAAGTGAACTCAGCTCTGAATGTTTCATCTTTTTCTCGGGAGAAACGTTGGCAAGCATTTCAACGTTTATTAACGTTGATTAAGCTTTAAGCTATTGCACTGTCTTTATTTAACTTTTGGCCTTAGTTTTGCTTGTCAATTAAAGCCCTAACAATGATCATTACTTTTCCAACTTTTTACGAACAAAACTTGCCCAAGTTAATGTCGGACTGTATTGATTGAGACATGTCAATGTTGTGCTCTCTTTTCGCCAACTAATTGAGTTTGGCAAATGTGTGTGATATTACACATACGCCATGTGAGACCGTGGAGTTTTGGCTGTCAACCTTTTTTGGGCCAATCTACCAATCTACCAAAATGCTGAATACATTTGTTTTTTATGATTCCATGCCGCACTTAGGCATCCAAAACTCAACGCATGTTATTTACCTAAAATATTGCGCATACGCCACCAGTTGCCAATATGTACATATGATGTGCCAACACAGAAACTGAAAAAATAAATAAATGTAAAAAAAGAAAAAATTTAACACCCACGTGTGCTGAAAAGGCTGTTCAGCCTAATGGAAAATTCAACGCGTTTACCTTTCTGTTTTTTTGATAAACGAGTACGTAGCAAACAATTGCTTAGGCTATGTACAAATGTGTACTACGCTGTGCTGTGCTGTGTTGGCGTTAGGTTGACGTGTGTTGAGTCGAGAGTCAAGCAGCGTTTTAGCTTCAAAGCAGCCGCACTCGAGTGTCAGTTAATACGCCCAAGCATAGATACACCTTTAAAGGTACAAAAGGAGGAAAGACGATCCTTCAGCTCGTAGGTATTTCCGTAAAATGCGACAGACCAAAAGTGTTATTTAATTTTGGTTATTTTCCTTACCAAAGTCACTCTTTGCTTTCACATTACATACGCTTATGGATTTTATTTATTGTTTTTTGGTCAACATCATACCAACCAAGAGGTGAGAGAAAACTATTTAACTATTGAAAATAAAAGAATAAATTTGTCGTACTTAATTTGACTCTTTTTCTTCGCGATAAACTATTTAGTGAAATGCTTTCCAAACTTCGGGCAGCTTAAAATTCCCCTTTTAGAGAAATATATTGTGTGGTCTGGTAGCTCAGTGGTTAGAGTCGCCGACCTGTCACATAAGTAGAACTTCCAGTTTGAAAAAAAGCTGGGTTCGAATCCCCCCGTCAATGTAGTCAAACATGTGTTTTTAAGTTCTTCGGAATGAAACGCAAAAATATATATACTTCCCGTCATATATAAAAAAAAAAAGAAGAGAAATATGCCAAATATGGAGGACATTTATCCATTTTAAAAATTACAATATTTCTTCACTTTTTTATTAAAAATATATAGTAGTTAGTTGATGAATCTAGTTATGCTTCTGAAGCTTAAACGGCACACAAAGGTGCCTTTACAACTTTTTTGATATACTGTTTATTTCCTTTTTAAAAACCATGACTGAGCTTTGAAATATGTGTCAAAAGTTGACTCACTAATTTATTAGAAATGCTATCACAATTTTAAAGAAATGTAATACGCGCCAGACGATAAAGATGTCGATGTCATGTCCTTTGGCCTTCAATAAAATTTCTCACATTTTAATTAGATTTTTGAAAGGTCTCAGATTCATTTCGGCTTAACTTTAACAACAACTTGAGAAGTCTGTAATCAAGTTAAAAGTCGTGGGATTGCCGTTATTTTTGTGAATATTTGTATAATAATTACAGCATAACAAGAATTCATAGCACAAGAATTCATAGCAAAATTTTCAGTGGGTGGTCCTAAAGTCCTAAAGCAATTTTCTTTAAGAAAAAAAAGCTTTAAGTCCTATCGTTTCAATAAAAAAGAATTTAAAAGCTGCATTAAATTAAGTAAAAACTTTGAAAAATGTAATTGTTTGAATTAATTATGTGCAATGTTTTCAATTTCAATAGAAATAACTAGACTTATGGTAAATATAACAGTTACAATAACAAGTCTGAGAGAAACAGCCACAACATGTTGACAAAGCAGAGCATTAAAAACCACATAAATAAAGCGAATAATATGATGGAAAGGTGGATTTTAAAATAACCGAAGACTAAATACGCTTGCGAGAATTTTAATTATAAATTTAATTTTAAAAAAATCAGGACAAAAACAGATCCAAGAGTTTGAGAGTTTAATTTTACTTGATTAAAAATCAGTGAAAACCATTATTTAGTTACTCTCAAATTTCTTAAATATGTAATGAAATTCCATGAATTTAATGCAGCTCATTGAAAGCGTATGAAAAGCAAAAGAAGAAAAAAATAGAAATAAAGAAAGAAATAAGACGTCGCCGTTTTGAGTTCTTCAAAAATTCATGACAAGTCGCATAAAGTGCTCAATTTTAAGAAATGAAAACAGCAAGTGGCGGTTGTTGGCCTCGCCACCGCCACCGACTTACCCCACCTATTCCCACCTGTTCCACCTGTTCGACCAGTTCCACCTGTTTCACGTGCTCATTCCCCCGCCCGCAGGGTTTTATGGTTTCATATGAAATATGCAGAGGGCAACGTTTGACAAAATGATTTCCTAAGCTGCCGCTAAATTGTCAAATATTAACGTGTTGTGTGTTGGCAACCAGATGACATCAGTTGGAATGTTTATAAACTTGGAGCTACTGCAAAAGATACAGCTACAAAAATATGCATACTCGCACATCTGCAGCTACAGATGTAGATACAGTACTGTTTTGAAAAAGAAACTATAAAAATATCAGTGTTGAAAAAGAATTAAATTTTCCAAATGAAGAAAATTTTGATGCAGAATCAAATTGGAGCACTTATTTAGATACAATTGACATTTCGCAGAATATCGGTCAAGTTTTGTGAAATTTATGACTGTTTGAAGTTTTTGAAAAATTTAATTTTTCTAAATTATAATATTTGAGATGTAAAATGAATTAAAATAACATTACCCATGCAAAACGCTCAAGCTTTTACAAAGTTATGACAGTTGAGAATATTTGAAAACGTTATGAGAGCTGCAAGTTTTTGAAAAGTCTAACGTTATCATTAGCTATAATCCTACTTAAACGCAACAAGATTGGGCAAACAAAACGGCAGTAATGGCTGATTAAAGTTTTAAAGCAATGTAAGCGCCTGAAAGTATGCAATACAATTTTTTTTATGTTTATTTAAATTGCTAACGGGTATCCTATAGCTGGGAGCTCATCTTTAGCCTTTGCCGCTTGTTTTTGTCAATTTTGGAGGTTTGCAGCTATAAAAGACACACCTACAATGATATGCATATTCACACAGATACAGATGCAGCTATGCGATAGCTATAGATACAATTTCAGTCACATGTACAGCTACAGATACAGTTACAGCTACAGTTGCAGATACAGCTTCAGTTACACATACAGATACAGATACAGATACAAAGTTGCAGTTGTGAGATGCACAATTATTGCATCACACACGTTTCGAGTAATGCGGAAAACGCTGACGCATGCGGTCGTTCGTTCCGTCCGTTCGTCCGTCCGTCCGTCGTTCTTTCGGTCGTTCGGTAGCCATGACATCACTTTACTTTACACGCACGATTTGTGGCAAATGCTGCCATAATTTCTGCCTCGATGCTGTGCGTTGCGAGTGGGCGCAGGATGACCAATGCAAGATGGCGACGACTTCCGCGCGCACAAACGGAAGTCACTCTACTTCTCTCTCTGTGTGTGCGAGTGTGTGTGTCGCCATTGTCAACGAGCGTCTTTGCCATTTGGCCCACACACCAACACACACTTGCCACGCTGGCATTTGGCTATTGTCCAACAAGCGCACAACAAATTTTTCGAGTACAGTCAGCAAAAAAGCTTGCACACAATAAATGTAAAATGAAATAAAAAAATCGAAGGAGTTTGTAACATACCTTGCTGCATTTTTTGGCTGTGACTGCAGGTAACAGCAATTAACGACTGGCAGCTGACTCCATTTTGATTCAACTGACTGACTGACTGCAAAACAGAACTTGGAGTTATTTTAATAATATATATTTTACAAAGCTTTCTAAATTTAAATTTGTAAATAGAATTAGATTGTTTTATGAATTTAGTAGTTTATGATTTAATTTATAATCAATAGAATATATTATAATATTTACATTATATTTTTCATTCTAATCGAACTGCAATTAAATTCATTCAAATCGCTAAAATGTTGTCTTTCAATTCTCTAAGATTTTCCAAGCTATTACATTTGCTACTATTGAGGTTCAATTTTCTGATTTATATCTTTACAATAATTTTTCCAGAGCACCTCTTGTAATTGTTACATTAAGAGAAGTGCAATAGACAGTATTTAAGCTACACCTAAATTGTCTAATAATTTTTAAAGGATTTCTGATTTAATAGGCAATTTGATTCGCTATTATTTTTCTTTTATTTACTATTTTTAAAATTTTAAAACTGCATGATTCGTTAGATTCGACTGCTCCTAATTAACATAAATGAAAATCTATAAATTTTATATACTTGCACGTTTAATTTAATATTGATTTAAAGGTAAATGTAAGTCAATAGTTTTCACTTTAAAAGCTTATATTTTGTAGTTTTTTTTTAATACTTTTCGTCTCCAAAGTAAATTTTTTTATTTAATTTAATAAAATGGTAGGATTTTATTAAAATGTTTTTCTTTATAAAACAATATTTTTATTCGGTGGCTTTGATGTTAATTATATATGTGTAACTAGCATAAAATTCATCAATAAAGTAGCATTAATATAAGCTTGATTGTTGTGCCAGTGATATTATTCAAATAATATCTTTTTTCGCTAAATATATATATACCTAGTTTACCTTCCTGTTTCAATTTACATTTTACAACACGAATGCAAAGAATGAACCACAAAGTAAAATTATTTCCATCTGATTTGTTGTGTCAATGTCCCCACGCAAAATGCACAGAACTGAAATTGAATTGAACAGAACTCAACTGAACTGAATGATTCAAAAAGTGGCATTGACTAATCGAATGCGCGGCAATAATAAGCTGACATCATGTGCCCAAAGAGTTCTGTTGTCATATCCAGCCCTCTTCCTCTAACCCCCTTTCTGCCCTCTTTCAACCCTCTCCTTGGGGCTAATGCAAATGTGCGGCAGTAATAAAATTGCAAACTTGCCGCAATCGTCGTCGTCGTCGTCGTCTCTCAATGGAACAATGAGCCAAGCCAATGTTTTCAGAATGGGGCAACACAGAGCAACAATGCTGCCAGCATTTTTGGCGGCAAACGCCTACGCGACAATGTGGCCAAAACATACACACACACACACACACATAGAGTGACACTATATCCATGTGTGTGTGTGTGTGTGTGGTCATGGCACTCTCATTTCTGGCATTTGTGGCTGCTTGCAAAATCATTCATTGAGAACGCCACACACAGATAAATGACTCAATGTGTGTGTATCTGTGTGTGTGTGCATATCTATCTAGTATATGTCAGTTCATATCGTTTGTAGTTTTGTTAGTTTTGCTAGTTGGCAGCAAGAAGCTGAAGCTGATTGCACGCGTGGGCGTTTTTTGCGTTTTCTGTCTTTGTTTTCACATACCAAATAAATACATATTTATTTCTAAAATACTACACTCTTTTATATAGTCTATCTCGATCATGTGCGTAGTGTTTGTATGTGTGTGTGTGTGTGTGCCATTAAGTTACATTTTATGACAGCGTCGCGAGAGACAGAGACAGCAACAGCAAACAGTTGACGCAGCGTCTTCATTTTCAAAAAAAAAAAAACTGTAACTGGAAATTTCATGAGAGCGCGTGGGCGGCACATCCTGTCAAGGCAATCCCCCAGCCCCCTACCCCCTCTCTCTCTTTAACCCGCTTCCTCCTTACTCCACCCCCTTTTCCCACGCTCAGTACACAGAAAAAAAAGAGTCCGGACCTCTGAAATGAAATGAATTCAATGCAAATGTTATAAGCTCGGTATAATCCCAAATTTTCTAAAACCTGAAACAAAATACTTTATTTAAGTCAGACTTTTAAATTTAATTTTAATTTTTTTTAGTCAAATCAAATGTTTTCTACTTTTTTCGACTATTTAAATGCTAATTAGTTGTCATTTTATTCGCATATTGTGTTAATTGAACAATAATATCCTGAAAAATACATGCAAAAATGAAGAATATTCAACTTCAATTTTGGAATGGACATTTTTCACTGTGTAGGAGTTGAAAACAGAGCTGTTTCAGCATCAGCTTCAGCATCAGCTTCTATTCTGTATGCCGACGTCGCACGTCGCTGATTTTTCTTAATGGAATTTATGCGAGTGTGAAATTTATGTTGGCAAAATATAACTGAACTGGCAAAACTATTTTTAGTTTCGTTCCATCGTCGCGTCGTCGTCCTTTTCTTCTTCAACTAGAATAATAATAAGTTTGTGTGGAGTATTAAATGGCGTTGCCGGATTTTCTCTCTGGTTTTTTTTTCTCTCTTTTTATTATGCACGTGTTTGGCCTTCACTATGAGCCAGAAAATGAGGCTGAGATTGGCCGACATTAATTGCAGTGCGTGGGAAAGTCAGTTCAGCTTAAATATGTGTGTACATATGTTTGCGTATTTCACATTCCAGTCCTAATTTTTATTGGCATGTTTTCTCAACTGTTTATTGGCCCGATTTCATCATCATGCGTCATATTCTCAGTTTACGACGTAAGCATTATATTCATTTTTATTTACTCGAATTCGTTTAAATATTCTTTTCATTCACCAATCACACTTTAGTTTTATCATTAACTGATTTAACATTTTTTTTCATAAAATATATTTTACAAATATACCTTTTTTTTTGGCTAAATCGATTTGTGTTATGATTTATTAACTGTTAAATTAGTTTATTTAATTTTAATTATTTTCCAATTCGATTATTTGCTTTCTAAAATTTTAAATAGAAATCATAATTTGAAAACAATTTTTATAAATTAATTGTATATAATTTATTTCCATTTTACTGACTGAATTGAAAAAAATAAATAAATAATATAAAATTATTATTAAAATTATTAGAACTTATCCTTTGCTAGAGCTTTAGTTTGATAGTTTATAAATTAATGTATTAGTTTCTGTTTAAATAAACTCAACTATAATTAACAGAGCATTTTAAAAAATAAATGTATTTGCCTAACTAATTAAATGAATTAATTGTTTTTAAAATTTGATTTACTTATTGTCAATAAACTAAAATGTATTTTGTTATTTAGCTAGGAAAATTAAGAATAATGCGTAAATTTAAAATCTATTTATATATTTAAAAAAAATAAAAAACCTCTTTTGGGTTTTAAAATATGCACTGAATGCAAATAAGTTTTCAACGTTCTTTTCAACTCATTTTAGGAATTGCAAATGCACTTAAAGCATAAATAATTGACTTAAGCATGCAAATTGCATTTTATAATAGACAATGTCTTCTCAGTATTCTATTTAAATAATCTTCCGAGTATTTCACTTATAAAACAGTTTGGTTAGAAAATAGCTGCCTGAGGTTCTGTTTCCCCAAAGGCCAAGATGAAGCTCGTTAGAAGCAGAAGAGTTGGCCTGTCAGTAAAAGGTCAGGCAAAGGCCAAAAAAGAGATGTCTTAAAGTGTTTTGGCCAAACATAACGAATACAATTGTTGGCTGGTTTGGATTTGTGCAGATTCGTGGCTTATGCACCGGCTGTCAATAAAAGCCATAAAATGTGCGACTCTTTTTCTTTTTTTGTTTTGCTGCCACAGAATGTTGCATAAAATGTGCGGATAACGGGACACAAACGGGTTGCAAGCCATTACAAAAGGCCAGCTTGCAAATGTGTGTGTGTCGTTGTGTGTGTGTGTATGTGTGTGTGCAAAGCAATTCACAATAGTTAGATATGCGCTTTTATTGTCATCATAATTTATGGTTTAGTGCGCCCAGCGCATTGTGTGTGGGCGTGGCAACTGCCAACCGCCCACATGGCCAACATATGTCTTGTGGCACGGTGCTGAAGGGGGGGGGGACGAAGCAAACAAATTGCTTTTCAATCAATTGAATTTGCAGTTATTGTACTCAAAACTCGTACCACCAAAAGGTCGCGGCTTCGTGGCCTAAAGAAATATTACACATACGCCGCGTGGCACAGACTGACTGTGTGAGTGTGAGTGAGTGTGTGTGTGAGTGTGTGTGAGTGAAATGTATGCTCAGAGCGTGACTTTCTATTCATATGCACTTATTGACATCCTTTTTTTTTTTTCATATTTTTGACTCTATTTGTTTTTTGATGCTGCCATTGACTGGCTAACGCCCCCATGAAACGTTTTGTATTACAAATGGAAATTTGTCGAGTTTGCCAAAAGCATTATTTTATATAGACTATTTTCAGATATGCACAGTGCTGGACAAAACAAGAGAAACGACAGACATTTTGACATTTAAAACCAATATCGTTGTTTTCTTTAATTTTAAAACATTGCTTAATGGGTATTTCATAAAAATTTAAGACTAAACAAAATTAACTTTTCCTAAAATATTAAACAAAAAATTTAAAAATTATATTATTAAAAAAAAAAAATTTTAAATATTTTTAAATGAATATAAAGTAAAAATTATCAAAAAAAAATAATATTTTAAAATATACAAAAAAAAAACAATCGTTTCTATTATTTTTTCCAAAACTACAGTCGAACTTCCCTAGCTCGAACTTCCCTAACTCGAAGTTTCTCTAACTCGAACAAAATCGAGTGGCAATAGCGTTTACCAGGCAAATTCCATACAATTCTACTTCCCTAACTCGAACTTCCCTAACTCGAATTTCTCCCTAACTCGAACAAAAATATTGGCCCGTACTTCTGTAAGTCGAATTTTTCGGGAAAATCTCCAATAAAGTTAAAATTTTTTTTTCTTTTCTGCTTTATGCTTTTGTTAACGGATCGTTTGGATATGTAATATTGATGTACATTAACATATGGTGATGTAATATGATAAAATATTGCATCAACAATTCTTAAGGCTTGTGAAATTGCTATAGGAAAGATGTTCGAGATGTACTTCTTTGTCAGCGCACCAGCTCAATAATATTTATCATGACACCAGCACGTGTATTCAAATTTTTATCTCTTTAAGAAATTTGTAAACTTATTTGTTAAGAAATTGAAAAGTGGACCAGTTTCCATTATATTAAAAAATGGAAAATTAATTATGTCATTTGAATCGGGAACGTCTTCTGGATACAGCAAAAGAACGGTAAAACCTATTTTTGAGAATATCGACAGGACTTGAACAAACTGAAATTTTTTTTGTTTAAAATAACAAGAAAAGTTTTCAATTTGAAATGTACTTATGAATAATTGAAATTGTAGTTTCATTTAAAAAACTAAAAAAAAAATTCCCTAACTCGAAGTCTCCCTAACTCGAACTTTTTTCGTGGATAATGGTGATTCGAGTTAGGGAAGTTCGACTGTATATGTATAGTCTGCATATTTTTTGGTATTAAATATAAATTATAACACTAAACAAAATGATGTTTTCCAAAAATATTAAAAAATGCATAATAATTTTTTTAAAAAAAAAAAAAAATTTTAAATATTGTTAAAATGATATTACCTAAAAATTATAAAACTAAAAAAGTTTTTTTAAATACACAAAAATGATCGTTTCTATTATTTTCTCCAACACTGTATGTATGAGTATTTTTTTTTTGGGTATTTTGCAATTTTTAGTAAGTAAAATAAAATAAAACAAAAGCCAGACGCCGCCGACGCCACATGGCGCGGGTGTTGGCTTATTTATGATGTAGTTGATAAATAAAATAAATAACATTTAAAGCACAATTTGTGCTCATTATATTTATGCGCGCTATTTGTGTCCACAAATTTGGCCGTAAATAATATTTATTGTAAATTGTCCTCGTAATAATAGAAAGGCAAATTGCAATTCTGCAGTTGACAGCATGAAATGCATAAGACAAGACAAGTGACTTTGAAAAGTTAGTACAACTGTTATCTCTTATCACAAGACTGTCCAAAAAATGTTATACATCAATTACAGGTGGTGTCTCTGTATCTGAATATTTTTTGGGAAGATGTTTCTGGACTTATGCAGCTGTGATTACGCCAACTCAGAGTTATGAAATTAGACAGATGAATTTGCTGACAGCAGATGCGTTAAGATGACAGATAATATTGATTTGCATCTGTATCTGTAGCTGTAGGTGTATCTGTATCTGAACTTATTCAACATGTTGCAGCTGTGATTATGCCAAGAGAGAGTTATAAAATTAAGCGAATTGCAGATGATGGGCACATCTGCTAACGGTTGAGTAACTAATAACATGAGATTGCACACTGATATCCTAGGAAGTGAAAGAATAATATTCATTCCCTTCGATTAGGCACAACATCATGTTGGCAAGCATCAAACTTGATGTCACACACAATGGGGAGGCACTGTAGACAATTGAGCATGGGAATATTCGATAACATCAGGTAATCGTTGTATTTTTTTACCTAATGCCAAAGATATTATTATGCAAATAAAAGTGTAATAATATTCAACATAATTAAGTCATTTAACAAAAGCATTAAATAATATCAATGGATACAGATATATAATTCACACTTTAGCACATTAAACACATATAATCAAATAGCCAACTGTAAATAAATATACATATAGATATAAGTAGGTAAAAATGAAAGCTATTGAGGCAACCACATTGGGCCTCGTCTAAGTTCGCAAATTTTATGGCCAAAACGTGTTGGAAAAATTATGATAAAATGCCATAAAAGTTGGAAAAACATTTTTAGCACACACTTAGCGGTTGACCAACACACTATGAACACACACTTTCCACTTCCCACTTCTTCCCTTTCCCTTCACTCCTTTTCCAGCCTTGAAACACCTCAATTCTGTTTGAATCTCTGGTTCGACTTTTGCCTAAAGTGTTTTATGAAACTTTGTGTGAATGTGTTGTTTAAGGTAATATCTAAATTGATAAAAGTAAAATAAAAATTAAATACAAAAATATTAAAAAATAATATAAATAAAATTAAAAAAAAGCAAGAGTAATAACATAATTTATAATTCAAGCATTAAAATATATCATTAAAATTGTTTAGGTTGCAAGCTAAAATTTAAATTAAGGCCCTATTCTCCTTCAGCTTGCTGTTTTTGGACCTTTTTTGAAAAAATTCTCATTTGAAAACGCAAAAAGATATTTGAATTTTGTTTTTTTTTGTTGAATTAGTAATGAATGAAAGAAAATAAAAAATTTTTTTTTGCCTCGATACGAGGGCTGTTCAAAAAGTAATGAGACTTCAAAGTTGGTGGTGCAAAAAAAAGGTGTCGTCACGGCGGCCACGATTCCGGGTCTCCGGAGCGTCGGAAATGAAAAAAAAAAACGGGGTTATGATCAGCATAGATGTAATTCTGGCCCGTAGTAAAATAAAAATTTTGCGATTTTTTTTGACAAAATGGCGGCCACTTGAAATTGAAAATCGAATTTGAACCCATTTTTTTGTAGTTTAGTTTTACTACGGGCCAGAATGGTGACAATTCTACGTCGATTAAACTTTGTTTCATCCAAATCGGTTCAGTATAACTGACGGAATCGTGGCCGCCAGCTCGAAAAACGTGGTTTCGAGATAAACGCGTTTAAAGTTTTGACTTCACATGCATTAACATTAACATTGCTGGATAAAAATGGCCATATCTCCTTAAGTATTTCGAATTTCTAAAAATCCTTTTAGGGGCATATTCACAACTACCCAAGCTATAAATAAATGCAAAAAAAAAGTCGAAAAAAATTTTTTGCTGAAAGAGAATAGGGCCTTAATCTTAAAACTGAAGCTTAAATGGTGTATGGTAATTTATGAATATTTTTTTTTATTAATTCTGAATTTTTTAATCTCAATAATATTTTAAAATCGATGTTTATAATTGTGACTACTGCCTTAAATAGTAAACATTAATTTTTAACACTAGGAAATAATGATAGATTAAAGTGTAAACACTTTGGTTGCCATTGTATTGTAGGCACGGTAAGTAAGTGTGTGTAAGTGTGAGTGTTTTATTGTGTGTGTGTGTGTGTTGTTCGCTGAACCTTATGCTTGTAATTAATAATTATGCTGTAAGCTGAAACTGACAGGGACAAAAGACAAAGATGACTATGTGAGGGAAAGAGAGATGGTAATACCGAGAGATAGAGTGAGACAGAAGGCAAGAGACAGAGAGATTGTATGAGGGAGATAGAGAGAGCAAAAGAGAGCAGTTGAGTACACAGAAAAAAAGTACAGAGCTCCGGCATAAAATCAATCCAACGCGGTTTCAAAAGCTTGGTAATCTCGAATTTTCTTAAACCAAGCCCAAAATACTTGCTTCAAGTGTGGCTTTTTAATTTTTTCTCTGCAATTATTTTGTTAATCGGGATTTCATAAGAATCTTTTCAGTCAAATCAAATGTTTTATTCCTTTTTTAAGATATTTGAATGCCGATTAGTTGCCAATTTATTCGCATATTTTGTTTATTTAACAATAATATCCTGAAAACATACTAAAGTAAAATTACATGATAAAATTACATTATTTTGTAGTTGAATTTTAGTTTTTTTTCAGTGTAGATTTAGCCTATGCGAATTGTGTGGCTTTTGAGCTGCCTTAGTTAATTTACAGATAATTTAAGCGTTAAGCTTGTTTAGCTCTTCGTTAGTTGCTTAGTTAGAGAGAAAGCCAAATTCACACACACATAAACACACACACACACACACTATGTCAATTAGTTGCCGTTAAGCGACTCGTATTTAACAGCTTTGTGTCCAGTGTCCTGCTGTTAACAACAACAACAACAAGACAACAATCAGCTCTGAAATTGTTGGCCAAATTTTGGGCTGTTGCAATTTGTATAACAAGTACACATAGAAATGTGTGTGCGAGTGTGTGTGTGTGTGTGTGTGTGTGATAAACATGCCCAATTAAAATTAACGGGATTAGACTAATGTTGAACGCACTCGAGCGCAGTTTGCTTTAATTAAATCGCCTGTCAGTTGAGCTTCAAGCTGTCAATTAGCCCCCTCAATGGCAGAGGGCTAAAAGGGTAGAGAGTTGTAAGGGGGGAAGGGGTTCTGTGTGAAAAACAAACAACATTTTGTTGATAAAATGCAAAATGCCTATAAATAAGTTTTCACTGTTAGCTACTACTATTTTTAGACAAGTGTTACGTATCGAAGCTTGCGCAAATATTTGAACACGAAATTGAGCAACGGATTAAATTGCCAATGGGATGGAATGGGATGGGAATTGAAGTCGGAGACGTCTGAGAAGTTAAGTAAATAAATGCGATAAATATACCGTCAGGACAATGTCAACAGTTAGGGAAGCCACACACACACAACCACACACAACCACACACAACCACACACTCACACACATTCGTACATAAATATTTAATAAATGTGTGCACCGAAAAATTGTTCATCGAGTGAGAAAAGCCGAAAATACAACTGAAAAACTTGTGGCTCGTTATACCTTTCAAATCATGTGCTTGAGACTATTTATAATTTTAATGTGTAATTTATTTTTATTAAATCGAAGCAATTTAGACAATTTATTCATTTTTAATTAGTGGTAAAAGAAAATGTAAGCTTAACAACATAATTATAAATAAATAAATCAATGCGATGAAAGTATGATAAATTAATTTGAAATATCAAAGCATTCATTAATGATTTATTTAATGTTAATAAATAATTCATTTTATTTCAATTTGTGCGTTCAATTTTAAAAGAATTGCGAAAAAGAAATAATTATGGACGTTTCTTTTTTTATACATTATATTTCACATCCAAAATTAATGTTATTTCGTAACTTTATTTTTTAAAATTAAATATACATACGTTTGTATTATCTATGTGGAGATAATGTAAAGAATATTTGTCCAGTAGCGCCAATTTAAAAATAATTCTGAGAAATACATAAAATATAATTATAATAAAAATAAAAAAAAATAAAAATTAATTAAAAATACAAAAATTAGCTAATACAAAGAAATTGCAATAATATTAGTTAAATATAGAATACAAGTTTCAATATAGATTTCATATATAAATTAAATTAATAATTTTGCGGAATCGAAATGTATAAATTTTGCCTACAAAGTTAATTGTGATTAGTGAATTAATTTATAAGGAAAGCCTTAAAGCGCAAGGTGTAAGATAATAAAACAAAAATTAAAATTAAAAATTTTGGAGAAAATTGAAATAAAATTATGGACAGGTAAATTATATGCTATGTTTTGAAGTCCAATTTCTTTTTTATTGCTTGTCTCGCACATTATTGAGTTATCATTGTGTGCTTTTGTCCATCAGCTGCTCTTTGGCAACTCAAACAACGCCCAGCAAGGAAAAGCAGACTGAACTAGAGAAAGAGGGGCGATAGAGAGAAAGAGGGAAAGAGAGAGAAACACGCCCACGACGCACTCAAACATTTACTTATAATGATCTATGTGATTAGTTGCAAAAAGCATTGTCTACTTGTCTTCTTTGCTCAAATTGAATTATGTTGCAAGTTGTTTGCTAAATTTTTGGTAGTTGCTCTCGTTCTTGTTGTTGCAGTAATTGCTTTAGTTTTTGGCCATTGATTTTGAATGCCAAAGGGTAGATATCGCTGTGGGCGTAATTTATGTAGCTGTCAGTTGTGGGCGTGAGTTGTAAATGTTGCCATAATAATATGCTAATTTGTTGTTGGCCAGTCCGGTGTGTGTTTATATGTAGTTTAATGCAAAGTGTCGTGACATCACACAGAGTCTTCATCTACTGATGAGTAGTAAATGACTAGTCAAGCCTATGGCTAAAGTTGTTAAACGCTCCCAAACCAAAGAAAACTTTTTGCGCCCACGGAATTGAGCCTAGTTCTTTTTTTAATAGGAGAAGAGGGAAGAGGGGAGTGTTGTCTCTTTTAGTACTTGACAAAATAAATTATGACACAACAAAAGTAAAAGTTGACAAAACAACAATGTTGCTGTCGACGGCATGACAGCCAAATAAAAAAGTTTTTGAGCCTCAACAAAAACGAAAAAAAAAAAGCAAAAATGAAAGAAAAGTTTTGAGAGTATGATGAACGTCATCAACAGCAAATCAAGCGGGCAAACAACAAATAAATAAACTGGCAGCCACAAATGAATGTAAAACTCATCAACGTCATCAAAATACTAGCAGCCAAAAACCAAACAAAAGAAACAACAAGAATAATAAAAAAATAAAATAAAAATAGTAAAAATAATATAAATGACAATAATGAAATGTTACTGTAACATTTCCATTGCTCATCGTCCTTAAGTGCCAGACAAAAGCGAACGCAAACAACTGCAGGCCCAGTGAGTGTGAGACAGAGAGAGAGAGAGAGACAGAGAGAGAGAGGCCATCTCATTTGTATGCCCAACAAGGAGTGTCAGGCTCACTTGGCATTACTTAAAAACAAACACTACGCCACAATGACCACAGGATTTGCATAAAGCGCATTCTCCTTCTCAGCATTGTCCTTGCAGCAGCAGCTGTGATTCGATTAAGCGCCAACTGAACACTGAACACTGCCCCGAGGGTTAGCTCAGCAACAATAGTCGAGTGCCCGACTATGGGATACTCGTTACTTATTTAAAAAAATACAACATATTTTTTATTGCATACTTTTGGGCACTTGCATTGCTTAACAACTTAAATCAGCCATTACTAACGTGCTGTTTGCCCAAACTTGTTGCGTTTA
>JBAMBJ010004171.1:0-99130 GCA_037043495.1 Drosophila recens
ACGTCAATTTAAATTGAATTTAGTACTCTGAACAAATTTAAAACTAATTTAAAATAAAAAAAGTATACGTAAAAAATGAAATATTCTGATATAAACTTCAATCTGTCTATTCCATTTTAATTGAATTTAGTACTCTGAATAAGTTCAAAAGCAACTCTAAGTAAAAAAACAGCGAACAATATCTATTACTTTACAATAGAATGTTTTGCTTTAGAACAGACGCCTGTTAATGTGCGAATCCAAATTTATTTGATTAGAAATTTGAGCTATGACTTGTCGCTATCAAACAATTGTCGATAGTTTCTCACTGCAGACATTTGATCGTTTTGGCAGAAGGAAGAAAGAGGGGAAAACCCAGAGAATCGAACAACCAACAGAGAAACAGAGAAACAACCAAAGGCAATCTGGCAATATGGGAAAGAAGCACCTGTTCCTGACTTGAGTTGAGTTCCATGAGTGAATCGCATGCAGAGACGTGTTTAGTATTTTTTACTATTTATCTACATACGAAGAGAGTCCATAGAGAGTCTGTAGTATTTTCTTATGCATGCCGCTTGGGCGACCGTTATTTAATAAGGAAATTTAAAGTTTATATTTTCATTTGTTGGATCGTGAGTCGTCTGGCTTTCTGCTTTTCTGCTTGGCCAGGGGCCACTCCACTCTACAGAGACTCCAGAGACTACAGAGACGCCAGACTCGACTTGCGCCGCGGCGTCTCAGGTGTCTGTTCGAGGCGCCAAATGGACAACGCGTATTTCATGCCGCAAAAAAAAAAGAAGAAAAACTAAAACGAAAAAAAAAAAAAGAAGACTCCACGCTGCACGCATACAAATTGCAAAATGCAAAACTCTCTTGGCCAAGCTTAGAGCCGGGCCCAGGCGGTTTTGTAGTTCTGTTCAGTTGAGTTCTGTTCAGTTGAGTTCTGTTTAGCTGAGTTCTGTTCTGTTCTGTTCTGGCCAAAAGGCGCAACGAATCGATGCGATGCGACGACGCGATGACCAAATTGTTCGCACGCTTCGGCCCCTTGCATGATGGCGGCTAATGCGTTGCGATTTTTGCGCATTTTCTTTTATTTTTCAATTACTTACAACAGCCCCAGCCTCAGCCTTAGACCCCCCTCCATTTGAGATACCCTCAGTATTGCAGAGGGTATTTATATATTACCACACGACATGTGTAACCAATTATTTAAATGTTTATTTATTTTTATTATTATTGATTTATTTTCATTTACTTTTATTTATGCAAATAATTATTATCTTTGTTTTTTTTATATATTTATTTATGTGTTCATTTGTTTATTTATTTATTTTTTAATCTATTTATCTATTTATTTATTAATTTATTTATTAATCATTTTATTTACTTATTTACTTCTATTTATGTATTTATTTATTT
Organism: Drosophila recens; assembly: GCA_037043495.1. Taxonomy (NCBI): domain Eukaryota; kingdom Metazoa; phylum Arthropoda; class Insecta; order Diptera; family Drosophilidae; genus Drosophila; species Drosophila recens. The sequence goes on from JBAMBJ010004171.1 coordinate 1,399, forward strand.
ATTTATCTAAGCGACGGCTACAAGCAAATTAAATACTTACAATTACACTAAAACTAAATATTATTAATTATTTATAAGTTACCACACGACATGTGTAACAAATTATTTAAATATTTATTTTTGTTTATTATTATTGATTTATTTCTTTTTATATTTTTTTTTTTTTTTTTTTGTTTCTTTATTTAATTTAGTTAATTTATTTTATTTATTTATTTTTTTTATTTATTTGTCTACCTAAAAGTAAATTAAATACTGACAATTAGACTTGAATCTTAAATTAAAAATTATTAATTACATAATTATAAAATTTAATTTAAAGACTGATAAGAAAAAGGTTTAAACAGGGCATAAAGAATCAATAAAAAACCAATAATGTCTACGCACAGCTCGAATTTTGTGCTTAGTAGACTTTCAATATTGAATCAAACTTAAAAAAAAAATACGAAAAAAATCCAGTTTCTTTAATTAATTTATTATATTTAGTTTGACACCTTCATCTATTGATTATTTATTTTATCAAACCCATTATTTTTTAAACAAAAAAAGACATTTTTTTACAGTTAAATTTTCATCGCGCATCGTTAGAAAATTTAAAAATCTCATATAAAATTTTTTTCAAAAACAATTTTAATTTTTTTTTACTTAACTACAGAAAGCTGTCATACGAATCATATCGAATTTTGATTTTTTTTTAAAAAATATTCTTATTTTTGATTCAAGAAATTTGGATAAAAATTGAATTAAAGCACAGTTTTAAGCATTTTATTGAAGATTTGCAAAAATATCTAGAGTATCTGAGTAGCAAGGGTATCAAACGAACAGTGTGAGAAAAATAGTTGTTCTATCTTGTTTCAGGTTGTTGTTACTATAATATAAAAAGTTGTCCAGGCATTGCCGGAGGATTCGCGCATTGAATTCCCCCCATTAATGATCTTTTGTCAATTAATTGATTGCGCTTCAACGATTTCCAATGCAACAAAAACAACAACAACAATAATAACAATAATAACTGTCGTATTTGCGCTTAAATATGTGCAGCTCAATTGGCCATCGCGCGTTGGCTCGTGAGTTGGCCAAGATCATCATTCAATACAAGCCAGATTCCCCTGCACCTGCACCTGCAACATCTCTCATCGTTTAGCTGATTGTCTCTCACTGCCGTAAAAGTTGTTCCTTTTTTCAACTTCTCCCATATTTCTATATTTTTCTTTCGCCCGAGGGTTGTCGGCCATTGGCCAAGTTGTCTGCGAATGCGACTCATCAATTGATTTATCATATTTGGAGCTATAATGACTTTTCCTGTGGTCCCAGTACCGCAAGACCGTTTGACCCATATGCCATTCATTCAACCCAACAATAACTTTCAACGTCATGAACATCAAAAATGCAAATGCATCTTTGCTAACTTGAGAATGTATTTAGTTTTTTTTTTGGGGGAGACAGAGCTATGATCCAATTGGGAATGGATACAACTGAAAACAAAATATTGCAAAATATATATATATAAATATTTCTATAACAATATATTAGGAAGCTCTACAAAAGCATCTAAAACAACATAAACAATTTTTATTTTAACTTATGTAATTTATAAAAAAAACACTAAAATAGCTTTCTATTCAAACATTCCCTAGTTGAGCACAAATATCAATATAAGGTTGTACAATCGCAATTTTAATGATTCCTGAAACTATTTAATCAAATGGGAAACCATGACCCTCAATTTGCATCATTTGGGGAATTTGCAATTTCAACAGAAGCCCATTAAAGCTAGAAAACGAACAAACGAGCCAAAAATAAATGAATCTTGAGACGAGCAACTGAAGCCTAAAAGAAAGCGGACATTCGGCTTCGGTATCTTTGAGTTCTGTGCTTCAATTCGTATGCAAATGAGAAGTAACTCAATAAAGAAGACACCTTTTTAAATGTCTTTCAGTCAAGGGCTGGCGACCTTGCTGCGGGTTTACGGCTAAGGAAAAGCTAAAACAAAACAAAAACAAACTAGCGAAAAAGCTAAAACTTACATTTGGACCAATTAAAAATCTATAAAAATACTTAAACAATATATCAGAGACAATGCAGCAGAAACAACAATGAATTTTGAATTTTAGGGTAATGGAATCGGAATCGAATCAAATCGAATTCAGACCTAAACTTGCTTCATAATGGCTGAATGGGAGACAGAGAGAAAGAGGAGGTAGAAGGGGGGAAACTGCATTCATTAAAAGCCCATTAAATAAAATAAACTCATTGGCTTTCTATAGAGAATCCTAATTGGGCAACAAAAAGACAGTTAAAAAATGAATTCAATTAAGTTAAGAGAAAAGAAAAGAAAAGCAGCCAACAAGACAATAGAAAATATACAAATAAATAAATGTAAGCAAACCAAAGAATTTTATTGAGAATACATAGAGTCACATTGTCAATAATATTGAATGACGCATGCAACTACTCTCTCTCTACTCGGACATAAAACTAATCAATTTTGAACATATAAAATTCTTGAGTTTTTATTCTCGCTGAGGCTGAAATCCCATTCAAAAGATATATACGAAATTAGTTGAAAAGCTGAACTAATGTTGGACAATAGAATATAAATTAAATAAAGATCAATGAAATTGATAGATAAATAAAAGAAGTGATTTCGTCAACAATTAAAGAATTAAGAAATTAATAAAACTTGTTCAATTTATTTGATTGGCATTTTTGGGGACAATGTTTATCACATTATAAAATTACTTTTAGATGGAAAACTAATAAGGAATTCAATTCAGGAATGATGGGAAAACGATTCTATATACGAATGTCGAAAAATACTACTCAGAATATGAACATTTGGAAAAAAAAATTAGGAATCCAAACTTAGGAATCGAATAACTAGGAATCCAATATTACGAATCCGAAATTAGGAATACACTTATTAGAAATCCAAAATTAGGAATCCAAGAATTGGAAAGGCAAAAATTGTGAAAACAAAAATTAGGAAAACAAAATTTGGGAAAACAAAAAAAAGGCAACATTTGTCGAACCGTTTATTTTAAAATCATGACTTCGATTGCCAGCGCATGTGATATTTATTCGAACTATTTATTTCAAAATCTACATGTTTTGCACATATTTTTCAGTGTTGGTAACTAGAAATGCAATAGTTTGATAATCAGCTTCTTGACATGCTTGTCTCTCGATTTTTCATTTGACGATTAAGCATTTTTTTTAAAATCGAAAAAATTTATCCAATGACAGGAAAAACAAAAATATTATTCCCAATTTTTTTCTAATTTTTTTTCTCTTAATTTTTGTACTGAATATTTTTTTTTAGCTGAAATTCCAAATTTATGATTCCTAGTTTTTTCTTCCCAATTTTGGATTTCTAAACTTTTATTCTTGGGTTTTTTCTCTTCTTTTTTAAAATTCCTTTAAAAAGTAGAGAAAAAAATTAAAAAAAAAAATAAAATAAAAAAATTAATAAAACTTATTCAATTTATTTGTTCAACATTTTTTAGGTATAATGTTATTAACATTAAAAAATTAATATTCGATGGTTTACTATAACGAATTTAATTCAGGGAACATTGTAAAAAATTAAGGGATTCCTTTACAATCTTCTTCCTAGTAATAAATGCCAATACAAGAGTTAGGTACTGGAAAAGAGTTGTAGAAAAATGCTAGCAAACACTTTATCCCCACAACTCCACACTCCCTCTATACTCGATACTCTCTATTCTATCTATTCTCTTGCTAAAGTAAACAGACTATATTTTTTCACAATTCCCAGTTGAACTTCCGTTTCTCATAGCGGATCACTTTAATTATTCAAGGTATTCAAGGATTCCGTTTCAAAAGCAACTGCGGAAGCGCCGCGCAGTCTTCGTCCTTCATTTTACCTTTTTTTTTTTAGTTTTTTAACCCAAAACAGTAGGCATAAAATATATATATATGTATTTATAGACACGCCCCGGCCTGCTTCAGCTGGGACAATAGGCAAGTGAAGAGTTTTGAGTTTTTGTCAGGTTCCCAGGGCCAACCCTTTGGATGTGTGGATGTTTGGATGTTGCACCCTTCAAGGTGTCTGTCTGTCTCTTTGTTGATCTATCAGAAATCTGTGACAGGTAGATCAGGTAAATCTCTTGCCACATCCTCAACAGCCCCTGAGCCCCATCTGAGCTGCAGACTTGCAGCTCGTGTGGAAATGCAATGCAAAGTGGAAACTGCTCGCATATCGATCAACATGAATTTGATTCGCATTTTCCCAACGTGGGAAACTCACACAGGTGCTGTTTCCAATATTCAGAGACTTTGGAGAGGCAGCGAGAAATTTGATACCTTGGCGAATTCAGCTGCCACATGTTGCAAATAAATATTTGACGAGTTTTGAGTTCGAGCTCGAGTTCGAGTTTCCTTCCTTTCTTCTTGTATAATTTTTCATCTGCTGACAAATGGGATTTACCTGCTTGGCAATTAACCAAAATGATATGAGAGAACGTATGTTATGTGAGCGGACAACGCAACAGCAACAACAACAACAACAACAATAACCATAACGACAACAACAACTACAACAACAACCGCAATAATGACAGTCGCACACAAATCAACAAATCACGATCACAAAACTCACGATTTCTTGTATCCCGAAAAATAATCAAAAAACAAAGACAAAAACCCAAAAAAACGAAGAATTTTTCGGTAGCTAATGTTGCAGCAGAACAAGATTAAGCCGCATGTAGTAAGTGCCTGTCACAACGACAACAACAACGACAACAACAACAAAGAGGAAAGCTCAAGAAGAGTGAGCTAGATCATGAGATACCCTAGCAGAATGTGTTGTAGCCTCAGTGCTTCATCTTTTTAAATCTTTAGCTTCACTCAATATAGTAAAATTGCTTAGTATTACATAATATTATTATAATTTTTAATTTTTTTAATTAAATTTAGTTTGAATTAAAATTATTTTCCAATAATTGTAAATTATATATTTTACATTGATTTTTAATTTAATTGATTTATTGTTGACTGCTCTAAGTCGCCGTTAAATAAATAAATAAATAGATAAATTAAATACATTTTGTTCTAACAGTTACAGCTTGATACAATATAAATAAGCATCAGCAACTTATTCTTTTTGTGCATAATTTAGTCAGAAAGGAGTCTAAGGAAGAACTATGAATTGTTATAAAATTATAGCTTGCGAATTGAACTGGATTAAAATCGAATTCTGCAACTGATATGAATTAATTTAATTTATTTATTTTACATCCTAGTGCTACAAGTTTTAAGGAACTTATAATTATTGCACTAGTCACAACATAATACAATAGATTTAGTTCTATGATTGGTATTACAATTGTTTTAAAATAACTTGTATTTAATTTTAACAACTCGAATTTAATTTAATAATTTAATAATCTTGATAATTGCAATTTTTAGTATTCCATGATTGGTATTGCAATTGTTTTAAAATAACTTATACTTAATTTTAACAGTTCGATTTTAATTTAATAATTTTAATAAATTCAATTTTTAGTATTACTTGCATTTCAAATATTTTTAAATAAGATTGTTTAGGTGCATAGTAAGTTTGGTTTTAAAAAGGGGTGCGCTTCTAATTGTCATAAGGTCATGTGGAATATTGTTCCAAAGGCGAACATCATGTACAAAGAATTGTGTTTCTAACGATGAGAGTCTATGTCTAACATTTGTGATATTGTATGTTCGTCGTGGGGTAGAAAAATTAAGTTGTTCATATAAGTAATTAGGTTTTTTTGTGGTAAGATTTATCCAGTGGTCCACGCTGAGAATATAAATTTTAATCGAGTAGGAAGTTATATGGAAGTTATATTAGATAAATTAATATATCTTATATATATGTATACAAGTTTTATAAATATTGTCCGACACACTTGAAAACATAAACTATCACAAAACAGATTTTAAAGCCTGCTCTCAGTCATTACAAAGGCATAAATATATTTTTGATGTTGTTGTAGATGTTTTTCAAGCAGAGCTCAAAGCTATAACACCCTATTCCATTCCACACAGGGCATAACAATATCGATTGCAAAAATTGTGCACAGATCGCTTCAGTGAGCAGCAAGAAAAAAAAGAGAAAAAAAAAAGAAAAGGAAAACCAAGAGACAAGAAAGTTACTTAGGCAGTTGGTCAGTTCATCAGTCAGTCAGTCAAACAGTCAATTGCTGTCTGTCTTCATCTCTTACCCTCTATATATATCTCCCTCTCCCTTTCCCTCTTTCTCTCTATGTCTGATTGTCCATTTGTGGCATTGCAAAGTTGGCCGTTGTCAACATTTGATCATGGCGCATGCTTCAGTAGCTAACAAGTCAAATTGTGGCCAAAATGTGTAGGCAATTTGTCAATATGTTATGACAACGACAGCAGCAGCAACAACAACAACAACAGCAGCAACAGCAGTAACATTATTGACATAGGGCACCTGTTTGTTTGCCAACTTAAAACTATGATTACCGTTCTTGTTGTTGCTGTTGTTGCTGCTGTTGCTATTGTCATAGTTGCCGGCAGCACGCGTACGTACAACACACACACACACACATGATCACAACTCGTGACTGACTCGAAGTCGCCGCAGACAACGTTAATCACAGACAAAATAAACCACGGGGCCTGGCTAAGAAAAAAAACCAAAACAAAAACAAAAACTGAAAGAAAAAAAATATATACAGAGCCAAGTGAAAGAGCCAAATGCTATGCCAAGGCGCATTTGCAATGCCTCTTGCTGTTGTTGTTGTTGTTGTTGTTATTATTCTTGCAGTTGTTGTTGTTGTTGCTGCTGTTGCTGTTGCTTTTGGGTTTTTGGTCAATGAACAAGAAAAATGGGTTTTCACGGTTACATGCGTCGATGAGTTGACTTTGCTAGATGCGAGTACTTTATGTGAACACACACACACATATAGGTACACACACACACACACACACACACACATAGACACACACACAGCTAGCGAGACATGTGCAGAACATAAGTACAAACAACATGCATATGACATGTTGTTGTCTATGAGCAACAACGACCACAACAACAACAGCAACAACAACAACGACAACGACAACAGTCACAACAAGAACTACAACAACAAAAAGAAAAGGCTACAACCACAAACAACAACAAAAACATTACATTGCTATGAAGCATTCTAGTATTAGGCAAGTTCGTTGCCTAAGTCTTTCGTTTTGTAAAACTTAACAACAACGACAGCAACAACAACAACAGCAATAAAAAGCACTGCCGCCCCGTGTTGTCGTTTGTTCCGGTTTTGAAAGAGTCGTCAAAAAACAACAACAACAACACAGCGAAAGCAAGTTGTTCGAAAATCAAGTTGTAAATACTTGTTGTTGTTGTTGTTGGGCATAAAAGGGTTTAAAAAGAACACAACTTAAAGCAACCACAAATATTTAAGCACAATTTGAAGTTCAAGCTTAGAGATGTCAATTGAAACTCAAATTTCAGTATTTTGGGATAGGAAGTACAAAAAAAAAAATATAAAAATAGAAATAAAAATATTAATAATAAATATTCAGGCCTGTTCCGGTCCTCACTTGTTTTTTTTGCGAATTTCAATCCACAAGATATGACCATACAAGGGCAGCCCTAACAAACTTCCCATTCATTTTCACAAATTCTTGCGGAAATTAGAACAAGTCGAGCAAATCTGACAAAAATGTAGATTTTGAGGTATGATGAAATAAAAATTATTTAAAAATCAAATAAATTACTGTTTGTTTACCTCATGATGTTGTATTATTCCTAAAACATAAAACATAAACATATTTTATAAATATTTTGTTTTTACTTTAATTTTATGCTAAACATGCCAAAATCACCGATTTATCCCTTCCGAATTCAAACTCACTATCTCAATGTCACGTGAATTCAATTCGCAAAAGTGAAAACCGGAACAGGCCTGATTAGCTCTCTCTTTTGTTTCTGCAACTAACATAGTTAATATAAAAAATTAGATACATAGAAAGTAATTGAAAATACAAATAATTTTTATTCACAACTAAATCAGAATCAGCTAAATTATTCTACAAAATAAACCCAAAACAAAGGTCAAAGAAAATTCAAAGGAATCTAGAATAAAGTCTGTGATAAAGTGCGACAAAGGATACAGTCAGAAAATAGACAGAGCCTAAAAAAAAGGTGTATAATTATTATATAGCTAATAGTTAGTTTAGAATTTGTACTCTATTAAAATTGAATTCTTAAACATATAAATATGAATTTGACAAAAATTATGACAATTAGTGAATTTGATTTCGCACTAAAATCTAAGTGAACTTATTTCTTATTCACTTACGCAATTGTACCCAAAATCTTACGAAATTATAATCTCAAATCAAACTGAAAAGAAGAACTTTAAGGAGATTCGAATAGATAAGATTTACTAAATAAATTCTTTTAAACGAAATACCAATGAAAAGTAAATCTAACATATAAATGATGAAGTTGATAAACTTCTGCTCAGATGCTATCACCATTTATAGCTACAACAGAGCTGATCCCTTCATTTGAGAAAAGAACAGTTGAGTCTCTCTTGCCATTATAATTTTGTATTTATCTGCTTAAAGAGATTATGTTTATTAGAAGCGAATGTTTTTGACATGGCACAGGTTCGACGAGACCCGTAGGAAACATAATAACAATCGAATCGCATCGAATCGAATGAAGCGGAGCCAAGCAAACGCACTTCCTTTTTTCTTCCTTTATACTTATTATTAAACGCGCATCCTGCAGCGCCTACAAATTCCCACACTGTTGTTGTTATTCATGAACCTTAAAGGGGCGTCAATAGACACGCCCTCCTTTGCTAAAGAGAAAACTATGGAGTATTGTTTATATTATCAATTGTGAACAGAACAGAGTTGAACCCTCGAGGCAGGTAGGAAAAACAGGTAGTTTGACAGTTGAGATAGATTTGTGCCCATTTATTTTGTCACTGCTTATCGTCTGTCTGTCATTTATCGCTTATCGATGTATCCTCGTCCTCGTCCTCATCAGCGTCCTTGATCCTTGAACTGTCACCTTTTATTTCTGGCACTTTCACTTTCACCAGCGCTTATCGCCAGATCCCTTTCTTTCCTTAATCCCCAAGCGTTAAGCGTCATTGTTTGCGTCCTAATGAGTCCATCAGCGTTTCTAATGAGCCCAGAAATCATATTCGACCTTTTAAAGACCCCCCACAGTTCTCAGTTCTCCGTTTGTCAGTTGAGTTCCATTCTTTGGTTCGTTGAGCGGAAGAAGCTTCTGCATTTTTGGGTGAGAAATGAAAATATGATTTTAGTGGGGGGCGAGCGAGGCAAATCAACTTCCACCAAAGAATATGGTAATCAACAACAACAACAGCAGCAGTTTTCAACGAAATATTACACGGCTCAGCGATTGCTGTAACCTCACCTCACCTCACCTCACCTCACACTCCTCCCCTCTCAACTTGTGCCCCTTCCAAGAATCACAGGTGGAAGTCAGGTGGCTGAATCTAAAGCTAAGCTGTTAATTCTTGGAAGCAACTTGAAATGCGTTTAGCATAAATGAAAATCAACTGTCGAAGCGTCTTTAATTAAGCTGTGGATTTTGGTATAGCTCGTTAGAGATGGGCAGCCACAAAATTAGAGATGCGAGTGGAGATTGATGGCATCTACATTTCAAATGGTTTATTTTTTAAATGGGAAAAATATTAAGTTGAAACAATGCTAATGAGAAATCGCTATTATTTTGACTGCAATTCATGCTCAGAAAACTGAGAAACTCAGAAAACCATAATTTCCAAAGTATACTTTGATAACAAATAATTCAACAAATATACTTAAAGATGACTTAAATAAATAAAAGATTTACTAATATATGATGCATTCTTTGTGATTAACTCAACTTAAATTGCAGTTTTAAGGATTTAACTAAATATTTGGTCGAGTTTACAGAGAGTCCAGTTTCAATTTCCCAAATATTTGAAGTAAAAATAATGGCATTGTTATATTGTCCATTGTCAATCCACATCATCATAATTCGAGTAAAAAGACTTTAATCACTTTATAACATAAATTTGAATACTTCTCCTTAAGTTCTCCTTAAGTCTCTAAAGCATATTTTTAGAGTTACGAATAAGTTTGTTAAAGAATTTAAAGGCATCTATTTGTTATTAGAGCTAAGTACGACTAGTTTTGATTGCTTTAATAAACAACATCTCGTTTTTGGGTTATGAGTTGTCTTCTACATGTGTATGTAGATACTTGAATTAAAATTAAATAGTTAGTTATCTATAGCATAGAATTAGTGACGGCATTGTCTTAGTATCTATCTATCTACCGATAGATAATTTAATTAAAATATTCTTACTGAGCATTCAGATAAAGACCAGGATTTAAATGAGAAGTCTTTTTATCAGGGACCGCAAATAATGATTATTAAAATTTTTTACTTAAAAAAACAATGACTAGAATACTTATACAAAAAAAAAATAAAGATAATAATTAAATTGGAGCGAAAAAAATAAATCGCACAAATAATCATTAATCATGATTTTCATGTTTCACTTTGAATTTATGGCTTTTGTGTATAATTTTTCCCCAATATTTTTGTATATCCCTTTAAAAGAAATCCAGAAAAATAAATCAAACGCAAAAAAAAATTATTTGAAATGTTCACTTTAATTTTTTTTAAAAGTAAGTTTTATTTTGAGCGAAAAAATTAAAATCATAAATAATGTTTAATTCTGAGTTTTATTTTTTCGCTCAAAATTAATCATTGAAGAAAATCCTTAAAAAACTTTAAATAATCATTACTACGTAATTTGTATAATATAACTCATAATGATTACGGTCCCTGCTTTTTATACATTATCTTCTAGTATAACTTTTAAAATTGATTTTAATACATAATTACATATTACATATGCACATCTCTAATAGAGAAACAATCAAACTCAATGTCTTCAAAATCAAAACGAATCGAGAGCTTCACTTCAACTGTCTTGAGCCAGTGCACAGCAAAGTCAGATGACAACTTGCAGTGCATAATTAATGTACTTGAACAACAAAAGCAACAACAACAACAATAACCATAGCAGCAACAATAGCAGCAATAAAACCTAAAAGAAGAGGCATGCAATTTGAGGCAGGCATATTTAATAACTTGTTTAGAGTCGGATAAATGTATATAGTATGAATGCGAGTATACTCATGAGTATTCATCAAGTGACCACAAAGCTTAATAGGGCACGTGCCCTGCTTGTTAGGCCAAGCGACCAAAAGGCCGCCTTTTTTTTATTTACTTGTGGTTGCAACATACTAGTTGTTGTTGTTGCTGTTGCTGTTGTTGTTGAATGGTCAATTGCAATGCACGCAGCTTGCCGTTAAGCGTCGAGTCTCAACTGTACCCTGAACTTGGCCCAGAGAGCGACGATCGGGCCCAAAGTTGAAGGCGACTGCGGAGATGAAGTTATTGTGATTATTATGATTATGATTATTATGAAAAACTTGTTGCATGTGCATGTGGCAAGTTGTTGCTGTTGTTGTTACTGGCAAAAATCAAAACAAGATGCGATGCCAAAACATAGAAATGCAATTGCTAATGTTGCAGATGTTGCAGCTGTTGCTGCTGCGGCTGCTGTTGCTGCTGTGGCTGCTGCAACTTGTGGCAATTGCATGTGGAGCAGCTGCAGTTGCCGCTCTTGGAATCTTGGCTGCCTTCACGTTGTCTTTCAAGTATTTGTCAATTAGATTTTTAATTGCTGAAATATGAATGTAGGCGCAACAGCAACAGCAACAGCAGCAACGCAATTGCCATGACTTTGACGTTGACAGCAATAGCAGCAGCAATAGCAATAGCAATAATAACAACAACAACAGCAATAACAATATTCTCTGTCTGCTTTTTTTAGCCGGTTTTGCCTGTTGCAAACTTGTTGAAGCTGCAACAGACAACGACGACGACGACGACGATTATTAAATGCAACTTAGATCAGATCTGCAGCAGCAACATCAGCAGCAGCAGCAGCAGCAGCAGCAACAGCAGCAGCAGCAACGACAGCGACAGCAGCGAGAACTCGATTAAATCGAAATGCAATGCTTCTTAGCTGCCCGCTTGCCACGCCTCCCTGCGCCCCCTCTTCGCAACGCGCTTGCTGCTGCCCAGAGTTGCCAGCTCTTGACAAACCAAAAAAATAGCTATTTCCAGTCGGATAAATAAAGTAAATAAAATATATAAAATAAAATGCCAACAAAAAATGCAAAGTAAAATGTGATGCATTTTTTATATTGTATAATCAGATATGTTTTATAAGTCTATATCGAATCAAAAAGCAATGCAGAATCAATGGTAATTTTTAATTTAAGACTTCCATCAATTGTAAGAATATTGGACAAGCGATTATAATAAACAATGAAAAAAAATGCATTTTAAAATGATTTATATTTTTCTTATTTTTCAGATTATAACCCAGTGAAATAAGTATATGTGGATGAAGTTGTTCAACAAAAATATACTTTTAACACAAAAGATTTGATGCAAATTTCTGAAAATAATATTATCATTTAATTTCCGTTTGAATGACACAAACATTTATTTAGCCCTATGAGTACCCATGGAAAATTTAGAGCTTTTGTAAACAAACAATTTTAGGAGTAACTGCAAAAGAAATTTTTCAAAAATATTTTTGCTATTATTTTTTATAATGTTTTGAAAACTGCAAAAAGGCACTTTTTGCATGAAAATGAGGAAAAATGGGTTAAAATTTTAATTTTTAGGATTTTCAAAATATTAAAAAAAATACTAGCAAAATTATTTTTGAAAAATAGAAAAAAAGAATGTTTTTGCATCCCAACATTTTTTGAAAAAAATCGAGGAAAAAAGTTGAAAAAGTAGACCTTTTTTAAAATTCGAATATTTTAATGGGTACTTAATGGGTTAAGGAAAGTTATACATCATTCAAACGGAATTTAGATGACCTTTCCAAATATAATTTTTAAATTTGAAGACTTGACTTACAATAGCTGTTATAGTAAAAGAAAGAGCACTACTATTTTTTTGACCGCAGCTGTATATAAAATTATTTAAAATATATTTCTTAAATTGTAAATCTACCTTACTTCAATTAAACCTACCTAGAATTACAATTTCAAAAAAATAAGACATAATTTTAATATTAATTTGGAAATTTTAAATCAATTTAAAAATGTTCATAAATTTTAGGTAAGATAAAGAAAAAACTGAAAAAAAGTGCAAAGCACATTTTAATGTTAATAATATTTTCCTGAAATTGTATTAAAAAAAAGCTAGATTTGACGGTAAAAAAGCTGTTCAGGCAGCACTGGAGTCAAGATGAATCGCGTGCCAGGCAACTGCGACTAGTTGAAATATTATTATTATGCTTTGGCTAAAAGTGAATGATTGCCGTGTGGGGCGCAGCTGCAGCAGCAACAGCAGCAACAACAGCAACAGCAGCAACTGTAACGCACAAGCAGCACTTGCAACATTGGCAACATGATGCGCTTTGATAGACGACGATAGATTATCAGACAGAAAAAGCGAAACAGAATAAAAACCAAACATTTTGCTGTCGCTTCGCTAATTTACGAGCCAAAATCAAACGGAGGAGCGAAGAATCGAGAAAGATGCAAGACGAAGAATAGATTATAAGAAGATCGAGAAACATATCAAGTAGGTGACAAGATATAAGAAAAAATACAGGAAGACCAAGAAACGTGAAAGAAGAGACAACAGACGGAAGCGGAAGTAGAAGAAGCATCAGAGCAAAGGACAAAGGAAGACGCATAAAAAGGATAAAAGAATCCTGAGAAGCAAAAGAAGAAAAGACTCAAGAGCAGGTAAGGTGGAGGATGAGAGAAAGCAGAAGGCATAAAAGTTGAGAAAAACTTTTATATGAAAATTTGTAAATAAGTTAAACTTTTACTCGAGAAAGATACAAACTAAAATTTTAATAAATGTCTACATTACAACACAAAATTTACTCATTTCTTTGAATTTTTATAATATCCTAAAAAAAGACATCTTCGAAAATGAAGTGTTTTAAAAAAGCCGCCGAACGAAATAAAAGCTATTAGTAATGCAACAAAATGTATCATTAAAATTGAGCAACACCTTTCAGAAACACATTAAAATCATAGCAATTAAAACTTAAACAACTGTTAGATATGTTTTTATTATAACTCAAATACACAAAAAAAAAAGAGTTCAAGAAAATTAAATACATTTGTTAGAATTGTAATTGTAATTAAATGTTATGAACATATGAAACAAATAAATAAATTAATAATATAAATAAGCAGTTTTGGGAATAACAACTTCTTCTGCCAATGATTAAAAATACTCTTGTTCGTTTCGGAGTGCTGAGTAGAGTACTGGTAAAAAGAGGAAGCCCATGTTGCGAACAGTCTAATTAGCGACACAGACATTGCGCATACGCCACGTGTGCTTTGGGCCCAGACAAAAAGGCAACAGCAGCAGCAGCAGCAGAAACAGAAACAGCAGCATATTAGCCTTATATGTTTGCATAGTTAACTGTTAGTCAGACACACACACTCACACACAGACACACACAGAGAGACACACACACACACACACACACACACACACACACACACACACACACACACACACACACACACACACACACACATGTGAGTGTTTACTTGCCGCACGACCGCTTCGCTGGCAACGTGCCTCGTTAGTTGTAGTTGCATGCTGCGATCAACTGAGCAGCAGCAACAGTTGCTGTTGCCTATTGCTCTTGTGCCAAGACATAGACCTTGGCCATGGCCAACTGGCAGCAGCACTTGCAACGCTTTTCTTCCTCTATCGCAGCCAGTTGTTGGCCTTGCTTTGGACAGCTTGTTGCATATGTCAAGTCAAGCAACAACGGCAACAACTGCAACTGCAACACCTGCAAAATTGTTACTCCAGCTGAAAAGAAAAGCATATCTATCTACCTATCTATCTATCTATCTATCTACTTATTTTTTTTTTATTTATCTATCTATTTATCTATCTATTTATCTATCTATCTATCTATAACAACTATTTAACTATCTGAGCATCTATCAATCTGCATAGCTATTTATTAATATACGTATTCCACTTTATTTTTTTTTAACCAAGATTCCATTCTCTTTTTCGACCAACAAAACTCGATATATTAACAAAAAGCACAGAACATGAAAATCAAATGCTCTTTACAGCTTGCCAAATATGAAATATATATTCTTGGATAGTGTATAAAAAGTATAATTTATTAGAAGCTGCTGCATATAATTGCATTTTTTTTATGAAAAAAAAAGAAATGTCGAATATTAATACTTGCATGGTATAACATAAATCAAAAATGTTAGCAGTTTTATAGCTTTAACATAGCGAAAAAATTCTCGAAAATTCAATAGAGTAAAATGTCATTGATTCTTAAATATACAAATTCACCAAAATTAAATTAGGTTTAATGTGATTAATTCCTTATTCTTGGATTTAATTATAATATGATTCATATGATTTTTTACGACTCATTAAAAATTTTAATTTAAAGTTTTTGCTTGGCTTTTTGGAAATAATAGAGTACGTTTTAATGGATAAGCTCAATGATAAAATAATGTTACCATTATACTTATAACAAACTTTATGTAAAAAAAAAGAAAAAAAGTTCAAATAATTCAGACAACAGACAGATATAGGAAACTAAAGAAATTTATTACTATCAACAATATAATTTACTCTTTTTATCGCCAAAAAAAATAGACACATCGTATTAAGGTGGTGAAATACTTCGATATCATCAAAGTTTCAATGTGTTTTTACATTACTCGATTGCTTAATGTTGTAATTAAAATTAAAGTAACAACACTAGATTAACAAAAGTTGAACTAAACAAACAGTGAGTGAATTGGAATCACACTTATAATTTAAAAAAATAAATCAATGCATTTCAAGTGCAATTTCACAAAAATGCCAAAGATTTGAAGCCCATAAAAGAACTACTTAACTTATTTAAGGAATACTTTTAAAAAAGAATGTCTCTGCATTCAGTATTTGATGCGATGGGATGGGACGGGGTTAAAAGAACTTGTGCATGCCGTTCATAATTCAACGATTTGTCATTTTGTATTCAAATATTTCTATTCGTATATATTCATTCGATTCGACTGTTGCGACATTTGCATTTCAATTGATTCATCTGACGACGACGACGAGTGTTGAACTTTAGCGCGCGCCAATGAGTCGAGTCGAATTGAGAATGAAGAATGAAGAATGAAGCATCGTTTACATTCACATTTATTCACATATTCATATGGTCTTGTGGCTTTTCACACCTTCCACTGTCTAATAAGTTTGGTTTTGGTTTCGGCTTGGGTTTGGGTTTGGGTTTGGGGCGAATGAAGGTATTGCTAACGAGACGCACGACAGATAAAGATATCAGTTTTCGAGACAACACTTGTTCTACCTCATCCGAGATTCTATACGATTCTAAACCCAAAAAAAAAGAAAGACAAGTTCCTAGTGCTTTTGACACTTTCGAAAATTTGTTAGCAACGATTTGCATAATTTCACAGTAAATTCCTAATTCTAATCTATGCCACAGCAGTTGAAGTATCAATTCTGACTTTGACTTCAACTTTAACTCCATTTCCATTTCCATTGCCATCTCCATCTTCATCTTGAGACTGGACCAGAATAAACCGGACCCTTCTCCTCATCATATGTATATTTATGTTTGATACTTAATCGCTAATAAATACACGTTCGTATTTCAAAACTACACACAGCTCGCTCAGACTTCATTTGAATATTTTTGAAAGGGCCACAGAACTTGGCAGATACATAGTAGATAGAGGGAAGCTGAAGTTGAGGAGGGGACAATAAGTTATTCAGCTGCTGTGCGACTCCTGTGGCGTTTGTTTGTTCTAAATCAAAACATTTCTCCACCAGTTCTCGCCCTTCACATTTTTCACACCTAACAATGATTCAAAAAATTGTTGACTTCGTGTCCCATTCTTCAACTCAATCGCATACTAAGTAAATCTTCTTAATCTTCAATCTGAACGCACTTCGATTTGTTTTATATCATTGTAAATATTACTTAATCCTCTGATAAATGTGATCTTAACTCTCAAATACTACACTGAAAAAAAAGCCATTCTAAAATTAAGCCTAAAATACATAATTTAAGCCTGCATTTTTTAAGTGTCTTTTCAGGATTAAGCTGAACAATCAAGTCTATATCGGGATTAAACAAACATTCCCTCATTAAAAAAAATGTTAAAAAAACAATAAATAAATATGTTTAAAAAAAAAAATTTGAATAAAAAATGAAAAAAAAAATATTTAAAAAAATTTAAAAAACTATTAAACAAAATTTTTTTGAAAAAAATTTATAAAAAGTTTAAAAAAAATTAAAAAACCAATAAAAAAAATAAAAAGTTTGAATTCGGGCTAAATATCCCGAATTTTTTTTCTGTGTAGAATCAATATTTTTATTCAATGTTGTTGCTCTATTTCATGTGTTTACCTTTGTAATTCAAACCGTAATTTTGTGCAATTTTGTGACGAGACAATAAAAACAACAACTACAATTTTTATCGATAAGCTTCTTTATAATTATCTAAAATTTGTATTACATAAATTCATTTAAGTCGAAAATAATAACAAAATTTATATTCGTTTATGATCATGACTTTTATTATCGATAATTTGATTAGTTTTTTAGTTAGTTTAGTTTTTACGGTCACCACTCGAAAAATTCAAATTCCCAAAGCTTTTGTTTATTTCAATTAAATTTGTGACACTTCCAAGTATAATATTTTTATGTGTTCTAGTGTAATATATTTCGTCTTTTCCCATTCAGATTCCGCAGCTTAAGGACTCGCCCTAGGCTTAAATTTTGAAATCAAACTAATTGAATTACAAAGTTGAAGAGAGACTCAGTACAGAAATTGCTGTTGGAATTGAGTTTTGAAGGAAATTTTAAGTCCTTCGCTTACATCCTTCGCTTCGTGCTAAGATGTTGCCCAGTTAGACTTCAGCTATATACTTAGTATGATGTCAGATCACAAGTCTGAAAATCTGGACTGATTGCCGTGCCGTCGCCATTGCTGTAATTAGAAAACATGAATTACTAAAATGTGATTTTGCAAGAAAGCAAGAGTGAGATTTACCTTTATTAGGGACACGCCGAGATTTAATTCAATGTACGCCAATTCACAACTTCCGATCCCGGGGGTAAAATGACATCAGCTTCAGAATAAGAACAGTGGATGATGCTTAAGAGTATTAGAGGCTTATCTCATTAGAGAAAGTCGCAGTAATGTTTTTATGATACTTCTTTTTCCATTTTTCGGGCAACATTCAGATTCCGCAGATTAGAACACGACCTAGGAGGCAATCTTTTAACGAAGACAAGCAAATCAGATTGAGTTATAAAGTTGCAGAGCGACTCACCTCAAAAATCGCACATGTGTCAGATGACTTCGTTCTAAGGATTTGCTCATTAAGTCATCAGCTATGTATGATGTCAGTCACAAGTCTGTAGATTTGGACTGATTGCCGTGCCGTCGCCATTGCTGTAATTAGAAAACAAAAATATGCTTAAATGTGATTTTGAAAGAATGCAAGACTTAAATTTACCTTGATCAGGAACATGCCAGAGTTCGAATTTCATCCACACGCCAATCCACAACTTCAGATCCTCACCTCCAGCTAGCTAGGTGAATAAGAGTAGCGGATGATGCTTCAGAGTAGTGAAGGCCTATCTCCAATAGTCGCAGCAGCATCTTGAGGTAAACCCGCCAGCAAGTGTGTTTTCAGCCTCTCAGTTATCAGACAAACTGTCCAGCAGGGAATCGTCTTCATGACTCATCGCAATGAAATTTAGAGAATAGAGTTGGAGCTAAGGCCAGCCAACTATGATGGATCTAAGGTCAGGCTACGGAGCCCTTGCCTTACGAAATAGGGTTTCAAAGGACTAGGCTACTCAGCCTTTGCCTTATGAAATAGGGTTTCATAAGACTAGGCTACTCAGCCTTTGCCTTACGAAATAGGGTTTCAAAAGACTAGGCTACTCAGCCTTTGCCTTACCAAATAGGGTTTCAAAGGACTAGGCTACTCAGCCTTTGCCTTACCAAATAGGGTTTCAAAGGACTAGGCTACTCAGCCTTTGCCTTACCAAATAGGGTTTCAAAGGACTAGGCTACTCAGCCTTTGCCTTACGAAATAGGGTTTCATAGAACTAGGCTACTCAGTCTTTGCCTTACGAAATAGGGTTTCATAAGACTAGGCTACTCAGCCTTTGCCTTACGAAATAGGGTTTCATAAGACTAGGCTACTCAGCCTTTGCCTTACGAAATAGGGTTTCATAAGACTAGGCTACTCAGCCTTTGCCTTACCAAATAGGGTTTCAAAGGACTAGGCTACTCAGCCTTTGCCTTACCAAATAGGGTTTCAAAGGACTAGGCTACTCAGCCTTTGCCTTACCAAATAGGGTTTCAAAGGACTAGGCTACTCAGCCTTTGCCTTACGAAATAGGGTTTCAAAGGACTAGGCTACTCAGCCTTTGCCTTACCAAATAGGGTTTCAAAGGACTAGGCTACTCAGCCTTTGCCTTACCAAATAGGGTTTCATAAGACTAGGCTACTTAGCCTTTGCCTTATGAAATAGGGTTTCATAAGACTAGGCTACTCAGCCTTTGCCTTACGAAATAGGGTTTCATAAGACTAGGCTACTCAGCCTTTGCCTTACCAAATAGGGTTTCAAAGGACTAGGCTACTCAGCCTTTGCCTTACCAAATAGGGTTTCAAAGGACTAGGCTACTCAGCCTTTGCCTTACGAAATAGGGTTTCAAAGGACTAGGCTACTCAGCCTTTGCCTTACGAAATAGGGTTTCAAAGGACTAGGCTACTCAGCCTTTGCCTTACCAAATAGGGTTTCAAAGGACCAGGCTACTCAGCCTTTGCCTTACGAAATAGGGTTTCAAAGGACTAGGCTACTCAGCCTTTGCCTTACGAAATAGGGTTTCATAAGACTAGGCTACTTACCCTTTGCCTTACGAAATAGGGTTTCAAAGGACTAGGCTACTCAGCCTTTGCCTTACCAAATAGGGTTTCAAAGGACTAGGCTACTCAGCCTTTGCCTTACCAAATAGGGTTTCAAAGGACTAGGCTTCTCAGCCTTTGCCTTGCTGTGTCTGGCGTTTGGTGAGTGCCAGTCCCTTTGTACCTCAGACCATGACGAGTGTCCGTCGATCTGAATTAAGGCTATTGAAGAGCCATAATCCATGTCAGGGAGCACAAGTCTTAGCTAACACCAGTTCTTAAGAAGAACTACTGGAGTGTCATTTCCAGTCGGCACCCTCGTGGAGGGTTCAGTAGAGGGATTTTTGCCGACCACCTAACTTAATTAAATTTGCTAAAGTTGATAAAAGTTTCTATATATTTTACGTTCAATTATCTATCTTAACTTCATATGGTTTTTTGTGAAATATCTTTTTTTTGGAATTATGAAAACTATGCCCATCACATGAAATTTAATTTTACACTTCATATTATTCCCTAACCCTTTTCTCGATCGTTTCTAATTTCATAAAATACCAATCGTAAATCTAGAAGCGCATTAACAATAACAAACATTAACATAACATATATCATTCAGTATTCAATGAGCTCTGACTAATCAGAGGTTTATACAAAGTAATAGTTGTGCTCTAAAATATGATTAAAGTAAATCAAAGTTGTATTGACACCTTTTCAGTTCCACCTTCCAATTCCAGCTGGAATCTGGTTCACATTTAGTTCCCACTCCGCCTTCAACATGAATATGAATGGCAATCCATTTGCGAGTGTATCATGAATACGAATAAATAGATATATTCACAGCAATTTATGTATCTTAATTGTACCCCAGAGCGCTCCATTCGGAGTGTGAATGAAAGAACCTTTATTTATTTACTTTTTGGCCATATTTCAACTTGAATTTTGTGGGTCGAGTCATGTGATAACTGCAGTCGATTGTCAGCTTCAGCTTCGTTTTGGGTGTTTTTCGAATATGATCTGGAAATGTGGAAACTGCACTCGTATTTCATCAATGAACTTGGGCTTGGCTTCGTTACGTTCCATTCTCACGATCATCTTCATTTTGGGCTACTTTAAACACTTGCTTTATTGATATTGATATATTTATGGCTGATAATTTCAGTTTATGTCGTTCTCTATCGTTTTGTCTGCCCGTCAGGTGAAAGGTGCCGTCAGACAGATACTCAAAAAAGTTATATATACACTTAAATGCCATACTCAAAGAAAGTTTTATATTTTCTTTTTTAATTTTCTATTTTTTTTTTTGAGAAGTTAACTATGTAAATGATTAGAGTGCAGCTCGATTTTAGGATAGTTTGCAGTTTCTTTAAATAATTGAGATAACTAACAATACACGAAAATTCTTCTTCATTTTATTTTATGGTTTTTATAAAATTACTTGCAAAGTATTTAACAATTTTGTATCTTCGAATGCAAAATTTAAATTTCTAACTCTAATAAAATTTTTGACCACAAATTTGGAGTTCATTTGAACTGAGAATAAAACTCAAACTAAAATTTGTTTAAGAATATATGTAGCTAGGTGCTCCAAATCAGATGCTCTGTAACTTTTAACTACAAGTAGTTGAACTAGTTAGAAAACTTTATAAAAACTCATAATCTTTTTAAATAAATGTTGATTGCTGATTCCAATTCGCAGAGTTCACATAAATTACTTGACGTTTAATTCAAAAATGAAACAATTTGGTTTTAGGACTAGTTAAGCGACTTGTTTTTTCCTCAGTTTTCAGTTGTCGCATCTTTCTAATTCTCAAGTTTGTAGCTCTTGGAACTCAAGAAGTTGTGGCTGCCGGTTGAGAAGGCAGCAACAAAAGCTAAAGACGTGCTTGTTAACATTTTTATTAACTTCTTTGACGCATATTTAAGACTTAGCGACAGACAGCGCGACAACACTTTTGATTCTTTATCGTTTTGCTAAATCTCCAGCTCGCTTGAAAAATATTTCAAAGTTTTTTATGCGTTTCATTGGCATACGACTCTCAGTCTGTCTGTCCGTCTGTCTGTCCATCTGTTCGAGTGTCGAACTGTCATCGGCAACGGCATTAACTTCACGCCGTATCCAAGTCCGGTTAAGTTTGTATTGGCATCTCTCGACAGCCGATGCTAATATTTGGCCCAATAAATTAGCCCGTCTTTAGTATTTGGCATTTTGTCATTATGCAAAGCTTTTTTCTCAGCTAGTTGGAATTCTTTAATAGTTTACAGCGCGCTTGATAAATCGATATCTGACATCTTTAGTTTATCTACTTAATCTATCAATATAACCACTTGTAAACTAAATGATTTTTATCGCTTTTAATCTACTCTTTAAGTGCCAGTAGCTTGAAGTTTAAAGATTTGAATTTTTTTAATTTTAATTGGATTTAATTTTTAAAATGATTTTGAATAAATTTTGAGTTTATATGCATTTCTTTAAATGTAAGATCAGATTAATATTATTCTTATTAGTATGCTGGAAAGCTAGTCTCTCTCGGTACAGCTCTATCCTGAAATATAAATTCTACTTTCCTCACAAATATATTTTTGGACTTTGATATTTATATTATTTTTGTTATATGGTTACTTCACACTGGGTATAAATACTTCATTCTTGGTACAGATACTAGTTCTTTTTTTTTACTGATATTTTTATATTTATTGGATGTATGCTTCTCTCCAAATCCTTTCTGTCAAATATTATTATCTTTTGCTATGGATACTATTCTTCTAAGACAAACGATTCTTTTTGAAAAATGATTTTCGGATATGATAAGTTCAATTTTAACGTGA
This sequence comes from Drosophila recens, assembly GCA_037043495.1. Classification (NCBI taxonomy): domain Eukaryota; kingdom Metazoa; phylum Arthropoda; class Insecta; order Diptera; family Drosophilidae; genus Drosophila; species Drosophila recens. The sequence goes on from JBAMBJ010004171.1 coordinate 24,286, forward strand.
CAGTAGCTTAAAGCTTAAAGATCTGAAATTTATTAATCTTAATTGTGTTTAATTTTTGAAATGGCTTCGAATAAATTTTTAATTTAAATTAATTTCTATTAATTGATTCTCCCTTGATATAGCTCTATACTGAAATATAAATGATTCTTTCCTCATACAGATACCTTACTGCTTACTTGGTTTGAGTACTTCAGTACTATTCTTGGTGCAGATACTATACATATTTCTATTTTGTTGTTGTAGATACTTGGATATACAATGCTTCTCTCAAATTCCTTTTTGCGAAATACTCTTATATCTTGGTATGGATACTATTCAACTAATACCAATAATTCTATTTGGAAAATGATTTTCTTCTTCATTTGAATAATTGCATAAATATTAAAAATATATAATTTGAATTTTAAAATAAGAAGTAAATATTTTTAAATAAATTGAATAACTGCATGATTATGAAAATAAAGTTTTAATTTTAAAATAAAAACAAAAATAAATGCAAATACGAAACTAATAATTAAGATTTAGTTCGTGTTTCAGAAAAGTAAAATCTTGAAGGTTTCTCTCTAACAATACATTCATAAATAATATGATTATAATTAAATATATGTATGTATATATTACATAGATGTAACTATCGCTATAATACGCATTACGTATGATATTATCATTGGGCACTTAAGTTGCGAGATCGTTTCGTATAATTGCAATCGTCTTTTTAATTAGGCTTAATCTTAATCTCTGCTTTTTTTTATTTGAACAGACTTTCTCAGTATCTGTATCTGTTGATAATGAAGTCAATGCAAATCAATTCACAACAACAACAACAGCGCAAATTGCTATCGTTTATTTGCAAAATGCAAAAAAAGAAATAAATATAAAACTAAATGAATGCTTGAACAAAAGGTTTTATTTTTGGTGAGTTGATCGAAAAACTAGTCAAGTATTTGGTAACGGTTTTAATTGTCAACGTGTGGCACACACAGACTAGAGTCAGGTTTATTTCAGTATTTGATTTTATTTTGTTTTGCTGTGTGATTTTTTTTTGTTATTTGGTGGTTTCTTCAGATTTTTTGGGCTATTGTGTGATGGGTGTATTGACTTAGATTGCTAGACAATAGTCCTGATTTTTATTGTTCAAGCCGGCAGAGATCGATGCAGAGTCCAACACTCAAAATCCAAATTAAAATCAAAATATTCGTCAGAAATAATAATAGCAATAAAATGAACAAAAGCTTGTCATCAAATTTATTATGTTTTTACCGATATTTCTGGGCTTTAGTTAAAGTGGCAACCGAAGCTGGAGCTGAAGCTGAATCTGTCGTCTTTCTATCTAACGATCTATCTATCTCCATCTCTATCGATCGCATCTATTTTCTGTCTATTTCTGTTTCCATCTCTTCATAATTTATGTATCATTTTGTAAATGTTCTGCAAACACATACATTTCAATTCTTGTTGCACACAAAACTTGAATTTGTTTTTGTTTGTTTATCATATGCTAAAAAATGATAGCAAGCGATTTGTTAACTTTGTTAAATTCTAAATCAGGTTGTTGAACCTCGTCTCAAATATCTATCCATCCATCTATCTATCTATCTCTGCCTCTCTCTTTCTCATTGTGTAGGCTTTACTGCGCTTTTAATTAATTTTACGAGCGTTACATTATAAAATCCATCACAGTCTATAATTATTATAATGGCTATTAAAATATTGTCAGTTTTACTTTTAGCCGTTGATCTTGACGATAAATTCAATTTGCAAACTTCTTAGCCGGAGATATAAAACTGGGACGCCAACAAGTCTTAGACAGGGTGACAAATAGCAAACACGTGTATCCAATTGGGGACCAACAACCACCAAGACAGCCCAAATCCTTAGCTGTGGAACTACAGCAAAAGAGTCAAATGATTGCGAGATGGGAGTGCACAACTTTTCGTGTCACGCGATATGTAAGTCTACTATAAGCGATAGTTAAAGGCTCTTTAAAATTGGGTTTGAAACTTAAAAACTTAACTTAAAAAATCCATTTAAACCACCAAAAGCCATTTTTTTTTATGGTATATAATTTGGTTTTCTTATTTTGGAAATCTGTTTTTGAAACTGTTTAAATTCGGAACAAAGTTCCTTGAAAAAAATTAACCCTACAATCTTAAAATGTGTCAATCAAAATTTGTTGTCTGCAAACATAGTTTACCTAACTTTTGTACAAAGATTTGACAAAAATAAAATCCGTTTTAATGTCATGAAATTTGCCTGTGGTTATTTTACTTCAAGTTGGATATCTACTGTTTATATTGTTTTTGTGAATTAATTAGTGGCAGCAATGTTTGCTTTTTTAAATAAATAAATAGAAAAGAAGAAATATTTTAATTGCTTTATGTTTAATTAAAAAAATATAAAGAGGAATAAAATATGTACCTTCTCTGACAAGTTCCTCTCTTTGTAATAAATATTAAATCTGGGTAAGGCTAGGTTAGGTTAGGTTAGGTTAGGTTAGGTTAGGTTAGGTTAAGTTAGGTTAAGATAAGTTAAGTTAGGTTAGGTTAGGTAAGGTTAGGTTAGATAAAGTTAGGTTAGATTAAGTTAGGTTAGGTTAGGTTAGGTTAGGTGAGGTTAGGTTAGGTTAGGTTAGGTTAGGTTAGGTTAGGTTAGGTTAGGTTAGGTTAGGTTAGGTTAGGTTAGGTTAGGTTAGGTTAGGTTAGGTTAGGTAAGGTAAGGTAAGGTAAGGTAAGGTTAGGTAAGGTTAGGTAAGGTTAGTTTAGTTTAGTTTAGTTTAGTTTAGTTTAGTTTAGTTTAGTTTAGTTTAGTTTAGTTTAGTTTAGTTTAGTTTAGTTTAGGTTAGGTTAGGTTAGGTTAAGTAAGGTTAGGTTAAATAAGGTTAGGTTACACCTGTATGGGCCCGTTGTGACCCGTAGTGGAGGCGCTGGAGAATGTCTCCAGCGCTTCTTCTCTCCGTGATGGAGAACTTCTTTCTGTAGCTGGCTGTGGAAGCTTTTCCCACCGTCCCTGCACCAGCTGGAGGTCCGGCTGCGCTTTTAGCGCTCTGCTGTACCTCCGAGGTGATTGGGAGCGGTAGGATAACTCCTTCTACTCCAAGGCCCGGATGAAGAAGGGGTTTGGTTGGACCAGCTCCGTTGGCTCCGTCGGCTGGCATGGTGACCATCTCCGATTTTGCATTTTGGGCATTGGCCAGGCTTTAAAACCGCTGCCGCTGCTAATGAGAAGGAATCACAGATTCCGATTTGCTTTTCAGTTGGCTCCGTTTACAACTGGTTGAGAATGTCTCCAGCGCTTCTTCTCTCCGTGATGGAGAACTTCTTTTTGAAGCTGGCTGTGGAAGCTTCTCCCACCGTCCCTGCACCAGCTGGAGGTTCAGCTGCGCTTAAAGCGCTCTGCTGTATCTCCCAGGTGATTGGGGGCGGTAGGATAACTCCTTCTACCCCAAGGCCCGGATGAAAAACGGGTTTGCTTGGACCAGCTCCGTTGGCTCCGTCGGTTGGCATGGTGACCATCTCCGATTTTGCATTTTGGGCATTGGCCAGGCTTTCAAGCCGCTGCCGCTGCTAGTGAGGAGGAATCAAAAATTCCGATTGACGCTCCGTTTACGACTGGGCTATTTTTGATTAGGGCCCCCAGTCAGGTTGAGAATATCTCCAACGCTTCTTCTCTCCGTGATGGAGAACTTCTTTCTGTAGCTGGCTGTGGAAGCTTTTCCCACCGTCCCTGCACCAGCTGGAGGTCCGGCTGCGCTTTTAGCGCTCTGCTGTATCTCCGAGGTGATTGGGGGCGGTAGGATAACTCCCTCTACCCCAAGGCCCGGCTGAAAAACGGGTTTGCTTGGATCAGCTCCGTTGGCTCCGTCGGCTGGCATGGTGACCATCTCCGATTTTGCATTTTGGGCATTGGCCAGGCTTCAAAGTCGCTGCCGCTGCTAGTGAGGAGGAATCAGAGATTCCGATTATCTTTTTATTCAGGAGGCTCCGTTTACGACTGGGCTATTTTTCGTTAGGGCCCCCAGCCAGGTTGACTATCGGCACGGGTCGCGTTACACCTTAGTCCGGCCCTGTGTACCTCAGACCATGACATTTGGCACCGTGCATATAGTAAGGCTATTGAGGAACCATATTATATAACGGGCGCCAAAGTCTTGGCTAACACCAGTTCTGAAAGAACTACTGGAGTGTTGTTTCCAGTCGGCACCCTCGTGGAGGGTTCAGTCGAGGATTTTTGCCGACCACTAAGGATAAGTATTAAGTATATAGTCTTACCCTAAAAATGTATGTTATGTGAGCATTATTGTTTTAACTTATTTTATGCTATTGAGTATTTAATTACCTAAGAAAGTGTTGACACTTTAAAGATTCTAAAACGGAGCATGTGAGAGATATCGAGGCAAAATTTCATGGTAAAGAGATATAACAAAACTATCAGAATAAATATTGAACAGTTTATTTATCCTAGGTATATCTGTAGTTTTTTACAGGTGAATATTTAGGTTTTTTTCTGCATAGAAAATGTTGACGAAAAAAGCTGAAAAATGTATGGAAATGGAAAAAAGTAATAATAATAAATAAATTTTAAAATAATTTTTTTTTTTTTGTTTCTATCACTTCTGTGGTCTTCCGGTCACACATTTCAAAATTTCGTCAAAATCGTACCAGCCGATCTAAAAAGGGATGCTTAAAAGGTCCGTTTGAATAAATTATTCAAATGAACGACAGACACTAATGCTCTACATACATATATGACTTCACATATCTCTTTCTAGTCATTTGGAATTTGTGAGTCTGACAGACAAAATATTGGCACTGACTGGACTATATATTAAAAATTGCCTTCAAGCTGTTACACATTCATACAAACATATATTAACACAAGTTTATGACACCCTCTCAAGCTTGTTTCTATATCATATATGATTTATGGGAAACACATCTATAAAGTATTGTATTTTATATTGTGTCTGGTGGCTTAAAAATCGTAGTTACACACAAGTCCATCTCTAAAAGGAAGAAAAACAGAGAGCAGCGAACAGAGAACAGAAAACAGAAAACCAAATCGAGGTGCAATCGTCGCAACAGTGTTGCATATTTGCGCTTGTCTCTTGGCCAGCAAATTAACGCTTGATTAAGAACGAAGCAGGTAAGCATCCACTTAGCCATGAATACGAATGTGTGAGTGTGTGAGTGTGAGTGTGAGTATGAGTTCATGTACTTGTAGTTCTGGTTCTGCTTCTCGACTCTGCCTAAGTGAATGTCTCTCTGTCTCTGTCTCTGTAGTCTGTCTGTTTTGTCTTCTTTTCAACTGTCTGGGCTCTCTGTTGTCTGTCTGTCCGTCTGTCCCACTGTCCATCTGCCTTGTCGACTTGCCTCTGCTGTGTCTGTGGCACTTTGGCGAAAATGTGTTGCTAATTGTTGCACTAAACTGTTGTTGGCATGCGTTTGACAGTCAGTCCGAGTGATGGCCATCAAATTGGCACCAGCTTCAGCTTCAGCTTCTATCTCTCCCAACTTGCAACCTGCAACCTGCAACTCACCAAGTCACCAACTCACTGTTTGGGTCTGGCCAAATTGCCATCATTTGCTATATGTTTTCTTTTTCATTTGTGAAAAAATACCCTCAAAAGCTTTTCGAGCATTATAAATGTGTGACAAATTCTGTTACTCTACATGACAAGACAAGAGATTCAATTTTTGAGGTAAGTTGATTTTCTAAATGGAGGCAAATCTATTTAAAAATAACTTGATCTAATCGTCTGCAAATTGGTTGTTGCAGTTCGTTACCAGAAATTTACAAAGACTTATTTTAGAGTCATGGTAAGAAATCGATTACTGAGTGGTAAATGGAAGGTTAGAGTTTGGAGAGGAAAAGTTTTCTTTGTTTTTTGTTTTTAAACTTAATATTAACTTTATGGGAAGGTCGAGTTTAATAGAATAAAACGCTGAAAGATAATATAAAGATGTAAAAGTGAAATGTAACTCACAAATTAAATTAAATTAAATTAATTAAATATTAATATAAGGACAAAAGAATATTGATTTTATATTAATATCAAAATTACTGTGGGTAATTTTTACATTAATTTCTTTTTTGCCATTTTCAAAAAATCATAAAAAATACTAGCGAAGAGATTTTTGAAATTTTTTTTTGCAGTCACTCTTAGAATTGTTTGAAGATTTTTTTGCATCAAAAAATTTTTTTCCAGTAACCGAAGCAAAAAATTTAAAAAATAGACTTACAAAAAATTAAATTAAAAATATAAAATCTAACGGTAAATGATTTTTACGAAACTTAAAATATACAACTAATATGAATAACAATATTTAAAGACGAATTTAAGATACCGTTATCGCCAGTCATAATTTTTCATGCTAAAATAAGGTGCCTTTAATTAAATTTCGGGGACTGTATACAGTAGATATTTATTTTAATAATTACAATAGAAATTGCAATATTATAAGAAGTTATAAAGAAAAGAAAGGATAAATGAATTTTCAAGTTAAGTCTAATAATATTGGTTTATACCAGCGGTGGGCGCGCAGTGGCTCCGGGAGCAGTGGCTGCTCCCAACTTAGGTATACTCTGATAGGGTTGTTGTTTTAGTGCTCCCAAATTCAGATTTCGTGCCCACCGCTGGCTTATACTAATAAATATTTTCTAAATAGGGTATTTAAAAGGTTGCCAATCCAAAAGAAAATAAAAATGCATTTGGTCTTTCGTTCAGCTTTTCAGTTTTTCAATTATTTTGTCCTTTTTTTTTTTTTGTTTGCGCTGTTGTCAATTTATGTTGATTGAGTTATTAAAATTCTTGTTTACACACAACCAAATGCGCCACTTGCATAATCAATTAACGAGTAACATTTCGCAAAGTTGCTGCTGCAGCTTCTGCTGCTTCTTCTTCCACCAGCTGTTGTTCACTGTTTCCTTTTCCCACTTTCCCTCGGAAGTGTTCCCTTCTGTGTCCAGGAGGGGAACTGTTTTAAGAGAACCTGTCGCTGGCTCATTTGTTTATAATTTAATGCTGTTGTTTGTGTTTTTTCTCATTATAATTTTATTATATTTTAATTGCTTTTTAATTTCGCATATTGCAACACTTCCGCACTTCCGTTGCAAGTGTGTGTGTGTGTGTGGCAGCTGTTGCTTCCGCAAATTGTGGCAGGATGCGAGAGTTGCCTTTGAAATTGCCACAATTTCAATTTAATGCACACATTTTTCTATAATTTCTTTTAAAGTTAAGTCGTAGCTCATTTAAGTGCAAAGTGCCACAGGGTGGGGCAAGGTGGTGCAAGGGGGTGGGGGGTATTGATCACTTGCCGCATCTCATTGAAGCTGGGCGACACATTTGCATGATTATGCACTCAGTTCCGGTGTGTTTAGTTTATATAAACTCGACTCAATTGCAAATCAATTGCAATTTTTTATCTCATTGCATCTCATTTTGTATCTATGTATCTTTGTATCTGCAGCTTTGATTATAACAACGGGTGCTACACATTTTAATTTGCTTGTTATTTTAATTTTTGCAATTGACATTCGCATAAAACTTTGCTTAACTGTTGTTAATCGATCTTAATGCAACTGAGTCAAGTGTTGCCTGTTGCATGCAAATAAATCGCTTGCCACAAACACTTATATCACACTTATGTATTATGTATTTGTATTGAAGTCCAAGTGCTTTGTCTTGAATCTGTTATGACTGCTTTATGGCCTCAACTGTTTGACAAATCTCTCAAGAATTCCTAATGCCGCCCCTGACTGATGCAACAATCTTGTTGCACAATTAATTTGTTAAACTAATAGGCTTAGAATCGATCTATGTATATATCTTGTTGCACAATTAATTTGTTAAACTAATAGACTTAACATCGATTTATGTAACTTAATTTATTTTCAATGGTATGCTTCAGTTTAAAATAAATAAATACATAAACTACATTTTATTATATGTTAATGTTGAAAAAATATACAATAAAAAGGCGAAACAAACATTTAACACAATAAAATATTTTAATAAAATCATAATCTTAAGCTACATATTTTTTAAAAATTTTAAATTGAGACATTAAATGAAAAAATAAACATGAAAATATTATAATTAAATCAAAATCTTATTAAAAATATTTTTGGTTCAATCTGTTAGAAGTTTGCAGTCAACAAATAACTCATTTAACTTATGCTTTAAAAATTATTAAAAATCAGTTTAAAGATAAAAAGATACGATCGTATGAAAATTTAAGATTTTCAACATATTAAACGGTCCAATCAAATAGATATTTTTAAGGCCCTATTCTCCTTCAGCTTGCTGTTTTTGGATCTTTTTTGAAAAAATTATCATTTGAAAACGCAAAAAGATATTTGAATTTTGTTTTTTTATTGAATTAGTAATGAATGAAAGAAAATAAAAAAAAAATTTTCGCCGCGATACGAGGGCTGTTCAAAAAGTAATGAGACTTCAAAGTTGGTGGTGCAAAAAAAGGTGTCGTCACGGCGGCCACGATTCCGGGTCTCCGGAGCGTCGGAAATGAAAAAAAAAACGGGGTTATAATCAGTATAGATGTAATTCTGGCCCGTATTAAAATAAAAATTTTGCGATTTATTTTGACAAAATGGCGGCCATTCAAAAAAAAAATTCAATTTGGACCCATTTTTTTGTAGTTTAGTGTAAAAAAAAAATAGTAAAAAAAATCGCAAAATTTTTATTTTACTACGGGCCAGAATGGTGACAATTCTACGTCGAATAAACTTTGTTTCATCCAAATCGGTTCAGTAGAACTGGCGGAATCGTGGCCGCCAGCTCGTAAAACGTGGTTTCGAGATAAACGCGTTTAAAGTTTTGACTTCACATGCATTAACATTAACATTGCTGGATAAAAATGGCCATATCTCCTTAAGTATTTCGAATTTCTAAAAATCCTTTTAGGGGCATATTCACAACTACCCAAGCTATAAATAAATGCAAAAAAAAAAAGTCGAAAAAAATTTTTTGCTGAAAGAGAATAGGGCCTTAAATATAAGTATTTAATTATAAGCTATCTTTTTTTTAATATTTTCTCTCGAACAAACAAAAATGTTGCTCACTTTCTCTATTTGCCAAATTTATATACGTAATTTGATTAATTATTTAATTGATAGTGAATTTTAGTAAAGTGAGAAGTAATATATCAAAGCAACAGCTTTGTGAATAATGTCTTTATTTGCGTTAATTTTGTATTCTAAATTGTAATTGATGAGCGAAATGACTATATTATGGAAACGATCTCCAACTGTCAATTTTATATTTATCAGTGTAGTTTTTATTACTGATTTTTTTCAGGGGAAGCTAAGATTCGACTGTCAGTTGACATTTTTTCATGTCCTTCGGCGCGTCAACGTTGAGAAGTAGAAACGAGATGATGAAGAGAGTGAGAGAGAGAAAAGGACGAGACAGAGACCTTAAGTTATCATACCATAACTGTTCAGACTGAGCTACATGACATGAGCTGGGGCTTTGTTTTATCTCCCGAATCAATTGGATTTTCTTTATTTTGTCTTCGTCTGATTTAGCAAACAATAAAGCAATAAATCAATCAATTATCGGTTAAACGCTCGAAAACGGACAGCGCCAGGCTAAAACTGCAATATGAAAATTGCACAAAACCTTTTTGGGCAACGCGTTTTGTTTTTTGTTTAAACAGTCAAAGATAGAGAGAGAGAGACAAAGAGAGAGTAAGAAAACATGAGACAAAGAGCGAAGATTTTATTATAATTTGTCAGTGTGGCATCAAAACAAAACCGAAAACGTAAAAAACATATACACTACTGGCTCAATTAATAAGAACACTCTTTTTTTTACTATAACAGCTATTGTAAGTAAAGTCTTCAAATTTAAAAAATATATTTGGTAAGGTCGTCTAAATTCCGTTTGAATGATGGAAAACTTTCCTTAACCCATTAAGTACCCATTGAAATATTCGAATTTTAAAAAAAGTCAATTTCTAAACTTTTTTCCTCGATTTAACAAAAAAAAATGTTGGGATGCAAAAACATTCTTCAAACAATTTTAGGACTGCAAAAAAAAAATTTCAAAAATCTTTTCGCTAGTATTTTTTATCGAGGAAAAGTTTTGAAAGTAGACTTTTTTTAATATTTGAATATTTCAATGGGTACTTAATGGGTTAAGGAAAGTTTTGCATCATTCAAACGGAATTTAGATGACCTTTCCGAATATATTTTTTAAATTTGAAGACTTGACTTACAATAGCTGATATAGTAAAAAAAAGAGTGTACTTATTAATTTGACCAGTAGTGTATATACATAAAATGTATCTGCCAGATACATACATATATATATATATATAAAAAGTGCAGCACATTGCGTTGACTGTTTTTGGATTTTAGCCAAAAGCGCACTGGCGCCAAAGTAGGTCAGAGCTCCTCCAGCTTGGCTCACAATAGCTGCCAATTTGGGCGCACAAATTCCTGGACTGACAGGCAACAGACGACAACAACTGACGACGACAACAACAACAACAACAGTAACAACAAACCAAGACAACAACGCAGCCGACGCATGCCAATTAGCCACAAGTCGAGCTCTTGGCCAGGCCCGGGGGACGCGTCTCAAACGAACTTGGCCAGCGCCTGTTGGTATGCAATATCCAAGCCCAAAACAAGACGCCCCCGTCTTCTCAATTGTTCCACTAACAAAAGTAACTAGCTACGTTTTAAAAAAATATCCATATTCATATTAAATAGATAATTTAGTTCAGTTTACAGTTGTCTAAACAATTCCAAATTATAAACTATATTATTTTAAATATTTTTTCTATTGAATCTTTGCTTTGTTTTCATTAATTTATGCTACATTTTGTTTCGCATGCATATTTATAATATTTAAAATTTTTGCGTTTGGTTTTCTAGCTCAACGATTTAACATTTTATGGTGTCATATTAACATTTATGTGGATCCGGCATTTTCGCAATGTTAATGCCAAATTAATGGATCTATCGAGAATGTTTAGAGTTGACTATGCTAATTTTTGATAGCGAAATACAGATACAGAATGATATTCTAGGTAGGGCAATTCTTCTCATAATTATTCCCATTTTAATTCGACAGCTCATTCTTTTCATCTTCTTAGGTATTAATATAAATGAAAGTGTGACTAGCAGAATTCTATAAGCAAATTTAAGGCAGCACATTAAACTGCACAGAGCAATTTCAAGAAAAACAAGTGAACATGAAAAATTAATTCTAAATGAAACAGAATTAAATGAATTATTACATTTTATCCATCTATTTTACACATCTATTTTAAAAATAAAGATTTAGGTATTTCAAGTTTTAGATGCAATGAATTAGTGACAATGTGACAGTGCACAGTGGTTGCGTCAGAAGACAAAAATAAAAAAAGTGAATTTCAATATATCGACTCCAAATTAATTAATTGTGCTTCTCAAAAGAACTAGTTATTTGGTAGAATAGATTATTTTATTCCATTTTACGCGGCTCTTCTCTAATTAGAGTCAAAAGAGCGCCAAATGAATCACTTTGATTTTTCTCTGCAGAAAGCTTGCAAGCACGTGCTGCAATCAATTAGAAAAATATTAAGGAAAAAGGATTCCTTACTTTATAAATCAATATGAATATTGAAAAGAAAGGTAATTACTTTGTTTATTTGTAATTTAAAATCAATTTGTTTTGTGCGTTTGTCTTGTAGAACCTTAAGTTTGTCTGTTCCTTTATTTTGTGTTTTCCATTCATAAAAATGATTTTCTAGCAAGCTTATAGTTGCTTTCCCTCAAAAATCCTCCAATGGGACTTTTTGTGTCGTGTAAGTTCATCAATTTAGATTCTAAAAAAGTAATGTTCAGCTGCTGACTTGAGCTGAGCGTCGTTCTAGTAGCCTTAAGCCAAGCTGTCTTACTGTCGAAAAAGGCACTTTTTGCAAGAAAATGAGGAAAAGGTGACTTTTTCGCCATTTTCAAAAAATTATAAAAAATACTAGCTAAGAGATATTTGAAAAAAAAATTTTGCAGTTACTATTTAAATTGTTTAAAGAAACTTTCTGCATCAAAAAATTTTTTTTAAAAAAATAAGCCATACTAAGGTGTTATGTGAGCTATAGGATACAGTCTTCCGATGTAGCCAATTTTTTTACTATAAACTCAAAATATTTTTTTAGATTTTTGGGGAAAATTTCATAACGATATCTCAACGGGAAATATTTATGGCCGCGGCTCCATACAAGCCCAACCACTGTGCAGTGGAGGACAGACTCGTACTAACCAGATAGAAGTGAAAGTAAATGTCTAAATTCTACAACTTATTTCCAAAAATATTGAACTAAAATAACTTCGATATAAGGGCCGCAAATTATAATGAATTGCCATGTTAAAGAAAAATTTCAATACTTTAATGGCTTCGTTTTAAAATGCATTTTGTTATTTCTATATCAAACCCAATTATCAAAACATTGGCAGCGTTCACCAGAACGCATCAATCAGTAATCATGTATCACAAGTCAAACAATTTTCTGAACGCGTTGATAAAATTCTAAGGCAAAATCAAAGTTGTCATTTCATTATTTGTCAAAGCTTTTAAAATTAAAAAGAAAAACAATTCAAAACCATTTGGCGCAAAATGCCTAATGAAATAGGAATCAACACAGCAAATCGCCTGTTTTAAAATAATAGATGATATAATGCATAAATAAATAATTAAAAAATATTGTATGCGCATTTAATATTTTATATAGGAAAGTTTAAAGCACTTTTTCCAGTAATTAGCTTTTAAAGTATGCAGAGTCCTTTGTCTTCTTTGTATTTATTTTATGCAAACCAAAACAACATTAATAAAGTGGTTTCCTTATTAATTTAGTTGCTTTTACTTTCAAATCTTGTGTTCTTTTGATTACGATTTGATTTATCGATAACAAAGCATCACAATCACAGAATTTCAGCGTACAATACTTGGAAATCATCACCAGAATAATCATAAAAATTTCATCGATTTTCTGTTGTCGATTTGTGCTGGTGAACGCGGCCACTTTTTTTTGCCTGCTGCGTAGATCTCACAGAACTAACCTGGGCGAAATGGACGTCTTGATTGGCAATAGATACCTTGGAAGGATTGTAATACCTCCCCGTTGTCAATATTACGCTCCTCGCTAAGGAGTGTGGTAAGCATTGGGATCACACGCCAGGATAAGGGCTCTGATGTGCTCCGACGGTGGATCTTTGCCCTCCTTTCGGTAGGTATGCAGATTCCAGGTATAGGTTGGGTCCGTTCCCCTGCTCGCATAGTACTACCAGGTACCATCACTACAACGAGAAGAGAAAACAAAATAAGTTCCAGCTCTTATCACGATACAGGTTCTTCTGACTTACCCACAGTCTGTGGGACAAGAAGTTGGTATCCGCGACAACCCAGTCCAGCAACCCTGTCTTTTACGAGCCAGGGTTGCTGAACGAGAGCCACAGCCACCCACTCCTTGTCCATAAACCGCAGTAGGTCAATCGAGGGAACAATGGAATGATGCAGATAAATCTGCACCACTCCGAGTCTCTACGGTTGACCTAACACTCCGTCTTTCCTGAATGTCCTAAGCCATTCGCATCTTTAGTTGGCCCTGCTTTCTCAGGAGGCGGCTTCTGGATTCTTGACCAATATTGATCCAGAGATCCTTGCCGTTTCCCTTGTCGCGTGCCAATCCCCGTTTGATCTTTGTTCTGGCGCTTGATCATATTAAGGATGGTTCGATCCTCCATAATTTGGGGGTGTGATCCAAACCTTAATGATCGTTCGCAATAGAGCTTGGTCTGTGTCTTGTCCCAGGCCAAAGTTAACCAACACTGTGGATTGTGTCTGTGAGGAACCGCAGGGATTCTTCGTTGGCACAAGCCACAATGTTAGCGCCCTTATACCACTTGATGGCATCGAACTCGGTCAGGAAGACGATTCTCTGACCGGAACATGGCATCGTGTGGGGCCTGGTTGATCGACGTCTCCAGGATGAGCCAGTGATCTTTCCTTCCGGGTAACTCCTGCCGATAATGACAGCCTGGAGCTCGTTCTTGAAGCTTAGGCTGGCCAGAAACCCTTCCGGACGCAGCCATTTATTCTCAGTGGCCTTCGCCGACCCATCGGACCTCTGCCTTTTATTAACAGAGGCGGGCTCTTCGTTTTACCAACCGGTCCCTCATTTTGGGTGGGTTTGGTCGGTACGACTGCTCTCCCTGCTGCTGCAGTCTTCCTCTTGGGAGTTGGCTACCACCATCTTCAAGGTGGATGGAGTTTCCCCCTCCTGTTCGAAGTGGTAGTGGCCCCTTCTCAATCGGAACTCTTGCCTGCACTCTTGCACTCTGCGAGTCGACTTGGGGGCCGTCACTTAGCCTCTCAAACCGTCTCACGCTGTACTCATGCTTTTTCTTCAGTTTCTTCTCCTGCGCGGTCAAAGACTCCGGACTTCGGCCTTCAAGTCTCTTTAGGAACTTGGGGGAGGCCTGCTATCCAGAGCGCTGTTTGCGCTGGAGTTAAGCTGCGCTCGACCTGACCTGGTATCAGAGACACGTCCTTGGTTTCCGTGCTTGGTGGCTCAACGTCTCACCGTAACTGATGGGCCGGTAAACACGAACTCCGTTTCGGTGGCCCAGGAGCTTCAGGTCAACGCCATCCTTACCTCTATCCATGGTTCCGGTTCGAAATCGAACTTTAACCTTAGCTAGACACTGCAAGTCAGTGCCCATTGCCCAGCCGGCACCCTCGAGGAGGGTTCAGATAGAGGATTTTCGCCGGGCCGTATTTAAAGGAAAATGCATAACATTTAACAAATAAAGTCGGAAATAAAGTTAACATGACAGGCAAGCAGGGATTAAAAACGAAACAAATATCGGTTTCAGTTACGGTTTCGGTTATGTTCGCATTTCGCATTCGATTAACGGTTACGCAAAATCACGTAACGGTGAACCGGTTTTTGTATGTACCGGTATGGTTTCGGTTCACAAAAAAAAGAAAATTCTTTGCAAAAATATAATTATATTAATTTTTTTTTTTTTTTTAAATACGGAAAGTTTATATTTTTGCGTTTCATTCCAAAGAATTTGAAAACAAAATACAAAACTAATAACAAAATATCAGATATCGCAAACAAAACTTATGAGTCGGATAAAATTGAAACAGTTCAAAACTTTTCGTTTTAAGTTATTTTTAACTCTTCCTTTAAATTTTCATAATAAAAATTAAAAATAAGACATGCTTTGAAAAGTTATACTATAACTTTAATTTGCAATTTTTAAAATAACAAAAAAAAATAAAACTCTTTTTCAATTTATATATTATAATAAACATTGGAAGTAAAAATTTGTTTTTAGATGTATGAAAAACCGAAAAGCCCTTATAAATGAAACGGTTACTTAACGATTATTTCGGTTTACAGAGTTTCGGCTTTAAGGTTTCGATGAAATTTCAATTTTTTTTTTGGTTACGGCTTCAGTTATGGTTTTAAATTTCAATCGGTTTTTACCGGTTAAAGGTTACGGTTTCGGTTAGGGTTTTAATCCCTGCATTTAACAAATAAAGTCAGAAATAAAGTTAGCATGACAGACTAGTAAACAAATATTATTTCTCTTACTACACATGGTAAATTGTTAACCCCATAGAGTTGACCTTAGCTGCAAAGTGTGTATGTTGTTATTAGAAGAGAAAAATCATTAAACCTCAGGCCAGTTTCACAGCTCAAATGATCGGTGCGAATAGATTTATATAACGGCTCTCGACGCTTTTTTGTCAGCTTCCCTCTCTCTCTCCTACATTTCTCCCTCTATCCCTTTCTCTCTCTGTCACCTGCTCAGAGCCTATAGTAAAACATACATCATCAGAGGGCCGTCACTTAGAGTTGCCTTCGGGGTTGCCCCAAAGGCGGCATTAATTAGTTGCAAGAAGTAAAATATTTGCCAGAGCTTTAGCTAATGAACTGTTAATTTCGCCACAGTGCAAATGAGACAGACATAGAGTTAGAGCGAGATAAAAGACGCAGGGAAATGCTGAAAACTTAATTGTATTTAATGGTTTAAGTCCCATTTTTTGTTGGCTTTTATTTTTATTTTCTTTTTTTTTTTGGCACTTGATTATGCAAAGTCTTAATTTGCCAAAAAAAAAACATCAACTCTTAACGTGTTGGCAGTTGGGCCACATTAATTGCCTTACACAAATATGAGAAAAGCGAGCCAAAAGTTATGAAAAAAAAATGGGAAGAGTAAGTAAAGTTATGGGTGCCGAATATGCCAATACTCTTTTAGGAAAATTTCATATTGTTCGAAACTATATCATGTATTATCTTCTTATATACAAGAAAAATATTTGACATTTTTTTATTATTCATCCGAGCAGCTTCAAATGAATATTCCAATATCCTCAACAGATAGTTCTGCGATTTTAAGGCATTTAATTATCTGTGGAAAAATCTACCCCAGGGAAATAAGTATATGTGTATGAAGTTATTTAAAAAAAATATACTTTTAACAAGAAAGATTTGATGCAAATTTCTTAAAATAATCTTATCATTCAATTTCCGTTTGACATGACACAAAATGACACAAAGAATTTCTTTAACCCATGGAAAATTTAGAATTCTTGTGTTTTTTTCTACTTTTTTCCTCGATTTTTCACAAAAAATATTTTGATGCAAAAAAATTCTTCAAACATTTCTAAGAGTGACTGCAAAAAAAAATTTTCAAAAATACTTTTGCTAGTATTTTTTCAAATTCTTTGAAAATCCTAAAAATGACTGTTTTAACCCCTTTTCCTACTTTTTCCTCCTTTTCATATAAAAATTGTCATTTTTTTATTTGCATTCAATTTTTATTTGTCAACTTTTATAATAAAAATTTAAGAATAATTCTCATTTTCAACTTTTATAATAAAAATTTAAGAATAATTTTTATTTTCAATTTTTATAATAAAAATTGAAAAAAACTTTTATTTTCAATTTCTAAAATAAAAATTTAAAATTAATTTTTATTTTCAATTTTTATAATAAAAATTGAAAAATAACTTTTATTTTAGAATTTTTAAATACAAATTTAAAATAGGAGTTTATCCTGTTTCTCTTTACTCTTATTTGCGGTCCCTGCTCATTATTATATGATATACTGATTCCATTAGTTTCAATATAAACACAATAAGACTTGGTCAAAATAAAACTCTTCCAAGTAAAATTAAGTCAACTACACAAAAAGCTGAGTTCACCTAGTTCTTGTCTTGAAGACTCTCTTCTTATGGTTAGAGTATACAAAATTGTAGATAGAGTATCGCCCTGGGGACACGCGAGCTGCGCGCGCCAAATATTTGGACAACGTTTATTATGGGGCTGGCTTTCTATGAAATGCGCGAAAAAGACAAAAAAAAAATTGAAAAATATGAAATATGATGTTGTTTGGTAAAAAAAAACTATGATGATATATGAAATAGTGAAATATATATTCAATAATTGCGATTGCCGTTGGGACAGCTGCTGCTGCTGCACCGCTCTAATGGAACTTTAATAATAGATTGCGATGATGGCGACGACAGACTCCGAACTGATGAACTGATGAACAGAGCCCCAAGACAAATGAGCCACACACGAAATGGCAAACAACACACATTCTCAGGTGTGTGTGTGTGTGACAGTTGACAGTTAGAAAGCACAGTCTGAGAATCTGAGAATCTTCGAATCTTGCATTATTTGCATAATTAAACTCTTATACAAATTGGCAATGGAACAACATCGGAAAGCGGCAAAAAAAAACAAAACAGTGTATGAAAAAGCAATGGAAAAGGGAAGCAGAAAAAACAACAGAGACTGTTGTCTGAGAACGTTGGTTCATTGCCACTTTTGTTGGCTAATCATGCGCATGATCGGCTAGAGAGATGAGGAAATAAGAGAGAGAGAGAGAGAGAGGAACAGAATCGGAGAGTGTGCGAATCTCTCACACTTGACTGCAATAGAGATGCCAATGGGCCCACATTGTGCCCATCTTCAATGTTGCATCTTCAACTGCAACTTCAACTTCAATTTCAACTGAGCATACACCCAGCGACAAAAAAAAAGCCGCACTCTTTCTTTTACTATAACAGCTATTGGAAGTCAAGTATTCAAATTTAAAAAATATATTTGGAAAGGTCATCTAAATTCCGTTTGAATGATGCATAACTTTCCTTAACCCATTAAGTACCCATTAAAATATACGAATTTTGGAAAAAAAAAAAAATCGACCTCTTTTCCTCGATTTTTCCAAAAAAAATTTTTGATGCAAAAACATTCCTAAAACAATTTTAGGAGTGACTGCCAAAAAAAATTTTCAAAAATATTTTTGTTAGTATTTTTTATAATTGTTTGAAAATCCCAAAAATGACCATTTTAACCCATTTTCATGCAAAAAGTGCCTATTTTGCAGTTTTTAAACAATTATAAAAAATACTAACAAAAATATTTTTGAAAATTTTTTTGGCAGTCACTCCTAAAATTGTTTTAGGAATGTTTTTGCATCAAAAATTTTTTTTGGAAAAATCGAGGAAAAGAGGTCGATTTTTTTTTTTTCCAAAATTCGTATATTTTAATGGGTACTTAATGGGTTAAGGAAAGTTATGCATCATTCAAACGGAATTTAGATGACCTTTCCAAATATATTTTTTAAATTTGAATACTTGACTTCTAATAGCTGTTATAGTAAAAGAAAGAGTGCGGCTTTTTTTTTGTCGCTGGGTGTACTTGTAGCACGAAATATTACGATTAGATTGCAGTCAAGCAGCTCTATAATGAACCGACAGCGGGTAGCAGGAAAAGCGCAGCTGAATTTAGTGATTAATAAAATTAGAATTTCTAACGAGAGAACAAGTTCGTTATAGAGCAGCTCTACTGTTGCTAAATATACAATTTCTTATTGAAATAATAGTAACTCATTTTCAAATGTGGCAAGCAATTACAGTCAAACTTCGTTATGGCAAAACGTTTCAACAGTTGATAATTTTATTTGATTTTTTCTATTTTTCTAATAAATATTTGTTTTAACAATTTATTTGGTTTGCTCAATATTGAAAATTATTTCAGAATCTCTTAAATTTGATATCAATATGTAGCCAAAAATGTCTATCAAATTTTAAAGAGAACATTAAAGAGCTTATAAATTATTATTAAGTTTAGCTCAAAACGTTTTTGATATAGAATAAAGATTAATTCAGGCAAACGTTTATTGTTGTCTAGTTAAAATTATTATTGTATAAACATTTTTTTTCTAATATTCAACATTTTGACGCTATAAAGCTTACCAATTTTTGTTTACAGGATATTCAAATTTATAATCAGAATTTCCATAAAATGGATACATTGTAAGTAGAACTTGGTCTTCAGATTCTAAATTTTAATATACTTAAATAGGTGCTATTTTCAGTATATTCAAGTCATTAAATTAATGAAACCCTAGCTTACGAATTTTCTAGCTATGTGACATACAAATGGCTATAGAATTTTTGGGAGCTATTTTTTAAAAACTTGGGAATTTTTTTTAATTTCCTATTTTTATAATATTATTGTTTTTATTCTATATATTATTTTTACAGTGCATAAAATCTAATAAACATAAACTTTGTTCACAGATTGTTAACTCAAAAATACTAAGACATTTGTATTGGTATTTTTCGGTATATAGTATGTGCATATACTAAAATCTATGCTGCACTGTGATGACTGATTTGAAATACCCTCGAGTAAATGTCGTGCTTCGTGTGCTTTTTGGACTGATATGCAAGTCGAACTAAACTAAACTTCAACTTCGTTGTCTCCGCTGATGCTGATGATGCTGGTGATGGTGATGATGATGGTGATGGTGGTGCAGAGTCAGTGGTGCATCTGTGGTGGACTTTGTGCTGGGCAAATGGCACAATAAATTCCCATGACAACTAATTTAGCTGGCGGTGATCGGAGCGCGCGTTGCTTTCTCATCTTTGCCGCCAACGTTTGAGTTGCAACTCGGCAACGTTTGCAACGTTTTATTGACTCTCGACTTTGTCTTTGACTTTGACTTTGACTTTGAACTACTCGCTGCTGTGCAGTGTTGGAGAGCGTGTGTTGTGCTGTGTTGTGTTGTGCAGTGTAGTGCAACCGTTTTTGGTCAAATTATGTGGCAGCGCCTAATGATTGTCTCCATGGACGGAGGCGAATAAAATGCCAGGCATTAAGTATACGCCACCGACTGTGGAGTTTTAAGACCTCAGAGCGTGGACTGTAAGATTGCCACAGTTGCAAAGTGTCAAAGTGCCTGAGCAGCCCACTTGCAACGCCCACTTGCAACAACGCGACGCGGCAAAATACAATTATTAACTGTTTGAAGAAGGCGGACGAACTCAAGCCGCTTGCAACAAGGCGCTGCCTGCCCGCCTGCGCACAGTGCTTCCTTTTGCTTAATCTTAGTTGAATTTATTCAAATTTTAAAAATTTCGGTTTGATGACAATATTCTTCATTTTAAGATTAACAAGTAGATCTCTTGATTTTTATGTTTTAGTATTTTTAAAGGAATTTTTTTTGGCATAATATTTAAATAGTTGTCAGGTCGGAAAGTTATCAAATATTTTGAAACGAGCGATTTATTATTCTGATGTCAATTTGCAGCGTAATAATATGAATAAAAACAGTTTATATTTCGTCATTTCTGAGCATAAAGTTTTACATTTTTATTTAGGTATTAAGTTCAGATTCGTTCTTGTATATGGCAGGGGTTAATCATCGTAGAAATCATTACAAATAAGTCCTTTCAGTAACTTAACATTTTATTCAAACTAAACCCTTTTTCTACAACTTTTATTTCAATATGAAAAAAGGTGGCATTCTGAAACACCCATTTAATATCTTTTCTATACGATTTAAATGTGTAATTCTGTTACTTATATTCAAAAAGAAAACTTTTATTTGTAAAACTTTATTTAAAAAACTTTTATTTATAAAACTTAGTACTCGAGTTAGGGAAGTTCGAGTGTATATTTATATTTTGTAAGTCGTAAGAAGGACAATAAATTTATCAAATGTTGTTTGTGTTTTTGACAAGTGTATTAATTGATAAATGAATGTTTTTCGACCTAGAAAATATGATGAATAAATAATGAAATAAAATTCTTAAATTTGATTTTAAAATTTATAACAAAATATGCAGCCTAATTTCTACTTAACTAAAATGTCGACAGCACCTCATACTCAGATTCAGCATAATCTTTAATCTTATTTAAAAAATTGTTGAAAATTTCAGAGTTAAAATCGGGCATTCTTGTTTGACAAAAAGAACCACTGTGCAGCTTGGGCCTGGGGGCGAAAGTGGCTGCCTCGTGTTTGTTGCCACTTGCATCTTGATGACATTGACGCGCGAATGTTGCCATCCATCAGCGCCAAGTTGCAACTGGAGCTGAAACTGGCGCTGGAGTTGGCAGCAGGAGCTGTCAGTGTGAGGAGGCCAATGTCAAGCCTCTGGCTATAATTTAACACCCACGCGGCATGCAACAGAATGTGGCATGGCCTGAAATTGCTTACGCTGCATACGTTTATTATCAGGTGTCGTCGCTTTTCAATCATGCCACATGCCAAACACAAACAATTTGCCAAACAGCACTAAAGTTCGATAGACGATAATTGATTATCGATAGACGATAGGCGATCAACGATCGCCGACAGTCAATTAACAGGCAAGCAAACTCAAACAATTATTGTTATAAAGTTGAACATTTTATGAGCACAATTTGTCAAACAGCACAAAAAATATCGATAGCCGATTATCGATAGACGATAGACGATTACACTATAGTCGAAAGTCAAAAACAAGCAAGCAAAATAAAACGACTATTTTTATAAAGCTCAACAATTTGTCAAACACACTAAAGTTCGATTATCGATTACCGATTAAACGATAAACAATAGTCAACAGTAAATAATAAGCAAGCAAACTCAAACAATTATTGTTATAAAGCTCAACATTTTATGAGCACAATTTGTGAAACAGCACATAAGTTCGATAACCGATAATCGATAGACGATTATACTATAGTCGAAGGTCACTAACAAGCGGATAAACTCAAACAACTATCTTTAGAAAGCTCGACAATTTGTCAAACACACTAAAGTTCGATTATCGATTACCGATTAAACGATAAACGATAGTCAACAGTCAATAGCTGGCAAGCAAGCCCAAACTCAAATAGTTATTGTTGTAAAGCTCAACATTTTATGAGCACAATTTGTCAAACACCACTAAAATTTGATAACCGATAATTGATTATCGATAGACGATAAGCGATAAGCGATAGTCAATAACAAGCAAGCACACTCAAAGTCAAACAACTATTGTTATAAAGCTCAACATTTTATGAGCACATTGTCAGCGAGTTGTCAGGCATTGTAAAGTTGCATAACTGCAGTTTAGAGCACGCGACATTTTGTCGCAAGTTTACGGTCGATGGCGTTGCCAGCAACTGGCAACTGGCAACTTGGAACTTGCAACTTGCCACAGCTGACAGTCTGTGGGCCATTGGCAAACTTGCAACATTGGCATTGCCATTGGGAAAAGAAAAGAAACGAATCGAAACGAAACTAGAGATGAAACCCATGAATGCGATAAGCAGCTGAATTATGATTGGATGATGCTCATATCTATCGCTATATACGACTCTGTCACTGTCCCTGTCTCTTGCCCAACATTTTGGGTGGGGCAACCATGGACAAAGAGGCGGAGAAGGGCAGAGGGGGGTGAAATGGAAGATGTGGTTGCAAGACGGTCTGTTGAATTGGAGTCTTTGGGAGTCAAACTCTCTCACAGCAGGCAAATTTGAAGGCAATTTAATTGCACAAATTGGCAATTGATGAATACGGGAAGAAGTGAGTAGTAGAGAATGGGGGTAAAAGATAGAGAAAGAAAGAAAGACAGCAATTTAGGGGCTAGTGGCAAATGCAAAATTTGAATCGAGCTTACATCGAAATGTAGAAATTGACGAAATAAAGAATCGAGCGAAAAGTGAAAAGTATTTGACAAAATAAATAATTAACAAAAATTAAAAGCAGATTATGAAATTGACTTTACCCGTAGGAAATGGGTTGAGTTTTGACAAAGTTATGACAAGTTTAAGTTTTGAAATAGGGGTCAAGCAGTAAGTACGGTAAAAAGTAAAAAGCATTAGAAAGACAGAAATTGTTCCAAATAAATAGAGTATTGTTGCAGAACTAAATTGGAGGTTAAGCAATGATAAAATGATATTCCGCAAGGAAATAGGAGAAGCTTTGACTTTTAAGCTTTAATAGGAGTCAATATATACTTGAGAAAGTGTTGGGATGAAGTTTCAAAATTAGTGATGTGAATCCAAACTGTAAATCGAGTTAAATGAAATTCATTCATAAAACTCCATTTAATTAACATATTGTCATTGTACACTGTCAAAAAAAAAACATTGGATTTAAGTACTTAAAATTTGCCTACAAGAATATCGAGCTCCCAATTTTTTATGTGTTTTAACATCACAATTTAAAAATGTTTGTTAACTAAAACTTACTTCTACATCACAATGTTATATTATAAAATATGTACAGTGGCTCACAGCTTATTTCAACCAGCACAAAAAGCAACTTTACTCAAAAGCTTCAATTACAACTAACTAAAAAAAAATCCTAAAAAATAGTATTTACAGAAAACTAATGTTATACTCGTATCAACTCATAATTTGAAAATATTGAAAATATTCGAAAACTTTTTCAACTTTTACCCTCGATTTTTTACAAAAAATGTTGGGATGCAAAAAAATTCTTCAAAGAATTTTAATAGTGTCTGCAAAAAAAATTTTCAAAAATATTTTTGCTAGTATTTTTTAGAATTTTATAAATCGTATGCTTGCTCTACTCGTAAACTACAAAATTAATTTGTCATCTTCCTAGATTCAAATACGAGTTGTAAGTTGAAAGTTTACTATAGATCCAGCTACAGAATGCAAATGTATATGGTCATATCTGTTAAATGCATATTTGAAACAAACACTTGCGTTATTTTCAACTGATATTGACTAAAGATTTCTCTCTCTCCTTTTTCTTTAACCCAGCACATTTTATTAGCGTAAGTTTGATTCTTGGTCGTAGTTAGAAATGATCTTCATAGTTTAAAAGTTACATAAAAATAAATATATTCTTTTTGTTTTATTGACTGCACACACTC
The DNA here is from genome assembly GCA_037043495.1 of Drosophila recens. Taxonomy (NCBI): domain Eukaryota; kingdom Metazoa; phylum Arthropoda; class Insecta; order Diptera; family Drosophilidae; genus Drosophila; species Drosophila recens. The sequence continues at coordinate 48,482 of JBAMBJ010004171.1, forward strand.
TTTGCGCTTATATAGTTGTAATTGTTGTTGCTGCTGGTGTTTATCAGCATTGGACGCAACATTTTGGACGCTTGGCTGCATTTTCATCATTTTCTTAATCAGTCAAAAACAAAAGAAGACAAAGCAAAGCAAAAAAACGGAGGCAAGTTCTTGTGGCATATGAGAGTTGTCTGTGGTAATTATAAAGTACACAATTAAGAGGCAGTGTAACAGAGAGGGAGTAAGGAATAGAAAGAGAGAGGGAGAGGGAGAGAAAGACAGAGTCTTAGTTGGGTAATTAAGTCAGCGAGCATGGCAAGTGCGCAATTCTATTGCCTTCCCTCCCCCTTTTCTGCTTTATCTGTAGAGCCACAAAAAAAATAGAAATAGAAATAAAAATAAAAATATAACTGAAATTGTTATATAAGTTAAGCAGTGTCTTCATCTTTAGTCGCTTTGGTTTCTTCTATGATTTATGATGCTTGAAAGATAAATTTCCTAAAGCGCTTGTTAACTGCGGCTGTCAATAGTCGCTCAGAATCCCCTCTCCCCTCTCCCCCTCCCCTCCAGTCTTTTGAAGACACTCTCTGATAATGTTAATGATGATAGTGTCAATGCTCTGTAGCGGTGAATTTGCCACAGCGTCTTCTGTCTGCCTAACAAAAAAAACAAAGTAGTTAATTCATCGAGAATATTACGCATACGCTCTGTGGTACTACATGCATATCATAAGACATTTCATTTGTGGCATCCACTCAACCACTCAACTCTTAGCCAAGTCCACTCCCAATTCCAATTCCAATTCCAGCTACAATTCCAACTACAACTACAATTCCAAACCCAATCCCAATTCAAGTCTCAGCCTCCGTTGATAGTCACAATGCCGCTTGACCATTTGCCAACTTTGATGTTGCCGCCTGCGCATAAATCAATACAAATGCAACTGCAACATCGACGGCAGCGACGCGACGTCGCACAGTGGTCAACTTAGCTAGGATGGATTCTAGCTCTAAATTTTTAATTGCAAAAATTTTTGACTAGTAGATCTTTAAACCTCAAATGAGTCAAAACAAAAGTCTCCATTGAAAATAACGAACATTGTATACATTTTGTATAAATTATAGTTTATAATCATCTCTGGTAAATATCTAATCTCACTGGACTGGAATTGGCACGTCCTTTGATAATATACCTCCCTTAGCGGATCAGAGATCTTCCGAGAGGTTTTTAATTTTAAATAGATTTTCCTCAATCCTTACAACAAATCTTGGATCAATTATAAATTGTTGCATACCCCCTTCTTTTTGGTTTAAATATACATAACATAAAATTTACATTAATTTAATTTACTATAATAAATAAAAGTAATTACAAAATAAATAATTTTTTATAAATATTTGTATATTGTTATCTACTTACAGGTCAAAAATATATTACATGTTCTTATACAAATATATCATTACATACTATACCCTCTAGTTTTTAATCATCGATTATATTACTGATAAAAACTTTATTGTTCGTCTTTTGTGTGTTTAAAGGTAAAAAATGCAGAATATAAAATTCTGATTCGGAATCCTTTCGATACAGTTTTTTTCATTTTATTTTTCTGAGTCAACTAAGGTGCAAAATCTTCAAAGAATCAACGAAAAAAAATAAAAAAAAAATTAAATTAAATAACAAACAATTAAGGAAAATTTAAATAAATAAATTTAAGCTTTAAATACCACTGTGAGTTGGCGTTGTCACTGCGACAATCTCTTCTGCTGCCCCTGCCTCAAGATTCTCATACTTTTCCTCCCTCTTCTACTGGCTACAAATTAAGTTTGCCGCAATCGGTTGCACAATGTGCACATATCACTGCGGACGGCAGTCCGCGCTAGTGACGAAAGCAGCACGAAGGGTGCGAAGGCGACTAGCATATATACACAGGAAGAATGGAAGATTTGCTATGACTGTCCGATCAGGTCGAGTTATATACCGATCGAAAGGTATCAATTAAACTTACAAATGTGCATACTAAGACTGTTGAAAACTCACCTGGTTCGTGAGATAAACAGGTGTAAGTGGGAGGGGAAAAATTTAAATTATTGGAGCTAATGGGGCCGTTGGAGCCTTTTTGAATTTTCGTTGAATTTTTTTCAATTCTCATCAAAAATACGCGTCGAATGACACCTCAATCATCTAAATCTGACAACTGGTTCAAAAAATAATTAATTTTGAAATTTTTAGGGGCCTTCCGAAAATGAGATGAAAAGTCAGTTTGTTTGTTTGTTTGTTTGTATCAAAGCGTTGATTTAGCTTAAAAGTTTGAATGAGGACTTGTTCCCGCTCAAAAATCTAGAAACGTTTGTTCTACGACTTTTTCGAAAAAAAGCTAGTTTAGCGGGAAATCGCTAAAAACCGCTAAAATTAAAACCCTTATAGCAGTCAAACGATAAAAGCTACAGATGCGATCTATATGTCGTTGAAAAGGTATTTTGAAGGGCTGTTATGCATACCTTTAAACGTTTTTTCTAAAGTACATAGGTAAATTGCTACAGGTGACATAAGGTATTTTCCCCCACATTTTGGCGGTTTTTGAGAAAACGCCGCTAACGATTTTTTTTAAATTCCAATATGTTTTAGTTTGTAAAATTTCGCGTTTTTTGATATATTACACAAAAAATTTTATCGATAGGTTTGGAAGATATAACCTATTAACTGAATATATACGTTTTACTTTGAATTGGAATAGGGCAGCAGCAACAAAGTGTCACAGCAGCCAGTTTGTTTGTTTGGATAGCTTAAATGTTTGAATGAGGACTTGTTCCTTTTCAAAAATCTAGAAACGTTTGTTCTACGACTTTTGCAAAAAATCGATAGTTTAGCGGGAAATCGCTAAAACCGCTAAAATTGAAACCACCATAGCATCCAAACGATAGAAGCTACAGATGCGATCTATATATCGTTGAAAAGGTATTTCGATGGGCTTTTTGCACTGCTTGCAGCGTAATCCGAAAATTACCTGTTAGCTGAATACATACATTTTACTTAGAATGGGAATAGGATAGCAGCAGCAAAGTGTTATAGCACCCAGAGTTTAAGAGTGCTGATAGCTTTTGCGCTGGGCATGTGTGTTTGTAAAGGGGACCAGTGTTGCCAGACAATTTGCTTTAGCTTGTACAAACAATAATCAAAGTTGACAAAGCTATACTGTCAAAAAATATTGCAATTTCAAAATTTCTGAGGTCTTATTCAAAAATATCTGATATCCCACAAAAAAAACATCTTTACGAGGTAAAAGTCTAGTGACGAAAACATTTTCATGCCCCAAAATTTCTGATATCCAATTTTGTGACGAATAATATTATTGGCCTTCAACTCGGCAAATGCACAAATTTGATGATCAGCGATACACGCGAAAGCAATGCGATTAAAGAGCAAGAGAGAAAGAGAGAGAACTAGAGAGACAGATAAAGAGAGAAGTGGGAGCGATTGATAACTGCAAATATTTTGTGGCAAACTTCTGCGGATTTATGTTGTTGTCTTGAACCGAATAGACAGAAATTGATAATTATGATGAATTCTGGCGATAAATAATCGATTAGTTATCGATTTGAAGCATGTCGATAATAGGTGCAAATATGTGTGATCGAATTTTATATGAAAGCTTTGATGACTCTTGAAATTTGTGCTATTTAAAGAATTTCTGATATTTGATTAATTATTTTTATAATATCGATAAACTTTGGGAATGCATTAAGTTTTTTGATTTATTTATGTCGATAACTTATCGAAACGATAATGAATTTATATTAACATTTACAATAAGAATAATGGATAAAAAGGTATTGAGAATACCTCGATTGAAATGATATTGTGTAATTTGTGCAATATAATTCGCAACTAGTTTAAGTAGTTCTGTCAGTTTGGCACAGTTTTGTCCAAAATGATTCGTGACCCTGGATTTTGACTCTCTCTCTCTCTCTCTCTCTGTCTGTATTCTTGGCCTCCTTCCGCTAATCAAACACTCTCAACACGTTATGAACGATTCAAATCTCGACAAATAAATTTTCACTTGATCACAGTTTGGGGTCGTACAACAACAACAACAACAACAATGTCTAGACAACAGCGTCGCATGCTTTTTCACACGCACTGTGGCCACATTATGCAACCAACAGAATAAGAAAAGATAAGAAATGATATGTATGATTTGATATGATGGCTAAGACAAGTGCCACAGCGGGGTCGACTCGTATCGACTCGGGTCGATCGATCGATCGATCGATAACAACAACAAAAAGAGGAATTGAAAATGGAAATAGAAAACATGTTGTGACAACTTTTAATAGCAGGAAATTTCAAATGAATTTCATTAATTCAGCTGGACAGAAGTTCTTTTCTTTTTCCCCCCAATTCGAATAACATAAATTTTAATTAAACATTAGAAAATGTTTAGTTTGTTTTTTGTTGTTGTTTTGTTTGTCTTTCTTCTTTTATTTAAATCAAAATGCAAAATTCAAGTTTCTTTTCTAATTGCAAATTGATCGAAATCGAAAAGATATTTGAATATTTATATGGAAATCTAGTGAGTATTATTTCTGTTGATTATGTGAACTTCTTCATTTAAAGCGTGCGTGTGTTGGATTTTTCTTCTTCAGATGCTTTTCAATGCTTTTGCTCGGAGCATTCGTGCTACCGTTAGAATATTAAAAGTTGAAGAAACGTAAGGGGAATAAAAGTTGAAGAAACGAACGAATGAACAAACTCATCAGTGGCGTCAACGTCAGCGCCGCCGTCGCTTTTGAAAAACATTAATTAAATTAATTAACCAACTCGTGCCAAGAAATTCATACACACACAACAGCATTTTAAAGAGCATCTCTGCACGCCAAAAGCAACAGCAACAGCAACAACGAAGATTGTTTTGCTTGCTTGAAAACGCATAATTAATGCGCTCAGCGCCCAGAACCACAAGATTAAAGTGCGACTGTGCTCAGTCTAAGGTCTAGTCTATATAGATATCTTAGAAAACTTCCCTCTTTTTTTTTTGATTCAATTGTTATTGTTGTTGGGCAGTCAGCTAATCGGTTAGTTAGTCAGCCTTATAGAACAGTATACTATTTTATATGTATCACAAACTTAGACTTGACTTTAAGGAGGAAATCAGTTTGGTTGATTTTTGTGCATTTTTTAACTATGAAGAAATAATTAGAATTCGTTGAAACTGATAGGATAGTTTATTCATATTTTAAGCTACACATTAAGAAATTTGGTGAACCGGAAATAGTGAATAGTGAAGAGTCAAGGTTGACAGTTTGCGGGCACAAGTTTGACCAGAAATCATGAATTTTAACACATTTTTCTAAGAATATGCACTATACACTGGTGACAAAAAAAATTGAAAATTGAATTTTTGGCTGGTGTTTGAACCAAATTTCATGTTTTTATACCGATTTTTCACCTTTCTTACATCAAAAAAGTTTATATTTTACATAAAAATATCATTCCAGAGTTTGATTCATATTCTTGAATGAAAAATATTGAATGAAGAATATTCTAGACGAGTTGAACCGATTTTTTGAACGTTCTAATCTGGTTTCCCCCCTTAACTCAGCTCAACTTTCGTCTCGACTCGTCTCATCTCATCTGTAGTGTTTGTGTGTATATTAATTTTCAACAGTTGCTGCAGTTGCAGCAGCAGCCTGTGGCACTCGGCTCTGCTGATTCGGTAGCATAGATAGAGATTTCAGTTATTTATGACTCGACTGCGACTGCGACTGCGACTGCGGCATGCTGCAGTGCAGCCTTTCAACTTGGCCAGCAACAGGTGCAAGGCTCTTTGCCTCTGTCTATGCAACATCGCATCGGCAGCTTAGATTTTTGTCAGACCAAATGCTAAAGCGCTAAAAAACAACAAGTGGTTTCCTGGCTGCTTGTGAAGTTAAGCTGAAGCTGAAAGTTGAAGCTGAAAAACGGTTTCCTATTTCCAATTGATGCTAGTTCGTTGCCCAAGTCTTTCGTTTGGCTGCGTTTGTTGCATTGCATATGCTTGGAGGTCAGCTGATGTTTTTGTCTCTCTCTCTCTTTAGTGCAATATCAAATTCTCTATCTCGGTTGTCTTCTTCCTCCATTTTGCTAGTAAAAGTTTAAATTAAATTTTAGTTTTAAAATGTTAGTTGAATGCTGAAGTGCAAGTTCGTTGCCTAAGTCTTTTGTTTTTGCTGAAACTATTTAAAAGGATAAGTAGCTTTGACTCAGTTGCTCGCATTTAGTCTGTTCCTCTCCCTTTGTCTCTCTCTGTTTCTTCCTCTCTGCCACTCTCTCTCTTTCTCTCTCTCTTTACTTTTTCATTTTGTTCATTTGAAAACAAAAATTGTATAATATACAACGGTGGCCAAAAGTATTTTGACACCCTTTAAAGTTAGTTTCAGCCAAATTGTGAGCTTACTTCATGTAAAGTTTGGTATCAATGGAAAGGTCTTTTGAATTCCTTTCGAATGATGTAGTATTTTTCTTAACCCATTAAGTACCCATTGAGATTTTCGAATCACTGCGGACGGCAGTCCGCGCTAGTGACGAAAGCAGCACGAAGGGTGCGAAGGCGACTAGCATATATACACAGGAAGAATGGAAAATTTGCTATGACTGTCCGATCAGGTCGAGCTATATACCGATCGAAAGGTATCAATGTAACTTACAAATGTGCATACTAAGACTTTTGAAAACTCACCTGGTTCGTGAGATAAACAGGTGTAAGTGGGAGGGGCAAAATTTAAATGATTGGAGCTAGTGGGGCCGTTGGAGCCTTTCTGGTCAACATTTTTATTAATTTTAAACTATTTCTCATCAAAATTACGCGTCGAATGACACCTCGATCATCAAAATCCGACCGCTGGTTCAAAAGAAAATTAATTTTGAAATTTTTGGTGCCCTTCTCAAAACGAGATGAAAAGTCAGTTTCGTTTGTCTGTTTGTTTGTTTGTATGGATCAAATCGTTGTTTTAGCTTAAAAGTTTGAATGAGGACTTGTTCCCGCTCAAAAATCTAGAAACGTTTGTTCTACGACTTTTTCGAAAAATCGCTAGTTTAGCGGGAAATCGCTAAAAACCGCTAAAATTGTAAACCCCCATAGCATCCAAACTATAGAAGCTACAGATGCGATCTATATATCGTTGAAAAGGTATTTCGAAGGGCTTTAAGGCATACCTTCAACGTTTTTTTTTAAGTAAAAAGGTAAACGGATACAGGTGAAACAAGGTATTTTTTTCCACATTTTGGCGATTTAAGAAAAATCTACACATGAGATCACTTTAAAATATGTTATATGGTATAGGCAATTTGATTCCGCGTTTTTTGGCATATAACATGTATCTGTCAAAATTCGTTTGGACAAGATATTACCTATTAACTGAATATACCTTTACACTACTGCATGTACATATGGGCATTTCTCCAGAAATGTCAACCAAGCCTAAAAACGAAAAATTGCTCAAAAACTCACATTTTGTGCAATTAAGTTCCAAAAATGTGTTCAAGTTATTTATTTAAGCAATATACGCTAGAAGAAATTCAATAGGATGAACATATAGATTCTACATTGGAATAAATTAACTTTTTCCGTATTTATGTCCATTTTCTTAAAAATTGATTTCCAAAATGGACCGTTTGTATTTTTTCGATTACACTACGTAAAATAGTAAGATTGTAACATAAACCATTTTAATACATAGAAATATAATGAAAGTTTAATTTAAAACAAGTTTTTCGAGCTGTTTCGATATATTATTTAAAAAAAGAGAGACAGAAACAACAGAAATATTTTGTGGAAAAAAATGTCACGTGCGACATGTCGCATGCGACAGTGACTTAAATTACATTAAAAAAAAAACTACTTGATATTTTTAAATCAAACAAATAGCATTTTTTAGATAAATGAATACATTACATTTCAAAATAAATAGCATCAAAATATACGTTCACGTTTTCCCGAAATCAGTGCTAGAACTGGTCGCCGAAAAAACGACTTCTATCTGAGTCGCGTGCGAATGCCTTAGTTTTTTTAAATGATCTTGAAAACGAACAATTTCCCAAAATCCACTTTAGCACCAATTATAGTGCTAATCAATACCTATAAGTTTCTCCTTTTGTTTTAACAAAATAATGTTTTGGCATATGTTTTATTTCACTTTGAATGCGTACGAATGTCGCATTCGACATGGGAGAATTACCCATATGCAGTATGTACACTGCTTGCAGCGTAATGCGGAAATAAACTGCTTGCAAGTGGTGAATTCCTTTTTGCGGCAGATAAATCATTTTATAACCAAAAATATATAATCGTTTGTTCTACAGCTTTTTCGAAAAATCGCTAGTTTAGCGGGAAATCGCTAAAAACCGCTAAAATTGAAACCCTCATAGCGTCCAAACGATAGAAGCTACAGATATGATCTATATTTCGTTGAAAATGTATTTCAAAGGGCTCTTAGGCATACCTTCAACGTTTATTTTTTATTTAAAAAGGTATAATGAGAATAGGACAGCAGCTGCAAAGTGTCATAGCAGCCAGAGTTGAAGAGTGCTGATAGCTTTTGCGCTGGGCATGTGTGTCTGTAAAGGGGACCAGTGTTGCCAGACAGTTTGTTTTAGCTGTACTAACAATAAACAAAATTGACAAAACTATAATGTCAAAAAATATTGCAATTTCAAAATTTCTGGTGTCTTATTCAAAAATTTCTGATATCCCATAAAAAAAACCTCTTTACGAGGTAAAAGTCTAGTGACGAAAACATTTTCATGCCCCAAAATTTCTGATATCCAATTTTGTGACGAATAATATTAATTTTTACACATAAATTATTTTAAACAAAATTTTTGCATTCGGCACTGCGCAAAACTGTGAGTGAGTTTTATTTGGTATTAGAATTGAGACATTTTAGCGCAATGTGCCGAGTGCCAAAATTTTGTTTAAAATAATTTATGTGTAAAACTTAATATTATTCGTCACAAAATTGGATATCAGAAATTTTGGGGCATGAAAATGTTTTCGTCACTAGACTTTTACCTCGTAAAGAGGTTTTTTTTATTATTTGTAAACGTCAACTTTTTCAACTTTTTTTCTCGATTTTTTTAAAAAAATGTTTTGATGCAGAAAGTTTCTTTAAACAATTTAATTAGTAACTGCAAAAAAAATTTTTCAAATATCTCTTCGCTAGTATTTTTTATAATTTTTTGAAATTGGCGAAAAAGGCACTTTTTGCATGAAAATGAGGAAAAAGTGCCTTTTTCGCCATTTTCAAAAAATTATAAAAAATACTAGCGAAGAGATATTTGAAAAATTTTTTTGCAGTTACTAATTAAATTGTTTAAAGAAACTTTCTGCATCAAAACATTTTTTTAAAAAAATCGAGAAAAAAAGTTGAAAAAGTTGACGTTTACAAATATTCGAAAATCTCAATGGGTACTTAATGGATTAAGAAAAATACTACATCATTCGAAAGGAATTCAAAAGACCTTTTCATTGATACCAAACTTTACATGAGGTAAGCTCACAATTTGGCTAGAACTAACGTTAAAGGGTGCCAAATTACTTTTGGCCACCGCTGTAAATATCATTTGGAAAACTCATATGTGTATTATAAAACTAACCATATTTTTTTTAATGTGCTATAGAATTACGAATTGTTCTAGTTTATTGAAACATTTTGAGATCTATCTAAATAATATTTCTTTTTTTTTTCCATGGTTTTCATCATCTTTTCTCTGCTTCAACAAAGTAAGAAAAACTTATTTTTGCATTTAAAGTCACTGCAAGTTCGTCGCCTAAGTCTTTTGTTTTTGCTAAGATTATTAAGAACCATTGTAAATTTACTCAAAGTTTTGGTGACATTGTGCAATTGAGCGAACTCTACTGTATTATATATATTTTTGTTCTCTTTCTCATTTCTTCTTTTTCTTATCTATGCGGTGGGCACAGTGGCTACAGGAGCAGCGACTGCTCCCAACAATTTTTCTGCCTATTCGGCGCCGTCAAGTCGCATAAAATCGCTGTTGATGTTTTTGTAGTTGTTATGGTTGTGCTCCCGAATTCAGATTTCGTGCCCACCCCTGATTTAGAGTCACTGTGAGTTTGTTGCCAAAGTCTATCATATTCTTTTTTTATATTTTCTCCAGCTATATCTATAGGTATTTCCATAATTCTATCTAAACATATCGATAACTGCAGCTATAAATATACTCATATCTGCATAACTCTTTCTCTTTATCACACTGAACAAATTCTAATAAATTGCAGAATTTGCTATTGTCTGTCAACTTTTCGATTTCCAATCACGTGCCATGACTATCCCTATCTTCTAACAATGATTTGACCAACTTTGGCCAGCTTAGTTCAGTGTGAAACCGGCAGTCCGAGATGTTTCACAATGAACACGTGCCGCCGACAGACGCAGGCAACAAATCAAAGAAAAGAAACATGCCACAAAGGGATACAAAAGTCATGCTTCGATAACAAACAATCAAAAAGCGAATGTATCGATGGCAACAACAACAACAACAACAAATTGATAGTGTGAATTTGAAATAAAGTGGCGCTTAATTGCGAGCGATTAATGAGGCAAGAATTTCAACAACAACAACAACAAAGGGCCGCAGGGTTCCCAACACGTAAAGTCTCCAATTTCAGCTGGCAGGTGTCAAAAGTCAAATGTCAAAGCAATGGCAAAAGTTTAACGGTGCTTTCAGCAGTTTCGCCGTATTAATCATACAAAAAAATAAAATAAAAAAATTAACGCCAATCAGCCGGCGGCAGCTGAACAACGAACTCAACGTCAATCGGAAGGTCGCACGATTTGCCAAATGAAAATCGAAACACATGAAAATAAAAGCCATAAGTGAGAGTGATGGACTTAAAGATACTCTAGACTTGTACATAACTGAAAAGATGGATGTTTGATGACAATTGCTTTGGAAAATAAACGATACAAGAAAATCGATGTTGCTCATATTTTAGAGATTTTAATACTCAAATAAATTTTCGGAGTCGGTTTAATTTTATAATTATATTTTACTACAGTCGAACTTCCCTAGCTCGAACTTCTCTAGCTCGAATTCTCTCTAACTTGAACTAAATTGAGTGGCAATAGCGTATACTATACCGAACAAAAAGACTTCCCTAACTCGAAGTCTCCCTAGCTCCAACTTTTTTCTTGGATAATGGTGATTCGAGTTAGGGAAGTTCGACTGTACTAGATCGTTCAAAAAGTCCCCGGACTGACAGTGAAAAAGACTTTTTTTTTTTTTTAATCAATATATTTATTCAATATAGTCTCCGTCTAGCTTAATGCACCTTGTCCAACGGTCTTTCAACATTTCGATGCCTTTTTTGTAGTGGTCTGAAGAAAGTCCCTCAAAATAGGCTTCAGTTTCCCATTCAACTTCTTCATTGGAGTAAAATTTTTTTCCCTGGAGCCATATTTTCAAGTTTGAAAACAGATAGTAGTCACTGGGGGCCAGATCTGGGGAATATGGAGGATGAGGAAGCAATTCCCAACTTAACTCTTTGATTTTTTCCATCGTTAAAGCGGCCTTGTGAGATGGTGCATTGTTTTGATGAAAAAGGATTTTTTTCTTTGCCAAATGCGGGCGTTTCTTCTTAATTTCGTCATTCACACGATCAAGCAATGCTGAGTAATATTCTTTGTTGCATTTTTCACCCTTTTTAAGATAGTCGATGTGTATTATACCATGTCCATCCCAAAATACACTGGCAAAAACCTTACCAGCCCATCGACTTGCCTTCACACGCTTCGAACGGCTTTCACCGGCCTCCCGCCACTCAGCTGATGACCGATTGGACTCCGGAATGTAGTGATGGATCCAAGTCTCATCCATGGTGATATATCGACGCAAAAATTCGCTTGGATTTCGGTTAAACATGTCCAAACAGGACTTGGAATCGGCCACTCGTTTTTCCCTTTGTTCAATATCTAGGAAATGCGGCACCCATTTTACATTGAGCTTTTTCATATGCAAATGGTCATGCAAAATCGAAACCGCTGACCCAGTCGATATGCCCACAGTCTCAGCAATCTCACGCACTTTGACTCTTCGATCAGTCAATACGATTTGACGGACTTGTCTGATGATCTCTGGGATAATCACCTCTTTTGGTCTTCCCGAACGCTTCGAGTCTTCGGTGCTTGTACGACCGCGTTTAAAGTTGGAATACCAATCGCAAATGGTTGATTTACCTGGAGCAGAGACCCCGTAATGCTTATCAAGCCAAGTCTTTGCTTCTACGGTATTTTTTCCCATCAAAAAACAGTGTTTAATCAAAACACGAAATTCAGCTTTTTCCATTTTTCAAAAAACTCAAAAAGTTGCACAACAATAATATTTCTAGCTCGATGGCGAAGCTTACGATTGCGCTCAAATTTTCACTGGAGCCTAGAAATGAACTAGTCAGTCAAAAAAAATTTATTTAAAAATTTTAGTGGAGTGGCCTATGTGTCAGTCCGGGGACTTTTTGAACGATCTAGTATGTATTTTATGCACTTTTCCTCAAATTAATAAAATGTCAATAGTCGAAAAAAATTAAGGACTTCAATATTCCGATTTTTTAAAAAACTTTTCAATTAAAAAAAAAAACAATTTTTTAATTTAATATATTTTTCCTAATTTAACAAAATGTCAAAGTTTTTGATAAGTTAAAGCTTCAGATTAAATTTTTAGAGTCACAAAAATTGAATATCAAAAGTTTATTTTAAATTTTAATAAAACAACTAATTTTTATATATTTTATGCAATAAATTGATTTAATTCATTTGATGGGATTTCACTATTCCGACAGATTTTCAGAGTCACAAAAATTAACTGTCAAATGTTTATTTTTAATTTCAATAAAATAAATAATTTTTCTTCATATTTTATACAATGAATTAATTAATTAAAAGGTATTTCTTGCCGTTTTCTCCATTATCGGGACAGATTTTCGAAGTCACAAAAATTTATATTCAATTTTAACAAACGTAATACAATACAATTAATAAATTTAAATTTAAAAATGCATTTAATTTAATTAATTTCAGTTCAAAACACTTTTGTCTAAAATATGCTTTGACAACCAAATTGTCCTTTTTTATAGCCCTTTAATTGTACCCATTGTAGCCATGTTTACAGGGTACACGTATAGAAGTCAAGTGCAATAAGCAATAAATAATAACAATAAGCATACAGACAGACTGCAAAAAAGGGGAACTCAACATAAACATAAACATAAACTGGCACAATGTGCGCATATTGAATGCGTTTGAAAACGATGCCAACTCCGACATTAAATCCGATTCCGATTCTGATTCCTATTCCGAATTCGGACAGTTTCGAGTTGAGTTTTCGCGGACTGATTTTGATACGCGTCGCGTGACACAATTTCCAAGTGTCTGTAGACTGAGGCAACTGAGGGGCGGGACAAGGGAAAGGGAAAAGGGAAGGGCACAGGAAGTGCACAGACTTGGAGCGACTTCTGGCAAAGCAGGCAAAGCAAAATAAACGTTAAATCAATGCATAATTAATATGGAGAACGTTGACAGCTGTCGTAAATGGTGAACCAACTTCCGATTCGACAGCGCTAATCAAATTTGGCATTGGTTGCCACGCCCTCCCTCCCTGCCACACACATAAACGCCCCCTACCGCCCAGTAGAGGCAGCCACAGGTGGAGAGGTGGAGACTTCAAGTGATGATTACTTGCCTGGAAATTGTGGATGCACACGGCAATTGCCACCTGTGGCGGGGCATAACAAAACAAACAGACAAACAAACAAAACAAAACAAACGAAGAGCGCAAGCGAAGGAGAAAGACAGAGAGAAACAGGGAATAAGAGAGAGAGACATAGAAATGGGGAGTTGGGGGCGACAATCAAACAAGAATAAAAATGCAAATGAAATAAAACCGTCGAAAATTTACACTAACAGACTGGGAAAAATAAATTAAAATTACAAAAAAATTATCTAAATAAATGGAAAGTCGTAGCAAATAGATGCTTAAATGCAGTGTTGCCAATTTAGCTATTTTCCCGATAGATTTAGCGCGTTTCAACTGACAACAGCGGGATAAATTGTAAAATAGCAGGTAGCGGGAATTATAGCTATTTTCCAAGCGGAATTGGCGGAATTTTAGCTTTTTAAAAACATCTGGTAACTTCATGTATTTTTATGTTTTACGATGCCACACTTAAATATAATAATTTATATTGCAGATTTAGTTATAGATTTGTATGTACTGCCTCTCAAACGAAAACTTCGTTCGCACCACTAATCTTCAGTCTAAAAATGCCTCAAGCACAATACTGACAAACGTCTCAACAAATCACTAATACCCTGCACTCTACTCTATCGGCATTTTGACTGAAAAATTGACAGTCAAAATAAAACGAAACGAAACGAAAAAAAAAGTTCGTTGGAAGGAAATCCCATTAATGACAAAATCGATAAATTAATTTGTTTTCAACGACAAAATGCATAAATAAATGTAAATAAATAAACAAACACACGCACACACACACACACAAAGTGCCGTTAAGTTAAATGTTGTCGTATTGTTTTGTTGTTGTTATTATTATTGCTGCTGTCGGGCTTTAAAAACAATATTAATCAAGATCCATCCAATTCTCAGACAGAATCAATAACTTAATAAATTGCTCAATAAAATGCGCGCACAAACGCAACGGGTGGCTTCGTCTACTGAATGAAGCCTCATTTGTCACATAAATCAACCAAAATGTACTCGGTTAACGACTCATCGAATGCAGCTTCTAACAGAATAAAGTAGAATCAATCTATTCAAAATACTTCTACACATAGAACAGAAACTGCATAAATTGTTGTAAATGTCAATTGCCTGAGTTTATAATCTGATATTGGTCATTAACATATTTGTAGCAATAATTAACAATTTGTAACTGCATGTAAAGAACATAAAAAGTGTCGGTTTATTAAGGCCTTGTTAATATTTGTTTTAATTTAAGCTTGGAAATTTTGCTTATTTGTGAAATTAGTTTAATTGTCTTCAATTTTGTATCTTTTACTTTCGTTTTAAATTTCTTCTGGGATTTTATTAATAGTTCATTAATTATTATTTCTATTCCATTTATTGTAATCCATAATCTTTATTTTACTCAATTTTATTTCACTAGTCTTTCTGCTTAATTCTTTTTTTATTCTTTATCTTATATTAAATTATATATTTTTCTTAACTTATCTTTTCTTTTATATAGCCAAAAATATTTCTTCATTCCTTTTTTTTATTTTTTTATTCTACATATTATATCTGTTTCATCATTTTTTACAAATATTATAATTTTTCTGCTTTCATTTTTTGTACGTTTACATTCTACTAATCACGTTTTTATCCAAATTATCAGCTGAAAAACTTTCAAACAATTTAAATTAACATTTTTGGTAATCAAGAAATATAAAATCAAAATGTTATTCACATTGCCTACTGTGTTAAAAATAACGTTAAAAATTGATCTTACATAAATAGTCCGAGGTATTCTACTAAAGGAAATAAGAACAGCAAAAATATGATTAAACAAGTTAATCAGACAAAAGTCACGTTCAAATCTTGCTGTTAAAGTCATATTCAAACTCTTCAAATCAAATAAGCAAGTAATGCAGCCAGGAAGTCTATGTTAAACATCTCAAATAAATATAGCACACCCCTTAATACAGTCTTCAGGCTCAATTGTTTACGTTTCTTTTCTTTACAATTGTATCTTTATGTATATAACAAAGTGCAACTGTAAATGGCATTAAGTCAACTAACTTGGAAGTTGCATAGTCAATGTGACAAGCGGATTACGCAATCATATTCACAATTCACAATTCACAGTGATACCAACTAAGCGTGTCCAGAGCTTATTGGGGGGGCTGACAGTGACTGCTAACTGAGATCCATCAATTGGCACTGTTGATGCCCGGAAAAGTCAATCTGAGTGGACTGCAAAGATTGCATACTAAACTGAGACAAGAGAACTTGGAAGCTTGGGAACTCGGACTGACAATTTACCACATTGATATTTAAATAAGCCGTTGTATTAATCATGAAATTATTCGCACAAGCTCCAACAGTCGGAGACCATTTAAAATCATATTAGCAAGAAATACTAGAGAGCAAAGTGTAGACACAAAGAGCGGGAGACATTGAATGAGGCTGAACAGACTTAAAATAGGTTGAATATCTAATACCCTAGCAAAATTAAATAAAATTGTATTGTAAGGAT
Source organism: Drosophila recens (assembly GCA_037043495.1). NCBI lineage: Eukaryota > Metazoa > Arthropoda > Insecta > Diptera > Drosophilidae > Drosophila > Drosophila recens. Next base: position 64,728 of record JBAMBJ010004171.1, read on the forward strand.
AAAAGAATATACTCGAAGAGATGAATTAGAACTAGGGACCGTAATCATTATAAGTTATATAATAAAAATTACGTAGTAATGATTATATTTTAATTTTTAATAATTTTGTTTAGTGATAATAATTATTTTTGAGTAATTTTATAAAACTAAGACCGTAATAATTATTTTTGATCAAAAAAAAATAAAACTCAAAAATAATGATCATTTATGAATTTAATTTTTTTTTGGCTTAAAATAAATATTTTACTAATATTATTTTTTATTCTTATAAATGGAACCTAAAGCTACCTCCCAGCATATTTTTTTTTTTCTAATTTGGAACTAATTATATTTAAATCAAATTACTAAACTTTTAAAACATATAAAAACATATGCAAAAATAATTTATTTTTTATTTTTAGGCATAATAAAAAATTGTGTATCCACAATATTAAACTTAAATTTTTTTTTAGCAAAAAAAAAATACATTTTAAATAATTTAATAATTAGAAAGGATAGTCCAATCTCATGTAGCATTAATTTTACATTTGTATGTAATTTATTTAAATAGTTATATCTCCATTAAACGATTAATTTCTTAAATATAAAATCTTAAGATGACTAAGCGTACATAAAAATATAGGACCAACTAATCAGGCTTTCCTTCCCCTCTGAATGTTACATAAAATTTCTACAAATTTATCATAAATTTTGCCAAGACATTTTCAAGGAGCAGCAAAGTGGACTGTAAGCTGATGTAGTTGTAGTTACACTTGGCCAAGTCATGTCATGTCGTGTCAGGTGTCCGCTCGTGACACTCATTAGCCCGGCCAAAACAGCCAGAGCAGAGGCAGAGACTGAGACTGAGACAGTGTGTCAGTGGAAGAACTTGAACTACATCGAGAGTTGGAATGAAATCTATGGAATGATTTGCCAGCTAAACGTTGAAATTGAAATTAAAATAATTTTCTATAATTAAACAATTAAATCAGCGAAATCAAGTAAAAAAATCAACAGTTCGCTGAGTAATTTTTGCAATGTTGAATGTTGAATCTTTTCAAGTCACGAACTCTGAGTCAAAATTTCGTTGTAAACTGAACTGAAAGTGTCAGATGAATGAAATGTGTAATAAGTCAGAAATCTATTTGCTTCTCTCACAATTTCATTGTAAATTCATTGTGCGCATCATCATGTTTGGGTTGAGGTTGAGGTTGTTATTGTTCTTGCTATTAATGCGAATTTTAAGAGAGGCAAACACATACAAGAAGCAGGAATTCGAGTTGCCCGAGCGTTGCAAGTATCTGAAGGATCCCAAGGAGATGTTGCATCGAAAGTGCAAGGGCAAATTTCCACTTGTGGCATATACAAAATTTCGTGATACGTTCATGAAACAGGACGATCGAATGGCACTTTATATGCCCGACTCGTTGAAATATGTGATGGTTGCCCTCAAGGAATCGGCACTGCATAATTGCGAAAGTATTCAACTGGTCGAGTTGAAGGAATATGTCTGCTACGATACGGATGGCGGCAAAAGGACCGTTAAGTTCGACAAGGTGCGCATTTATTGCTTTCCATTTCACATTCAAATCACCGATGATCTCACCCATGAATGTGTCCTCGAACGAGACGGCGACCACGATTCTCAGCTTGAGAAGAATATGCTGAAGACCACAGCGGGAATTATTCAATATATCTTTGATAATGATGCGACTGGACGATTGGGGCCGAATCAACGAGTTGTCTGTGTGTTAACAGTAACACTACTAGCATTTGCTAATTGCAACGAGTTGTAAGTAACGAGTTGATACACACCAAATTGTCAGTAACGAGTAGCGAGTAATAAATTTGGGCTGATGGATTGCAAGTAACGAGTAACAAGCAACGAGTAACAAGCAACAATTAGCAAGTAACAAGTAACAAGCAACGAGTAACAAGCAACGATTAGTAACTAACAAGTAATATGTAACGAATTGCAAGTAACGATTGGAAATTAACGAGTAACTTGTAACGAGTAACTTGTAACGAGTAGCAAGCAACGATTTGCAAGTAACGAGCAGCAAGAAGCAGTTAGCAAGTAACGAGTAACAAGCAACGATTAGTAACTAATGAGTAATACGTAACGAATTGCAAGTAACGATTGGCAATTAACGAGTAACTTGTAACGAATAGCAAGCCACGCGTAACGAGTAGCAAGCAACGTTTAGCAAGTAACGAGTAACAAGCAACGATTAGCAAGTAACGAGCAACAAGAATCAATTAGTAACTAACAAGTAACTTTTAACGAGTAAAAACAACGATTAGAAAGTAGCGAGTAACAAGCGTAGACTAGTAACTAACGAGTAACTTGTATCGAAAAGCCAGTATCGAATAACAAGCAAGTAACGAGTCGCAAGTATCGAGCAAGTTACATGAAGCAAGTTTATAAAAAAAGTAACGAGCAACGAGTAAGCAGCGAATTTAAAAAGATTTAAGTAACAAGAAAAGAGTTTTACTTAAATCTTTGAAAGTAAGCAGGCGAGTAGCAAGTAACGAGTAGCAAATAACAAGTTTGTTGGAAGTTTCAAAAGCAACGAGAGAACGTCAGCGAATTGCAAGTAATAGATTGACACCGAGTATATACCCGCTAATATTTGACTACTCGTTAGTAATGACAAAAAACGAGTTACAAAGCAAATAGTTCCGTTTCAGAAAAGTCTCATCACTCTCGCCTGGTGGCCGGCGCCTGACGACTATCGAACGACTCTCGACCTGCTGCGTTTCACTAATTGAAGCTCGTAAATTTTTATATGCATCTCGCCCATTGAGAGCCAACGAGGAGTCGGCCATAAAGATTGATCAATACCGGAGTACACAGCATCATAAAAAATGCATAAGCAGCAGCCACAGTCATCAGTTGTCTCGTCTCGAGATTCTCTGCAGATGTGATGTGAAGCCAATTCTTAAAGTCGTCGATGTGTATTTTTATATTTTTTTTAAGCATTTTCTTTAATTTTGTTTTTTTTATCCAAACTGAATCAGCCATGTTCAGCGATATTAAATATTTATTTTATAAACATTAAAATGCAACGTCGTGTGCTGCGCCCCATGTGAAAAAAATAACGAGAACGAGATAGAAAAGACAATGCAACGTTTTGTAAATTCTTCGCTGTTGCCATAAAGGCAAAGGGATTGTTGGGAAAAGGGGGAAGCGGGCGGCCTTTAGCTATTTTTATATTATAAGATCACGTTGCAATTTCGGAGTCGGTCACCTGCGCGATTGGCGTGCGTATCCATCCATCAGCTCCATTTTCACTATGCCTCATTCATCCAGTGCAGGCAGGCAATGCATTTTTTGTTTTTGTCGATCTAGCGGTTCGCGTTCCAAGGAAAAGCCTTGGAGCGTTCATTGCCCTAAAGGGTTACCATCAAACCGATTCAATGGGGAGGAGAAGAGAACTGAATGCAATTGGCAAAGCTCGAATCTCAATTTAAATGCAAACATCGAGATGTTGACACTTCACTTGGCAATTTGCATCTTGGACATTAGCCCGAACACAAAATGCCGTTGCCTGGCCTCGCACAGTGGGACCAATACAATTTTTTAGTAAAACTTGACTTTGACTTGAACTTTGGCGAATGAGCTTGACTAATGAAAATACATTTATCTTTTGCTGACAACAAATTAAATATGGGTGAAAATTGATTATTATTATTTATTTAATTTAATATTATTTATTTATTATAGAGAAAATTCGACTCTCTTTACCCTATTGAGGACCAACATTATGTGTAAATTATTTTAATAAAATTCTTTCATTGAAATAAAAAATAGTTATATTCATTCTTTAAAATCAAAAATAGTTTTGCGGCACTTACCGATTAGATCATATTTGATTTGAAGCGCTCTTAATCTCCTGTCTGTGGTACATCATTTTACCTGACAAATTCAAAATACTCCAAACTTAGAGGATCATTAAAATTATTTTCATACGATTTCCAAGACAACAGATGCATCCTCTTCCTTTTATCATATGATTGTCACTTAACCAGTGCTCTGTAAAAAAAAAAAAAAATTATTTTAAGTAAATATAATTGAAGAAATATTTTTGACTTCATTTTAATTGTTATATAATAAATTAGTATAAATTAAATATAATTTACATCAAAATTCGTCGTAAACAAAATATTTTCCCATAAAATCTATGCTTGACTTTTTTTGATATCTTGAGCAGCTTCCAATTTGATCAAATACTAATGAATTCGATTCAAATTGATCCACTGTAAAGCGTGGTGTGTACACAAAACAACACCCACAATTGGTCAACTTGTTGACTTCTGTTGTTGTTTAATACCCTGTAATTAAAGAATGTATAATGGGAGTAAAAGAATCTAGCTTTATAATTTATGAATATTTATAACAAGAGGAATATTCGATCTAATTTAAATTAGAACTAACTATTTTAAAAAGAGATAAATATCTCTTTTCATAGTCTTTAATTAAACTCGGATTAATCTACATTTTCCACAAATATTTACAAGTTTTACTTATAAAAAAAAATAAAAAATTAAAAAAAAAAATCAATAGTACCACAATAGTTGTAAGCTTTAATTTAGATTAATCTTAAAACTAAAGCAAAAATTTTGCATGGATATGTTACTTTTTCGTTTCTTTCCTTAAAAATTGTAAATTGTTTAATATAAATAATAATATTTTAAAAACCGATGTTTGTAGAAGTGACTTAAATAATTTGCGTCAAAATACAGAAATCAAATTAAATACATTTGTAATAAATGAATTAAATTTATATTTCAAAAAACTGAAAAGACAAAAGAAAAACGACTACAGGGTATTTGCCAGTCGTCTATTGACAATTTGGAGCAATCTTACATTGTCAGATATTGCTCTACTCGAGGCACATTTCCATTTCAATTGCTTTTCAATTTCTATTTGAATGCCCCACCCGCTGTGGCATGCGTCACGTGTCTGATCGGTCTGTGCCTCCGTCTCTGTCTCCGTGTCCGTCTCTGTCACCTCGTCCGGTTTCGGAGTCGGAGTCGTAACTGGCACACTTGAGTTCAATCGAATGCCACAGCAGGTGACGCCTCAACGTTGTTGACCATTTCGGTGGTCAGGTAATTGCGCAAAAAGCAAAAAGAAAAACAAATACAAATACAAAAAAAAAAAGTCGAATTGTTAACCATTTGAATAAATTTCACTTGCATGAAGAGGGAGGACGTTGGCAAATGGGGGAAAAATCTGCACTTAACACTCGCCAGAGTCTCGTCTCAGGTGCGTAATGCTTCTACTTGCTGTGCCTGCTACTTGCCACTTGCCACTGCACCATGGGAAAAAACGTCAGATATTTTGGCATTAATTCAAATTAGTTTTTATTCAGTATCTTACAAATTTGTTGATTTCCTAAATCGAAATCGAAATCCTAATTGGAACAAAAGCGTTGCCATATGAACTGAATAAGAGCCGCACAAATATTTGCAACTTTCAGAGCGAATCATGTTTGTTTTGTAAACATTATATATAAGTGTAAATATGGATAAAGTTGATTAAGGTATTTAAAATACACTACTAGTTGAGATTTTCAGTATTTGTGGGGGTGATAAAGACAAGGTAAAAAAAATAACAAAAAAAAAATATGTTCTTAAATACTATAACTAAGTTTTGTGTCAAATTTTAAGACTCTGGCTATATATTTAAATTTTATATACAGTCTTCATACAGCATAAATTTGTCAAATTCGCGTATAATAAAAATGTTTTGATGCGGGTTTCTTAAACAAATTAATCTATTATTCAATTAAATTCCGTTCTAGTGAAGCAAAAATTTCTTTAACCCATTAAGTACCTATCAAAAATTTTCAATTTAAAAAGAAATTAATTTTTCAACTATTTTCCTCGATTTTTTCCAAAAAATATTTTGAAGCAGAAAAATTCTTCAAATAATTCTAAGAGTGACTGCAAAATTTTGAAAACTGTAAAAAAAAAGCCAATTTTTGTGTAAAAAGTAGCAAAAAGACGTTAAAATCTTCATTTTTAGGATTTTCAAAAAATTATAAAAAATACTAGCAAAAATATTTTTGAGGGGGAAGGTGAAGGCGTAGTCCAAATATAAAAAAAAAGCCAAAATTTGTCTAATTAAGGTTCATGCAAAATTTCAAGTCCCTATCTTGATATATAGAGTTTATGTCAAAATTAAGGGCTTTTCGCCCATAGTACACTAGCTACTTGCCACTTGCCACAGTTGGAGCTAAAGTTGGTTGCAATCGACGTTGTCATAAACATAAACAAGGATTAGGCGGCTGCTGCTGTTGAGTTTGATGGCTCATTAAAACGGTTTCCAGGCTGCTGCAAACTACGTCCAATTGTGGCCAATAGATTCGAGCGGGGTTATCTTGAAATGGCAATTGCAATTGCAATTGTGTTATCAATTCATTAGTCAGATAGCGACACAACTGTACCAGGCCACCTGCTACCCAGCAGAAAAATTTAAAAAAAAAGAAGCAAAATAAAAGCAATTGAATTCGAGTTCAAATGCTGCTCAACTGTGCTCCTAATCTTTATCTCCAGTCGCTTGAGCATTAAAAATACGACTTTAACCATAAGCAAGCTTCTTCTTTTATGACTAATTATGGATTTGAATTCTGTGCTTTTTATGCGCAAGTTTGCCAGATATAAACTCAGTTATGTTGACAATATTTTTATGGGATCATCTGCATACTAAATGTTATGTCTACCGATTAATGGCGAGGACGTGATCTTGATAGCGGCTGAACTACAATTTTTCCAATTCTGTTCACGATTTCAATTAGAATATAACTCAAAATTAATCCAAATTAAAATTGATCATTATTTCATAATTTTTTAATTCAACTTATGATAACATTACCTGATTTAAACCATTAAAGGGTATATTCTAAGCTCTCGAAAACTGTTGATTAAATCAGATTAGAATCAAGAAACGATTTCATGTTATACCTCAAAATACAATTTCTTCATAGCAATTTTTAGTAAGTTGACAAAATGAAATGAAATTTTACTCAATATTTAAATAAGTTGCACCCACAGATAAAATATTTTTGAAGTTAAGCTCTTTTAAAGAAAGACAAATTTGGATAACTTAAACAAATTTAAAACAATTTAACACTATAAATAACTCGAAATAATCTGTGTGACAGATGTTAACAATTCATGTTTTTACAGTTCTCTTTACCCTATAAAATATATATATTAATAAATATGCATTAAGTGCTAATCACTCAACTATTAGGCTCATTACGAGCCATTCATTCTTTGTGGTTCAGTTTGGGAACAAAAGGTGTGGACAATATTAATTACTTTTAGTATGGCAAATTAACTAGAAATGAAGGTGCTGCAAAGCTGTCAGCCAAATCGAATGCCATTTCACGAGTGTCTCTTCTGGCTATAATTAAAACATTGACAGGGGAAATAATCTTGAGGCTAAAGAAAAAAAAAAAACAAATCATTTCAAAGATCAACTAAAACAATAAGCGCCAATAAGCAGACAAAGCAAATGTGCAGTTAGCTTAACGGTGATGCGTGAAGAAAAACATAAATAAAACAAAGTTCCCCCCCAAAAATCAAAATACACAAAAACAAAAAAAAGGTCGACACAAATCAACTGAAGAAAAAAAAACTGCCAGTTCTATAACCTTCTCCAACCCCATCAATTCCCTCCTCTTCGGGCCAAATGATTTTCGATTTTGGTCTCTTCCAAAACTGACACATGAACTTTGGGGCAAAACTTCTTCATCTTTGGGCTTTTTGGCTCTTGGCTTTATAAATTTTAAACTTAAAGTACCGTACGACTTTGATAAAGACGCGACAGGTCTCTGCCCTCTCTTTCTTTCCCTTTCTACCGTTTTCTGTCTCTGTCTTAGCTTTTATTGTTAAATATTTGTAACAATACAATTTTCGAATGTCTTGTCTATTGTTGGACTCGGCGTATTTTTGTTTCGTTTTGTTTTGGGGCGGCAATCTGGCCGTTGACATTTGTCAACCTCTTCCCAATCCAATTCCAATCAGATACCATAGCATATCATATCATATCATACCCATTTTATCCCATTCGCTGCGCTGTATTACATTTAAAAGTTATTTAAACCTATTTGCCAATATATTTAGAAACATCTTAAGTATCTTCATTAACAACATCATCATCATCATCATCATCATCATTTGTCGCTACTTAATGCTGTTGCCCTTTTGTTGTCAACATTTTGTGAATTATATCATAGTTTTTTATTTGTTTGACAAGTCAAGCCAAAAATGAAGGGCGAAGCAGATTGCGTTTTTTAATTGTTTTCATTATGATATTTTTTTTGGATTTTGCGCAAACTATTTTTGGATCTTTGTCTAGGCCTGAAGAATATTTGATATGCAAATCGTATAGAGCTGAATACACTTTAAGAAACATTCAACAAAAGTATGTATTTGATTCTCTTCTTATTTTTAACACATTCCGAATAAGTTCCTATAATAAGTCTAACAAGAAGAAAGACTTTAAAAAAAGAAAGGTCTTAAGGGGATAGTTTGTAATTTATGTGTTTGTCTGCAAAATGATTTACTTCGAATTTTAAAGTTCAAGCTATTTTTGATTTAAGAAATCTGTCTGTTTGAGTGTTTAAAAAAATTAAATATTTTAGATTAGAAAATATAATTAAATTATATAGAAAGCATTTAAAAAGCTTTAAAGTATTTAACTCGTGTATATTCAAGTTTAAAATTGATCTCCGAGATCATGATACTTTGTAAATTATACAAGAATCAATTGCTTATTTATCAAAGCAATCTGGTTTTAGAACCCGTTACCAACCACGATAATTGAAGAATCTTTCGTAATACTTGTCCGATAAATTTGCCGTCAAGTCAAAACAATCTTAGAACTAAATGTGGAATGTGTACATGAAAGAATTGGGTGCTAAATAATATGCTTAAGCTTCTACACAGCGTTTTTCAATTCGCATTTTATGTGCTATAAATTCCTCTTGAATGTAATCACAAAACTATTAAGCAATTGCAGATAACTAGATACCTGTAGATACCCTGTAGTTACAGTGTGGATAAGGGTGAGTGTTAAATGTTGGGGAATAAGTAGATAAAAGACAAAGACAGTTAAAATCAAAGGGCTTATGTTTAGAAATATGTATAATACCCAATAGAACCTAAGGCAGTAAAGCTCGTAGAAGAGATATAAAGTTGGTTAATCAAATTTTGATTTTGTGTCTCTTTTTTTCAATAAGATATAGTCAGTTTAATATAAAAACAATGGTGGACTTCTACCCATAATTTGAACTTACTTCATACTAATTTTGATGTAAATGGAAAGTCATTGAAATTCCACTTGAATGATACAAAACTTTCCTAGTAACCAATGAAATTTTCGAATTTTTGTAATTTTTTTTTTTATACTTTTTTCCTCAATGGCAAGTCATTTAAATTCCGTTTGAATGATACAAAACTTTTCCAGTAAACAATGAAATTTTCGAATTTTTGTAATTTTTTTTTTGTTTTTTTTTTCCTCAATGGAAGGTCATCTAAATTCCGTTTGAATGATACAAAACTTTTCTAGTAACCAATGAAATTTTCGAATTTTTGTAAGTCTTTTTTTTTGTACTTTTTTTCTCAATGAAAGGTCATTTAAATTCCGTTTGAATGATACAAAATTTTTTTAAGTCTTTTTTTAGAATATTATAATTAAAAAAGTGTGGTCAAAATAAATATGCCAACCAGTGTATAAAATGATCTCATATTGATATTGATAAAGGTCTCCAATTATAATTTTGTAATAACTTACGTTTATAATGCAAATAACAAAATTGTTTGTCGGTTTAAATATGTTTTTATATTTTTTGCTTTTTCAATTTAATTTTAATTTCATAATATATTAAATGATCCCAATGAACTCAGCAATTATATAAGTTAGAGACCGCATATATAGCTTCTTAATCACTTTACAGGGTATCTGCTAGGCGTGCTTACTGCCAAACAGTTTAGCTGTTTATTGTCTTATTTATGTGGGGGTGGATTGAGGGTCCTCAAACAGATGTGGCAGCCACTCACAGTCAGAGAAGAGATGGAAGAGAAAAAGAGAAGAATAAAAAAGATAGAGTAGAAGAAGCGGATAAAGATAAAGGGAGTAAAGAAGAGTCGAAGAAGGAGCCAAGAAGCTAAACACGCCCCCATCATTGGCACTGATAGTTGATTGCAATTTGAGAAAGTTCAAATCAGGCGTAAGGGGGCGTGGCCAGCGCCTTATAGATAGTGCACTAACAAAGTGTTAAGTTACCCATGTAATCGTGTGTGTGTGTGTGTGTGTGTGTGTGTGTGTGTATGTATTTGTTGGACTTGTTAGCAGCGCCACCTGCGTCATTAATTAAGCAGCCAATAACGAGGCAGCAACTCGTGGAATGCCACAGATTGTTGCAGATTGCAGTCGATGCTTATCGCAGCAGCGGCAGCAGCAGCAGCAGCAGCAAAAAAGGATAAAGCTGTAAACGGAATATATATAGCGATTAAGTTGATTGTCAAAAAATTTGCAAACAAATGAAATATTTCAGCTTTTCAGCTTTATTTCTTTATTTTCCTATTTTTTTTTTTTTTTTTTGTATACTTTGTGATTTAGTGCAACTCGCGTAATTGCAAACGCCAGCGGTGGCATGCAACATACAATGTGGCGGCTGCAAGATCAAGACCAAGACCAAGACCAAAATCAAGACCAAGACCATGTTGCAAGTAGCTGCCTGGTAGCCCGGTTATGGCTACCTGTTTGGGCCATTGCCCGTTGTTGTTGTTGTTGTTGTTGCAGCTGATGTTGCTGTTGCTGTTGTTGTTGTTGCAGCTGATGTTGTTGTCGTTGCATGCAACGCCTTCTTAATGGCATTTGGAAATTTGTCAATCGCTGTTGGGCTGTGTCCGAGCCAATTGCTGGCGGAAGTGTAAAAAATAGCCAAAGCGGTTCTATGCCACAAGGCCAACACACACACACAGACACACACACACACACACAGACCACATTGACTGCCTGGCTGCCACAAAATGCTGCAACACGAGCAACTGTTGCCACACATTGAATGCTGCCCATCTAACGAAGCAATTAATTTGGCTTGGCACGTTCCTCGTTGTTCCGCTCACGCGGCACAGTGGGCAAACAGCAGCGCTAAATCATATCGAAGAATATTGCATTGATTTTAGTCATTAGTCAAACATATGTTTTTTTAAGTTCTTCGAAATGAAACGCAAAAAAAATATATGTACTTCCCGTCATTAAAAAAAAAAAAAACAAAAAAAGTAGAACAAAGACACTTTCTTGTGTTGAGCACTCCCATTTATTACTATCAATCCTCTCAATTAATTGCAACAGCGTTAAATAAATATAATGCAAGTTATGGCAGTTTTTAGTTTTTTTTTAATGCAGTAAAGTATTTTGAATACCGCTGCACAGTGGGGAAAACCCCCTAGATGAACTTGTATTACACAATTCCAGCTTTTAAATCTCGAATATGGTTTTTTTTTATCTATACATCGGACAACTTATTAAAAAACTTTGTTTAATTTCAATATCCATGTTTTTATACTAGCTGCAAGCTTTATTTCAAAAGCAACAAAAGTTTCACCTTAACTACCATAAATATTAAAGCATATTTAAGCTAACAAAAAAAGATATTTAAATTTTTATTTATTGCTAGCCAATTAATTGAATTAAATAAATTGATTTTTAGTCAAGCTATAAATTATTAAAATATAATTTTGTAGGTTTTTAATTTAATTTAATTTTATTTTTTTTTTTTGTAGTGCTTATCTTTTTTTTTAATGTGATTTCAAAATAGATTTTATCGATGATTGTACCAAAAGACGGCACTTTTTTTAAAATGGAGACGAATTTGACTTTGGATCTACAAAATATATCAAAGACAAAAACAAAAAAATAATACCATAATTAACATACTCAAACCAAATCTAGGATTTACATAAAAATAATATTCTTTAATTGTATTTTAATTTGGGCTTTTGTTCAATCCTTGCAACAAATGGTGGTCCAATCTTTTCGTTTTCATTTTAGATATCTTTTATTTGTTTTGTAATTTAAATACATTGAAATAAATAAAAATTGTTGTTTCCTGACAATAAATAAATAAATTGATAAATAAAAGCAAAGATAGCATTTTTGCCCACTGTGCGCTGCCATTGCCACTGTCATAGTTGGCTGCCTTGGCTGTGGCTGTGTTGCAGTTGCAATTTGAGTTGATGTTGCGCTAAGTGCTGCTGCATCATTTAAATGACGAATTGAGTCAAGTCCGGACCGGGTATGGCCATTTAACCAGAGGCTGCCACGCGCCGTCTTTGCAACATTGTATGTCATGTATATTGACAGCTGCCTGTTGCATGTGGCAGCAGCATGTGGCATGCCACAGCCAATCAGCTGTTTAGCCGCTCATTGCAGCATATATCAACATATACTCCTATTTAATATGATATTTCCTTGCAATTAAAACTCGACAAACATACCTGCAGGACACAAATCGTTTGACAACTTAATTTCACTTAGAGATCTGCATTTTAAGATATATTCTAGAATCGAGATGTAAAAGAAAACAAGTTGGAGATAAATCATTTCTTGAAATGTACTTCTCTATGAGGGTCAGTTGTTGTTTTGTTGAGTTATTGTTCTTATAATCATAATTTCAGAACAAATGCAATGGAAAGCTCCAAAAGGTTTCTTTTATAGGAACATTCCATTGAAATCTTTTTTCGGATTTCCCTTTTGCTTCCAAGCTCCATATAATTGTCCAGACTATAATAAAACTCAACAGTAATTTAAACGTAACTCAAAATCTGCCACCAAATCCGAAAATAAAAAAAATAAAATTAAATGAAAATAGTATTTTTAAAAAGTTTTGGTGAAGCCGTAAATTGTAGTTGCATTTTATTTTAAGCGAGAAAATTAATAATTAATTAAGTTCTATTTTTTTTGATCCAAAGTAATGATTATGGTCTTAGATTAATTAAATTACTCAAAAATAATTATTATCATCACTGGAAGAATTTTGTTTAAAATAATTTATGTGTAAAACTTAATATTATTCGTCACAAAATTGGATATCAGAAATTTTGTGGCATGAAAATGTTTTCGTCACTAGACTTTACCTCGTAAAGAGGTTTTTTTATGGGATTGAATAAATACGTAAAAAATTGAAACACAATCATAATCATGTAATTTTTATAATCTAACAATTCGGAAAATAATTGAACTTGATAGATTTAATGCCTTCGTTATTTGATTAAATAAATAATCAAAATTTAGTACTAAGTATAATTTTTTTTTAAATAAACAATATTTTTTAGCTACCAAACATATCATAGCATAACAGCGACATAACATATCCATGTTAAAAGTTCTCTATTGTCACATTATTAAGAGTGAGTTATCAAGCATTTTTTTCTTTTATGTTGCCTTTATTATACAATTCTTAGCGCATTGTAAGAAACAGAGCAAAAGAGAGTAAGCAAGACAGAGAGAAATGAAGAACAAGAGAAAGAGAGAGAGAAAGGGAGAGAGAGAGAGATAGAGAGAGAGACAAACAGCTGAGAATTACGCTAAATAATGTGTAAATAAAAGTGCTGAAGCTAAACAACAAACAGAGTGAAGAAATGTTTAACTGTCAATGCATAGCTGTAACGTGAGTATCACTACACACACACACACACTCACACACGCATAAACACACACAGACACACACTCGCACACCAAAGGTGGCAATGACGCTGACAACACTTGACGCATAGACGTCACTTTATTACGCCATATACGACAGCCCAAGAGCTCAGGGACCTCCAGTCAGTCAAAAGCCCCATATGCAATTACCTGCCATGCCCTCCGCCTCCGCCTTCCCCTTCTCCCAAGGAACCTTACCATATATAGCCAAAAAGAGACAGCATGCAATGGTGAGAGAGTGATGGCTAGATAGATGTATAGAAATGGTCGTGTTAATTGTCATAAAATGAAACGACGCATTGAGAACATTTTGGTCTTTGACAGCAACACAACACACTGGGCAAAAAGAGCGGCCTACACTGAGCGAAAAAGTCAAGTACTCTGTTCTTAGAACTTAAATGAATAAATTTAAGCTATCACTGATTTTCAGACAAGGCAAAATACATAGTAAATCTTTAAGCAAAGAATTTTGAAAAAATCCTTACTAATAGCAAACTTAATTATTTATTAAATTATAAATAATAGCAAATTGTAGTAGTTTTGTTAATTTTAGTAGTAATTATTATTTTTTTAATATAATAATAAGATTGCACTTAAAAAAATTAAATATTTCGACTTTACTTTAAGTGCAAAGTTCGAAAATTAAATTAAATGTAATTTTTTGTCGCGTATTTTAATAATTTTAATTGACTTTTTTTATTTTATTTATTATTAGCGATAGAAGTTTTATTTTATTTAAGTGTTAGGTATTTCTTCAAAGTGAGCTAAAAACGTACGTGATTTCAACTTGATTTAAGTTCCATAAACTCTGTTAATTAGTAAAAAAAAAATAAATAAATAAATATATAAATACTTAAATAAATTATATTAATTAAAGTTTAAATGAAATAAAGCATTTTCGAACTTTTTTCTACCAAAACTAGAATTTTACCTAACTCAAGATTGTTTATTCAGTAATTTGAATTTATATTTACTATATATTTTAATAATTACAAACACTTATTTCAAACTTTATTATACTTTACTTATGTACAGCATTTTTCTCTCTGTGTAAGCAACAGCGGGCGAAAGGGAAGAGAGGGAGAGAGAGAGGTGAGAAAGAGAGGGTAGAGGGTAGAGGGGACATACCTGTGGCTAGTTGGGCACATGTTTGGCATGTTCATTCTCTCTCTGGCCATTGTCACATTCTTTTGCACATGCCTATGTACCCCTTCTTTCCCCTCTTTGTATCACCTTTCCCTCTCTTACCAACACTTATCTGCTTTATGGCATCATTATGCTAATAGGCAATTGTGCATTGTTTTTTTTTATTTTTGTTAAATTTTTTTGGTGTCTGTTGTGTTTGCTTCTTATTTTTTGATTATTGTACAACATTTACAGTTGAATGCCGAACGATTCATTCAATTCAATTCAATTTGAATTGATTCTCTTCAAATGGATACGCACATTTCATTAGCATATATCCAATACAATCATAGGATAAAGATAGATAAATATATAGATATATAGCCAGACAGGTGGATACATAACATAGTTAGATTGATAGATTTCAATATCTACTATATATGGATAGCATTACGTGTTGTTCCGGCCATTGTCGCCATTCACTTGACCCAATTTTATTTGCAAATATTATTGTTCATCAACTTTACTATCATCATTATCATTGTCAACAATCAATAACATCATCATGATGAGCTTTCTAAATTTGGTTGCTGTTTATTGTGAAATTATTAAATGCGTAGAATACTACTGTGGGCAAAAAGTACCGGGAATTTTAAATTTAAAAAATTTTGGGATTCCAATCGGAAAAAATGTTTGTACTTTTAGGTTGGCACTACTATCGTTAACATCTGTGCAAAATTATACGTTAAAATATTCATTAGTGTTTAAGTTACGATTAGTTTTGTACGACGCCAAATGTGCATTTGGCGATTTTTGTGCCAAAAAACGGTCAATTTCATCGAAAAAAGCTCCGCGTGGAAGTGTGTGAAACAATGTTTTCTGACTATCAGGATATTATAAAACGCATTATTACGGGCGATGAGACTTGGATCTACGCTTACGACATGGAAACTACCGATCAATCGAGCGAATATCGGCAAAAGGTGGGCCGAGACCGAAAAAATCGCGTCAAATTCGCTCAAAAATCAAGGTCATGTTGACAGTTTTTTTGGATTATCGTGTTGTAGTTCATTATGAATTCCTTCCGACCGACCAAACTGTTAACAAGGAATATTTTTTGAGCGATATGCGTCGTTTGCGCGAAGCTATGCGTAAAAAGAGGCCAGAACTATGGGCTGACAACTCATGGTTCTTGCAACATGATAATGCGCCCTCTCATACTGCCCCTGTTCTATGTGTTCTAACTCGACCAAAATTGTCCCGCAGCTACTTTTTTCGCCTGATTTATCTTTGTGTGACTTCTGGCTATTTTCTAAGCTCAAAAGACCTCTCCGAGGACATCGCTTCGGGTCGATTGAGGAGATTCAATCAAAATCGCCAAATGCACATTTGGCGTCGTACAAAACTAATCGTAACTTATTCACTAATGAATATTTTAACGCATAATTTTGCACAGATGTTAATGATAGTAGTGCCAACCTAAAAGTACAAACATTTTTTCCAATTGGAATCCCAACATTTTTTAAATTTAAAATTCCCGGTACTTTTTGCCCACAGTAGTATGTGTTGGATACATTTTTAGGTAATTCTTAGTGCTTAAATTTTGGGTTTCAAAAAGTCTTTTTTGTCTTTCTGTCTTTTAATTTAAATAAAGTTTCTTCTTGTTAAATATGTAGCACACAATAGGATATTGAAATTGGTCATAGATTATATTGAGTGATTTAAAAATGTATAGGAAATAGAGTTTACAAACCTAGCAATATTTACATATGGGCAAATTTTAATTAAATTTTCTGGACAATGCAGATTTTTGGGAGTACTCTTAAGCCAATTTTAAGCTAAAAGCCTAAATGTTTTTGAAAAAACTGAAATTTCTGTTGCGGACGTTACAAAAAATGGAAGTCGATTTTCACATTTCTAAGCGAATTTCGTAGAATAAACAAAAAATACAATAAATTAAATGGAATATAATGATAATAACAAGAATTATCGTTAAAAAAAATTTTAATTTTTTACACACATTTTTTTTATCAAATTCTTTATGTACACAAATTAAGTATTCTTTCAGTATAATTTTAAACTGAAATAAGGAAAAATGAAACTTAACGCTAAACACTCAAACGACACTTTTTTGGCCATTGAAAATACAATTGTTTTTACAAGAATTAATGAAAGCAAAAGGCAAAAAAAGGAATTAATTGGAAATTTGAATACTTGAAAATGTATTCTAATATTCCAAAAAACAACTATCATTAAAAAGCATTTTGTTTCTTGATAGCTTTAGCTTTTCGCCCTTGGTTTACAAATTTTTTATTATATTTTAAACTAATATCTAATAGATAATACCTATCATAAATCTTGGTAAATAAAAATAAATTTCTTTAAAAATTAAAAAATATAAAGAAAAATGAAATATAGATAAATTTGCATAAGAAAAGGCATCATAAATATGTTTAAAAGCGATACCAAAACAAAGGATCTTGAAGCTAAAATATCTAATAGTAAAAAACAATTCAAAAAGAAACAACGATAGTGAGAAAAAGAGAAGCGTTAGTGCTTTCGTGATGTCATGTTGAAGACGCAATGCAAATTGTGTGGAGGAGGCCCACAAAACACAAAACACAAAGCACTTCAAACCACAAAAGACCAGGCAACAGGACAGATGAGAGAGAGAGGAGAAAGGAGACTTGCAGGGAGAAGCAGCAGTTAAAGGAGAAATATACATGTAACATATATAAAAAAAAATTCAAAGCAAATTCCAAAAAGGAAAATGAAGTTGAGTTTGCAAACAAAAAGCCAAAGAACGAAAGAAGTGAGAAGAAACAATAAAGAAAGATGATTTTTGGCAAACCGAATATTTGATACACTTGCAGATACACTGAATTCAATTATCGACTAGTCATTGATAAGACAACAATATGATATAGTAGTCAGATTCTTACCAAATTTAATTCGTTTCTACTAAAGATAGATTCTCGATCG
The DNA here is from genome assembly GCA_037043495.1 of Drosophila recens. Classification (NCBI taxonomy): domain Eukaryota; kingdom Metazoa; phylum Arthropoda; class Insecta; order Diptera; family Drosophilidae; genus Drosophila; species Drosophila recens. The sequence continues at coordinate 82,543 of JBAMBJ010004171.1, forward strand.
ATTGTTTCTATGGTAGCTAATTATATAGAATGGAGAATCGAATTAAATCAAGATCAATTTGTAGAAAACAACTCAAAATACACGATTTATGAGTTTGATTGAGATATCTTTAAGAAATACAACAAATTTTCATACCAAAGGTTAAACGGTTAGAGCTAGAAAGCTGAAATTTTCACACAAAATAACTTAGTTAAGTTCCTAACCAAACTCACAGTAGTATTTTTTTCCTTATTAAAGAATAAAGAAGGATCTATGCCAAGTTCCATCAATATAGCTTTGAAACTTAAAGACTGGCTTCCATGGAAACATATGGAAATGGCTTTATCGGCCGAAAGTGTCAACCTATTCCAAAATATATACTTCTATGATGCGTAACAAATTTATTTACAAAATTATAATACTCGCGCCCTCTGCAAGGGTATAAAAAAAAACTTTAAAACTGAAAACTGGTTTCTCCCTTTTCCTTTTCAAATACAGTTGCTTTTCGCTGCCGCTAGAGGGCGGTGTGGTGCCGGACGGGGGGAAGCAACTGAGACTGGGCGGCCTATGCCTAAGCAGCAAAAGTGAGGTCTTCTCCTCCAAAAGAGGCAACATTTTGCGGCATGCCTAAAAAAGGGGGCAACAACAACAACATAAAGGGCGTGAAGGAGACGATGACGACGAGGCTTTTAATGGGAGGCAGGCAGAAAGGGGGGCAAGTACAGAGGCAAGAAGAAGACAGGGCAGACGAGACGCCAGACAGTCGATTGCGTTAATATTTATTTTTTTTTATTTTTGCACTTCTCTCTTCTCCTCATTTAGTTATTATGAACATCAACGCGTTGTCTGTGAATTCTTGCAGCGTTTGTTTTTTTTTCGTTTTGCGGGGCGTGTTCAAAAATATTTGAAAATTGCATTTGCCGGACAAGAAGAAGAAGCAGAAAAAAAATATAAGGAGTTGTTGTAGAAGCATAAGAAGATTTGCTGTTGTTAGTGTTGATGCCTTTTCTAATTTCGTTGATTTATGGCCCAGAAGAGCCCAGAGAAAAAGGCAGACGAGCCAGAAGATTTGGGAAGAGCTCGGCAGACTTGCTGGTAGGATCTAAAGTCTCCGAGTCTCTGAGTCACATGACCTGCCTGAACTTGCCTTAATGGCTTTTTATTAGTCTCTTCTCCTCTGCCTTTTCATCCCCCCGAATAACTTCTTCTACACTGGAAAAAAAGACCACTTTCTAAAATCAAGAACATTAATCTTAAATATTTTGTTCTTGAAATAAGAATATTTTAAGACCAAATTACTAAAACTAAAAATATTATTCTAAAAAAGATTAAGTTCTTGATATAAGAATACAAATTTTAGATATTTTTCTCTAAAAATAAGAACAAAAATCTTAAAATTTGTTCACTTCTTGAGGCTTATAATTCACAACTTGTTCTGGCTTCTCAAAGATGACATTAGGCTTGGATCGCTGGTCAAGTCAGCACAACGGTACTGATGATGGAGATTGGAATCTCTTGAAACAGCTTAAAATAAGAACACATAATCTTAAAAATATAATAAGTTTTATTTTAATAATAAGATTTGTGGTCTTGAAAATATAAGAATTTATGGTCTTAAAAATAAGAACTTGGTCTTAACTAAAATGTTCTTAGAATCAAGATGTGTTTTCTTACTTCAAGATTTTCATGTTCTCGACGCATTTTTTAGACCAATGTTTTTAGTTCTGAGACCAAAATCTTGATTTTAGATCATTTTTTTTTATCAGTGTACCTCCATCATTTGTTTTCGGCCCATAAAATATGATTCCGAATGCCTTTACTTAGTCTTCTAACACCTCGTCTGTTTCAAAACTTCTCCTCGCTTCGCTTCTCCATTCTTCGCTTCTCTTCTCTTTTTCTCAAGCTGGAACTTCATTAAAACGCACTCAAAATGCAATTCATGATTTTTTCTTTTTTTTTTTTGGCTTATTTATCTCTTGACAACAACAACATTTGGCCAATATCTTCGTTTTCATTTAAATAACAGTTAAGCACACAAGTATCTGCACACATGCATACTATACTCGTATATATGATAATTTCCATATTCCATGTGCGATTTCAATTTGTCAACAGTCTGACGCATTCGAAGCGTTCTTCCTCTTTCCTCTTACTCTCCTTCTTGCTTTCAATTCTTATCTGCAATTTGTACTTTGTTTCCACGCAAATTCGCACAAATATTTACAACTAAAGGAGAGAGATAAAAATATACTCATAAACAATTATATAGATATAAATAAATATAGAAACAAGTATAGAAAAAGATAAGAAATAGCTATAGATAGTAAAGGCACATTGTGCTGCTAAAATAATAAAGAAAAATATAAAGAAATGCCGAGATATTGCGGATCATCTTTAAAAAGTGGCTTGTAAAAGCTTACAAAAAAATAAATAACAATCTATGAAAAGGATGTTTATAATGTCATGAAAGAATCCTCATGTTCAGTGCGAAGTATCTTGAGAAATTAATTGAATAAATCATTAGGAAAATCTCAAGAAAAGACTATATAAAGCTCTTATAAAATGTCAATACTTGGAAGAAATTAAAAAAAAAATGGTTTTTTAATTTATGTAACGTAAGGTTTATTTAAATAATATGTCTATTAATAGGTTTACAAATGATCTATCCGAAAATCATTAAAATATATTTCTGACTATTTATATTCTTGAGGGGGTATCAAGTTAAAAATATTCAAAAGAAAGCAAGGAATTAAAATAGAAAGATATCTTATAAATGATTCTTAAAAATGTGCATAAATACATAAATTTCTTAAAAAAGTATGTAGTTACTTAAAATAGCACTTGGAAAAGTCTTTAGGAATAACTATTCCGAGATTGGCTTGGAGACGACCAAAGCCTTTTCATGCATTTTAAAATTTAAATTAAATGTATTTAAAACTTTGAGAAAGTCTTAGCTAAAATCAATAGCAACATAAGTAAAATTAAAATATTTAAGTAGTGCATAAAAAACATTAAAAAATATAAGAAGTATGCATTTTTTCTAAGATATTTTTCGAAAGATGTTTTTAATTTGATTATGTAGCTTTAAGAAAAACAATTTAGAAAAGTTTTTCTAACACAAGCTCCGCCAATATAAATATGTTTATATTCATCATCTACCTAAATGCTTTCCATTTGTAATGTTTTCCATACTTTAACAAACAAAAATGTTGACAAGTTTATGATTAATCTGTTTGCAAACTATGTGTAAGTATAGCAAACAATTGCCTTAGATCCAATTCAACATGTTGTTGGAGGATTAATGGCATTGGCATTAATTTGCATTGCGGGTACATTTTACAGTTGCGTTAATCAAATGTTAAATGCAATCAAATTGATTGATTACCAAAGTGAAAAGTGAGGAGGAATCGTCGGACGTCGGAGTTGGACTTGGACTTGGACTTGGTAATTGTGATATTATGAGATTATAAAGTGCCAGCAGTTAAACGGATGATGCGATAGAATTCTTTAACTCGCTGCTTGCAACTTGCCACATACAAACTTGCAACTTGCAGCTTGCAACATGCGCCACCAACTGAGTGAGTGCGAGTTGAATGATGATCGAGACGTTGGTCAAGTTGTCATTCACAATCGTCCAATTCACACCCGTTGCCAGGAGGCAGCAGCAGCAACAGCCGCAGCAACAACAACAGCACGTGGCATGTGGCAAGTGGAAGGTGGCAGTTAACAGGTGGCAGGAGGAAGGAGGCAGGAGTGGCAAGAGGCAGTTAGGCAATTATGCGAGATGAGAAATGATGGCGCAACCCGGTAGAAGAAAAGCTAAAGCATCTCAACATCATAACATTAATTGCATTCACATTGCTTTGCCAATTAATCTGCATGATAATCGTATTAATTGACGACGCAGCTGCTGCTGATGATGACGCCAACGCCAACGTCGACGTCAGCGTCAGCGTCGACGTCGACGCAGCTGCTAAAGAGTCATCAAATTGCGGCGATTGAATAGATTAACAGACGATGAGCAGGCGGCAAAGTATGCTGTTAGTTGGAAATTAATTGTAGATATTTATGATAGCAGAGTACACACGGCAAGCAGATACCCTGTAGAACATTAACTAAGCTCCATTTACACTCGAACTGAATTGTTCTTTAAAATAAATTAACTTCAATTAAATTGAAGTAGTTGCAGATAAATTTAAAATAGCTATGAGAATAGAGTATACTCGACAGACAGATACCCTGCACAACATAAACTATGCCTACTTACCCCAAACTAAACTATTCCTTTAATTAAATTATCTGTTTTAAATTTGGAAACCAATAACTGAAGAGAACATAGTAGGCTCGACTTACAGATACCCTGTACAACATAAGCTATGCTATTTCTAATCTCGAACTGAACTATCCCTTAAAATAAATTAAATTAAATTCGATTTTGAAATCAATGACTTACAAGAAGAGTATACCCGACAAGCAGATACCCTGCAAAACACTAAATTTGCTACTTCTACCCTCGAGCTGAACTACTCATTAAAATAAATTAAATTTGGGAATCAATTACATATTAAAACAAAGTATGCTCGACTATTAGATACCCTGTACAACATTAACTGGGCTCTTTTACTATCAAACTGAAATATTTCAAAAAAAAAATTAAATTAAATTAAATTTGGAAATCATTGACATAAAAGAACAGATTTTGCTACACTAGCAGATGCCCTGTAGAACATTAACTACTTTCTACTTCTACCCTCGGCCTGCACTATTCTTTAAATTAATTTAAACTTAATAATATTTGTTTCAAACTCTCTATATTTATTTGTTTTCTTTTTTATTTTTTTGCTCAACGACCAGATACCCTGTAGAGCGTAATACATCCCTAATGTAATTGCTTCTTCCTATACCCTTCACTTCCCTCTGTAGTAACTAAACTGGCAAATGGGTTGCTTATTTTGTCTTTTGCTTGACGAACAGAAACCCTGTAATTAAACAAAAATATTTTGTCGCTTAATTCATACAAAAAAAATCCCCTTAATTTTTCATAAGCTGCTTTAAATATTTGCTTCGTTTGCTTTATAACTTCTTGATCGACTAGCAGATACCCTATATTAAGTTATGTTTCGGCTGTTTCCTTTGCTTAAATTATTATTATAAACTTTTTGCTTATTTCTTGCTCATATATGTAACATACATCTCAACAAGCAATAGTTATATGCCGACAAATACCCTGTTATGTCAAGTTTATGCTATAAATTAACTCTCTACTACTCGTAATTAATATGAACTCAAGCTCGTCGAGCCGATAAATTGTTTACCCTTGCCACAACTTCTAGCAGCATGCCGAGCTCGACGAGCAGATACCCTATCACTCTTTTTAGGGTACAACACGCAAGTGCAACAGCTGTAAAGGTTTATGATAATCAAAGGGACAACAAACAACGAGAACAGACCCAGTGACAACCTCAACATGCAGCGGATTGAAAATGAAAAAGCCAAACCCAATGCCTTACATAGACCTCAACAGACGTTGACTTCTGTTAGCCGAAGAGTCAAAGAACCGAAGAACGTCTGCAACAAACAAACTTTACAAAAAGATAAAAAGAAGAGAAAAAGAAATGAACAGAAAACGAATCACAGTTGGGCAACAGAAAAAACAGGATCAGGAAATTCCGGTTTGCAATTCTATTTTCATTATTATTATTATTATTATTACAATTTTTGTTTTCTGCATGTTTTCTATTTATGTGCGCTGTTGTCCATCTGCTTCTAAGGGGTATATTACGTATTCCAGACAGACTTGATTTGTCGGTTTTTATCAATTTATAGCCACAAGTTCAGGCCATTTAAAGAATCTTTATGAACATTGCAGCTGCAATTGTTAATGGTGCTTGTTAAAGATTATTAACACATTTCTTGCATTATTTAAGTAGGAATATGTATATGCAGATTTTATGCAAATATTTTTTTTTAATCAGAAGCAAATTCAAGTCAAATTTAGTACGCATTAAAGACACCATTTGTAGACTGTTAAAAATCATTAATTACTAATTCATAGAGATTTTATAATTGTTTAACATACGAGTAGTGAACATCATTATGCTTAAAATCGAGTATTAAACTGTTGATAACAGCGTGCTAAAAGCCGCTTAACCCTCTAATGCCTAACCCTGCCTTTAGGCGGGGTAAAAACAAATCTTAGTTAAAACTTTAAAAATTAATATAATTATATTAGATTTATAATTAAAAGTATATTGCTACAAAACTTTATGAATAACTAAATATTCCATCAGCCAGTTTTTCTTTTACCGCTCTACGATGAGATTTACTACGAATTTTCTATGTCTGAAAATTAGTGAATGCTCAAATTCCTTTTTTTGCCTGGGCATTATAGGGTTAAGTTAACAATTATCCAATGATAACAGTGTGTATTATTTTTATTGCTTTTTTAACATTAAAATTGGTTTAATATAGTATTTAAAACGCTTTTTGACTTGTGACTAATGCTTCGTTTAATTATACTCAAAATATTTTAAATATCATATTATATATTTTTTTTAGCAAACTTTATTAAAAAAAACTCCACTAGTTTAAACAAATTTAAATTGTTATAAAATCAGTCATTGGAAGCTTTTTTTATTGTCCTTTTAAATTCTCAACATCTCTAGAATATTGTCCCAAAATTTCAAGTCGGGCTCAAAATTCAAAACTTTAAACTCGTTTTTCTCAAAGCTGTTTTCAAATCGGTTGTCAAGATTTCTCGACAACTTCTCAACTGATCTTAATAAAATTTTAAACAGTTCTTCGAGATACAATTTGCAAAGACTTGAACGAAGGATTTTTAAATTACAAATACAAGATAATTATTAATTTAAGACGAATTAACTTAGTTTGCAAAAACATCTGCCAAAAATTTTATTTTCATATTTGTTTTTCCTTCGCTCAAGTTCTAGTTCAAAGTCTTTGCTGAACACGTAATTTAATACTTTAACTTTAAATGATCCTGTTAGAAGTTATGCTGTTATGATAAAAAATTTATAACAGGCCGTTTTATTTCGGACGAAACCCATAAGACCCCTTCAATAAAGGAGTTACATAAGACTACCATATAAATATATCGAATAAAACTATCGTATAAATATATCGGAGAAAACTATTATACAAAACTTTTGTATTAAATTATTGTACAAAAATATCGTATAAATATATTGCAAAAAACTATCGCATAACACTATCGTATAAAACTATCGTACGAAACTATCGTATAAAACTATCGTATACAACTATTGTATACAACTATCGAATAAATATATCGTATATCGGGAAAACTATCGGAAAAACAATTTTCCACATTTTTCTACAATTTCTTTTCCATTTTTCTCAATGTTTCCAAATGTTTTTTAATTTTCCAAAAATATAATTATTAATTTTATTTAAAATATTTTTTTCCGATAATTACTTAATGCTAATTGAAAAATTGTAATTGGCATTGAAAGATGTCTTTCGTAGAAATTGTTGCTGCAAGCATTTGATCTAAAAGCTCTTTAACAAACCATTTAGTTTTTAGTAAACGGTATACGATTCAATGCAACCTTCAGTTATTCCGTATATAACTTAATATATTACCGATTAATTAAAGCGTGCTACGGCCTTGACAAAGCTTAATACAATTTTTGATTGCATAAAATGTGATATTGCGATTGCATACTCGTACTAATATTATATCATTACATTAGTTCAGTGTTGCCATAACTTATTTACTTTTGCACATCTGCTTATTTGTTTTTTCCATTTTTATTTTTATTTGTATTTTGTTCTTTTCGTTTTTCAATCAACGTCAGGCGATGCTTCTAATGCCCCGAACTGGCCCAGAGAAACAGGAATTTTTTGTTTTCTACACATGAAACATTGAAAGCCGATTGCTACATTCCTATATTTCCCCCACTTCCAACTCTCTCTCTCTCTATCTCTATCTATCACTAGCATAAAGTGTTTCCATCTCTGTCGTTCTGCAAGTGCTTTGGCTTTGACTTTGGCCTGGACCATGATTCTGGCCGTGACTTGTTTGTTTGTTTGCTGGGTCTGTGGCTATTTTTAAAGCCGCAGTCGCAATCGCAGCTTCTTCTCCTTCTGCTGTTGCTTCTCTTTTCTTGCTTTTCTTCTCCTTTTCCTGCTGCTGTAACTCTTGACTCTATGTGCGTCCAAAAGGATACACCACAACTTGGCTGTTTGGTTGCCTAATGTGCGGCCCGTTGGGTGGAACATTGTGGAACAGGTTTCCATACACTTACAAAAGTAGCTTATAGTTTTCTTACTATATGCGTCAGGCATTACTATACCATGTTATAGAATAAGGTGCCCGACATAAGTAAATAGGACAAAACTTGAGGTTAAATCTACTTTAAGGTCATTTAAATTCCGTCTAAGTGAAACAAATGAAATAAAATGATGAATTTTTCGAGAGTCTACTATTTTGACTTTTTTACTCGGTCTGAAACCAAAAATTTTTAAATGAACTCATTTGATGAACTCAATTTATTTTTTACATTCTTACAAAATTTAAATTAAATTCAATTATTTTTTCAAGAATAGTCGAACTTAAATATAGCAAATATTATTTATGAAAAACAGCTTGGAATTGCAAACACCTAAAATAATTTCCAAAAAAAAGCTTTGAAATTAATTTCAGATTCAAAGCAGTAAACAAATTTAAACTTAATAAACTAAACAGTCTTGAAACGTTCTCTACGTACAGTAAAAACAAATAATCCCAACTTGATAAACTGAAATATCTGTATGCACTGAATTGACCTGGAAGTAAAAAAAAAGTCCTCTATATACTAACAAGACGGAAGCTGTCATAGGAACAATTGGTCATAAATTAACTATAAACAAAATAGTTTTTATATTTTTTAACACCTCAAAAATAAAAAATAAAAAAATTACAAAACAGAGGCCTATTTATAATGAATTAATGAATTTCCGGGAATCCACTAGTTTTTTTCTTAAATAAATTTTGAAAATTGCATAAAAAATTTACTTTTTGTTTTGTTTTTCTTTTATTATCAAGGATGCTTTTTGTTTTACAACTCAACTTTTCTCTCATTTGTCAATTTTTTGCCTCTGATTCATATAAAGAAGCCATAATTAATAAAGATGCTCCTGTAATCCTGGTTAGTAATAAAATCGCGCGCCGATTTTTTATTTGTTTTTTTCATTTTTTGCCACACACTCCGGAAAAACAGTTAATAATCCATTTCCCTGAAATATTTTTTGGGAGCCTCTAAAAAACTTAATTGTTATCAATCTTTACATCTCCACCACTCTTTTGGATGATGACGTGTGGTAAGTGATAGATGCGCCGCAGGCAACATTTTAAAAGGATTATTTAAGCTGAACACTTTTGCTTTAAAACTTACAGCAATCTGCAAGTGTATTTTAATATTCGGTGTGCCCAAAAAAATAAGTTGTCTTTCCTGTTGGCCATTGCCATTGCCATCTCTAACAGGCGGCTGCTGTTGGATTTCTGAATTATTGATTGCTCTGGGTCTCTGGGCAAACGTGTGTGTGTGCGCTGCACCCCCCTCCCCACTCTCCACCTTTAACCCCCTCTCCCCCCACTTAGCAGCCACCTTGCAACTTTGGCATTTGCATTTGTCGCCGTGGCAAGTACACACACGTCGCGACGTTGGCTCAGTACTTGAAATATTTACGTTATTTGCTTTACCAGTTTTTTTTTTTCTGTTTTTTTCGTTGCCATCGAATTATTATTTATTGGTCCCCGCATCTGGTTGTAATCTGCAACAAAAAAAAAGAAAAAAAGAATCCACAACTGCCTGCGGGCCATTGATGTCTTTGTTTATTGCTCCGGTTTTTCGCAGCATTTTCGCAATTTTCGCAACATTTTCTTCGACTATTCTTTTCGGGCGAAGTGAGAACGAGATGCACAAGAAAGATTCTGTGAGTAGTCTAGTAGTCTATGCTAATTAGAGTCGCATCTTTTTAGACCCTGTAGTTAGGAGCAAACTTGAGTAAATATAATTAAATTTGGGCATATTACTAACTGTGGACTCATTTATTTAGTAGATAGTGTAGACTATCATGGTTATCAGACCAAAGCCAAAAACAATTTTTTGTATTTTTATATATTTTTATATATATTTTTATCCATATATTTATTTTATTTTTTATTATTTATTTAATTTTTTTTTTTTTAATGTTTTATTCTCTTTGTTTGCCTTATTTACAAACTGAGTACAGGGTCTATTACAGTCGTTTTTGCACGACCGATACTTTTTTCACTCGATTTTACTTAATATCAAAATACATTTTTGTATTATCTTTATATTCATCTTAAATTTGCATTCTTCCAGTATAAAGGCAGGGTCTATCACAGGCGTGCATGCTCGACTGAAACCTTTCTCAATCGTTTTCATTTAACATCAACTTTAATTTTTGTATTATCTTTATTTTCATCTTAAATTTGCATTCTTCCAGTATAAAGGCAGGGTCTATCACAGGCGTGCATGCTCGACCGAAACCTTTCTCACTCGTTCCTTTTTTTTTTGGTCAGCCTCTGGCGGCAAGCGGCTGACTTAATTGACAGCTCAGCTGAACTCGGTTGGGGCAGAGTCTCAGTCTCTCTAACGGATGGTGATTCGATTCTTTGGCATTGCTGAAAAATAAATGAACCAGATGCCAATGGCATCGACCAAAGCTGATGGCTAACAGGCAAATCTAATTAAAGCCAATAAGTCCAAGATGCAGCTCCTTTTTCTACTGCCGCTGTTGCTGTTACTGCACGCCAGATGGCGCTCTTTGATCAACTGAAATTGTTTGCAATTCAAACGAATGCAATTTGCATTCAATTCAAACTCAATTGATGTGCAACTTTTAATTTAATTACTCAATTCAAAGTGCAATTCAATTGCTTAGCTTATCATATGAAGAGTCTTAATATTTATTCATAATTTTTCGAGCATTAAAATAGAGTAGTTAGAGATACTAAGAGGTGGGAATACGCTAATGTTTATCTTAAATTTAAATTTGATTATCAATCAATTAGTCAGTCAGTCAATCAATCAACAGTTTCATCAGATAATTTATCAATCCCTTCCCAAATTTATTAATGTATGCATATATATTTAATTTGATATTATAGTGGCAGAAATGAACCAATCACAAGCAATCATTAGTCAATCATGCGATCAATCAATCGTTCTGTCGTATAGAATATACATATAAATAAATATTAGCATTTTATTAATTAACTTGCAGCTTGCGTTAAATTATCAATAAATCAATCAGTCGGTCAATCAGCACATTGGTCAATCACAATCAATCAGCTAATGAATTGATCAGTGTATAAACAAGATGCAACAAGTCAAGAACTGAATACAACTGGTGTCAATAAGACATTCAATCATTCAATCAATCAGCTCATCAATCACTTAATATGTAATATAAGCATAATATAGGATGAAAGAAATTAACTATAACTGGTGTCAAGCGGACAATCATTCGATTGATCAATCATTCAATCAATCAGCTTATCAATCACTGAACAAAATTACATACAACTAAATACAATCATTCAATCAATCTGTTAATCAACTATTTATCGCTTAATATATTATATAAGCAAAGATATTAACTACAAATACAATTGGTGTCAATCCGTCAATCATTTAGTCAGATGAACTTTGACTGTGCATTTAAAAAGCTGTGCTGCATGTGGGGGCCTCTCTGAAGTTATGTAATGGGAGCAAACCAGCTGGGAAAGAAAGCGGATCGCTTGGCGGCAATCTCAAGGCTACTGAAAAAAAAACGGTGGCTGGCAAGAGAAAGACGGGGCAGAGGAAGATCAAGGCGTGCGGCTGGGCGAACACTTTAAGCCGCTTTATGATGTGTTAAAATTGTTGCAAGAACAACAACAACAACAACAACAACGACAACAACAAGATGTTGTGCTAGGCAATGACAAGCAGTGATGATGAGAATGAGAATGAGAAAGACAACGAACGACAAACGACAACGATGACGATGACGATTATTTTAATGCATTCGTTGCATTGGCCAAGTCATCGTGGATTTTATTATGTTGACTTTGTATCAAGTGCGGCAACATGACTTGGACTTGGTCTGGACTTGGACTTGGTTTGGAATTGGAATTGGGACTTTAGCTACGTTTGCTACAGTTTTTGTTTCGAGTTTTTACTACAACTGCACTGCAACTTCTTCTTTTATGCGTTGATCTTTTCTTGTACAACGTTTGCCGATAATTGATCATCATCAGTCGTTTTTAATTGATCGCTTTGGCTGCATTTCGATTGTAATCAATCACTTTCGTGGAATTGACCGACTTTGACTTCGACTCCTGTTGCCTCAATGAACTATGTATGTATGTGGAGCTATGTCTTTGGCTTTGATATGGCAACGGGCGTTGTCAACGGTTATTGTTGTTGCTGCTGTTGTTGCTGTTGCTGTTGTTATTGCTGCTGCCTTTGAGAATGGTCAAATAGCCGAATGGTATTTTTCCTTCGTTTCGTTTTCCAATCATCAAAGCAATTGCGTACGTGAGCTGACGCACCAAGTTGTCATTGTTAAAGACTCCTCATAGTTGCATCCACCCATCCATCCATCCATCCATCCATCTATCAATCCATACATTTGTGCGTACACAACTATCGTCTAGTTTTAAGTCGTGTTTAATTGTTGCCGCAATATCATCGTGTATCATGCTGCGTCAATAAGTCACTCGTTGGCATTTCTAAAATGCTGCCGAGCAACAGTTGCCATTGTGACAGCATTCAAGCAACTAACAACAACAACTGTAGTAACAACAACAACAACAACAACAACAACAACAACAACAACAACAACTATTACAATAATAATGATGACAACAAAAGATAGAACAACTGCAATTTTAATTTATGCAAATTATTAAAACCGATTTTAATTGACAGCACAATTATGATCGCAAGCACTTATGAAAAAGTCTCTCAAGTTTCTTAGTTAGAAAACATAATTATAAGTATGAAACTTGTGGATTCATTTTAGATATACCCAGAGCATTTAGTTTTGCATGCAATTTTATTCTGTTATCTTTTATTTATTATTATTTAATTAAAATTATTAATTAAAGTTGAAATATTTAACTTCAATTCATTTAAGATTGAAAATAAATAAATAAATAAATGTGTTAATGTGTCAAAAATTAAAAAACAAATCATTCACAATGAACGATTAAATTTGTGAAAGGATTATTGTTTTGCAGTCAAAAAGCTTTTTCTAATGATTTACACAACAACAAAAAAAAAGTCTTTTTGGGCGTTTCAAGGTTCTATGCTTAAAATTTGACAGTCAATTTTCATAAAGTTTACATCGGAATTTGCTTTATTTGAAATAATTTCATTATTTTCAGATGCTAAAAAATAATTATAAAGGAAAACTTACGCTTACGCAATCGGCTTTTTTGTGCAATAAAGTACTTCAATCTGAAAAATAAACAAATAAAAAAAGATGTGTTTTTAAGTTGAATATTGAAGTCGAAGACTTTTATCTTATTTTATATTTTCTTCAAAGTTCATATATACTGTATCCAAAATATTGAAAATCAATGACCGTAGATTTTAAGACCCTGTACTTTAAAAAAGTATAGGGGTCTATTAACTCTGTCACAAAAAAGAATTTGCGTAACAGGCAGAAGGAGGCGTGGCAGACCCCATAAAGTATATATATTCTTGATCAGCATCAACAGCCGAGTCGATATAGCCATGTCCGTCTGTCCGTCTGTATTGACGCCTAGATCTCAGAGACTATAAGAGCTAGAGATTCCAAGCTTGGTATGTAGGTTCGTCTATATTTCACGCAGATCGAGTTTGTTTTAGATTTTGGATCGGACCACTATAATATATAGCTCCCATAGGAACAATCAGTTGAAAACCAAGTCTTAGTATTTGTTTGAGATATCTAAATCTATATCTTGTTTGCTGTTTGAGATATCTAAACCAAACTGACAGAATATGCATTTGGCATGGTAAATTTTCTTTTTTCTTTCCGTTTTAATTTAAATGTGTTTCAGTTATTAATTTTTTTAATTGACGAATTTTAAGCTTAAGGATTATTTTGTTGACTATCTTTGTTTGACCTTTAATAGGTATATAATAATATTAAACAAATATGTATGTTAAATATATGAAAAACCTGGACGACGCGTAGTTGAAGCGTCTTTCATCATGGCTGTGTGTTGAATGCTTTGAGGCACAAACTGAAGCACAGATATAGGTCATTTCACTTAGGATCCGCTGTACACGCCCAATATATACACACACATACATATACACAGGCCACCTTGGGCCTTGGTTTTGTGGCTGCACGCTTTGAACGTTTAACATGCCATGAATGGCCATTCATTTTGGCCATTTTCGTTAGCCATATATTTAGGCGGACTCGATGCGCTAATAAAGTGCTCAAAAAGTGCGCCACAGGTGTGTGTGTGTTGTGTGTTAGTGTGTGTGTGTGCGTGCAACTGATGCATAAATATGCAGGCATAACTCTGCTTGAATGATGAGTGCCGTGTGTTGCAAGTTGCAAGTTGCAAGTTACCGCCTTCAGTCGTGTCGAGTTCAGTTTCAGTTAAGTTTTTTTTTTTTTTGTTTTGTCGGCAGCTTGATCATTTTTGCTTTTATCTCTCAACACAGCACCGAGAGGAAGGAGCGTAGAACATTTTAGATATCTGTGGCAAATGCATAAAATCTTATAATTTGCGCACGTGTTAATCAGACATTGCACATTGCACATTGCACAGCCTGCACTCGATTAAGGGGGCCAACCAGCTTAGAAGTACGAAATATTTGAAAATAAAAAAAATTACATTTAATAATTACTGAAAGACTTTTACTTTATAAATCAAACATAATAATTATTTTTGATAAAAAAAATAAAAAAATAAAAATTAAAAATAATTATTAATGATGTTTTTTATTATATAAATCAAAAATAATGATTAAATTTAATTTTTAAATTCTTTTTATTTTTTTTTATGTAAATTATGTTATCATCCAAATTTACATATGTTGAAAATTTGGAATGTTTATCTTGAGTATTAACAAAGATTTTCTAAAAAGACTTTTAAAAACACATTAAAATTATATGTTAAAAGTCATTAAAGACTTAAATGTTTTCAGTTCAAAAATAATAGTTATTTGAAACTTTTATTTTTTTTCCTCACAAATAAAAGTCTTTCGAGACTTTTATTATTTTTAAACTCAAATATAATACTGATACTGTTTTTTATAAACAATTTGATGTATTTTCAACAAAAATCACATTAGTCCTTACTAGATCGTTCAAAAAGTCCCCGGACTGACACATAGGCCACTCCACTAAAATTTTGAAATAAATTTTTTTAGACTGACTAGTTCATTTCTAGGCTCCAGTGAAAATTTGAGCGCAATCGGAAGATTCGCTATCGAGTTAGAAATATTATTGTTGTGCAACTTTTTGAGTTTTTTGAAAAATGGAAAAAGCTGAATTTTGTGTTTTGATTAAACACTGTTTTTTGATGGGAAAAAATACCGTAGAAGCAAAGACATGGCTTGATTAGCATTACGGGGTCTCTGCTCCAGGTAAATCAACTATTTGCGATTGATATTCCAACTTTAAACGCGGTCGTACGAGCACCGAAGACTCGAAGCGTTCGGGAAGGCCAAAAGAGGTGATTATCCCAGAGATCATCAGACAAGTCCGTCAAATCGTATTGACTGATCGAAGAGTCAAAGTGCGTGAGATTGCTGAGACTGTGGGCATATCGACTGGGTCATCGGTTTCGATTTTGCATGACCATTTGCATATGAAAAAGCTCAATGTAAAATGGGTGCCGCATTTCCTAGATATTGATCAAAGGGAAAAACGAGTGGCCGATTCCAAGTCCTTTTTGGACATGTTTAACCGAAATACAAGCGAAATTTTTCGTCTATATATCACCATGGATGAGACTTGGATCCATCACTACATTCCGGAGTCCAATCGGTCATCAGCTGAGTGGCGAGAGGCCGGTGAAAGCCGTTCGAAGCGTGTGAAGGCAAGTCGATGGGCTGGTAAGGTTTTTGCCAGTGTATCTTGGGATGGACATGGTATAATACACATCGACTATCTTAAAAAGGGTGAAAAATGCAACAAAGAATATAACTCAGCATTGCTTGATCGTGTGAATGACGAAATTAAGAAGAAACGCCCGCATTTGGCAAAGAAAAAAATCCTTTTTCGTCAAGACAATGCACCATCTCACAAAGCCGCTTTTACGATGGAAAAAATCAAAGAATTAAGTTGGGAATTGCTTCCTCATCCTCCATATTCCCCAGATCTGGCCCTTAGTGACTACTATCTGTTTTCAAACTTGAAAATATGGCTCCAGGGATAAAAATTTTACTCCAATGAAGAAGTTGAATGGGAAACTGAAGCCTATTTTGAGGGACTTTCTTCAGACCACTACAAAAAAGGCATCGAAATGTTGAAAGACCGTTGGACAAGGTGCATTAAGCTAGACGGAGACTATATTGAATAAATAAATTGATTAAAAAAAAAAAATGTTTTTTTCACTGTCAGT
>JBAMBJ010004174.1:0-81508 GCA_037043495.1 Drosophila recens
ACATGAATCGATACTTTTTAATCGCTGCCCATCTCTAAGCAACAACTGGCAGCTGTGCTAATTGATTTTATGACAATCCCAAAGATGGTAGAAAGCAACTTTCAGTTCTTGGCCCTCTTTTTATAGTAACCCATCCCATCCCAACATCTTCTTCTCCAACTCATTCGCATATTCAACAAGTTCTTTGGCCTTATAGTTAGGTCATCTGGCCATAACTCTTGTCTTTCAGCTGCCCAGCCAAGCGTTTTCACCTTATAAAACTCCAAGAGATACGCAGACCAACAAAAAAAACCAACTATCATGAACATTTAAAAAAAATTGCATAATAATTCTTTTTTTATGTCTCTTGACGCGCGTTTGTTGATTGCAAAATTTATACAAACATAATATTATTTTTGTTTTTTTGCCTTTTAGGTATTTTTAAGTAACTTCATGAGCTCTGTGGCGCCTTTATTGCCTCTCTCTGTCCCTCTCTCTCTCTGTCTCTCTCTCTCTCTATTTCTAGCGGTCGTCATTTTTTTTTATGCTTGAAAAATTGGGACAGCAATTTGCACGCTCAGAGTTGAAAATAAAAAATGAAAACAAAAACATAACGTACAACATTTGAAATATTTTGTTTTTAATTCTAACGGAAGTTGTTGGCAATGTTGTTGTTGTTGTTGTTGCATCAACTCTTGGCCAGCTCTTGGCGACTGCTGTTGACCCATTGCTAATTGGCTAATTGCGTTTAATTGCCTTTTAACACACACACACACACAAACACACACACATATATTTTCATGTCTGGAAGCTGAAAATTGTATAATTGAACTATATAACAAACATTTAATGTGTGTCTGTGTCGGCTCATTAGAGCCAAACTTGTTGGCCACACACAGCATTTTGGCCAGAAGCAGGATTTTAATTTATAATAATTGTGCATCATAATCGTTTTGGTCAATACAAGACTAAGACAAAGTTTTGGCCAAGACAGGAAGTGAACAGATTTTAATTTTAAATAAATGTGTTTAGTACGAGCAATTGTAATTTATTCATGTGTATCGTCAACAAATCAAATTAGACCTTAAGATTTTAAACTAATAATTAAAATGAATTAAAGTGAATTACAATCAAAGTCAACGAAGTCAACGAAACGTTTTCCTGCTTTACACTGAAAGAATGAAATGCAAGGATATTCGGACTGTCGCAACGTTGTATTTGGCGACATAAAGAGAGAGCAAAGCTTTAATTGCAGTGCATGATAAAAGTCTAGCGCTGTACGGTCTCTCTCTTTCTCTCTCTCTCATTAAGTGCAGCTCAGCGACTGAAATCCGGAAGCATCAGCCGATCAGATGCTTCGTGAGAGAGTAAAAAGCCAAACACACGCGTCGTGAGAGCACAAGCCGCAGAATATGCTATTTATAAAACACACGCATTCTCTCTCTCTCTCTCTATACGTATTTTTATGTTGCAAAAATCATAACTTCTGAACCAAATGAGATAATTGAATAATTTTAACGGCTTATGATAGATACCTCTTTAACCTATGAAATAAGTGCTTAAGGCTCTATTCTCTTTCAGCAAAAAATTTTTTTCGACTCTTTTTTTTTTGCATTTATTTATAGCTTGGGTAGTTGTGAATATGCCCCTAAAAGGATTTTTAGAAATTCGAAATACTTAAGGAGATATGGCCATTTTTATCCAGCAATGTTAATGTTAATGCAAGGGAAGTCAAAACTTTGAACGCGTTTATCTCGAAACCACGTTTTTCGAGCTGGCGGCCACGATTCCGCCAGTTCTACTGAACCGATTTGGATGAAACAAAGTTTAATCGACGTAGAATTGTCACCATTCTGGCCCGTAGTAAAATAAAAAATTTTCGATTTTTTTTACTATTTTTTTTTTACACTAAACTACAAAAAAATGGGTCCAAATTCGATTTTTCCATTTCAAGTGCCGCCATTTTGTCAAAAAATATCGCAAAATTTTTATTTTACTACGGGCCAGAATTACATCTATACTGATTATAACCCCGTTTTTTTTTTTCATTTCCGACGCTCCGGAGACCCGGAATCGTGGCCACCGTGACGACACCTTTTTTTTGCACCACCAACTTTGAAGTCTCATTACTTTATGAACAGCCCTCGTATCGAGGCAAAAAAAAATTTTTTATTTTTTTTCATTCATTTCTAATTCAATAAAAAAAACAAAATTCAAATATCTTTTTTCGTTTTCAAATGAGAATTTTTTCAAAAAAGGTCCAAAAACAGCAAGCTGAAGGAGAATAGGGCCTTAAGAAGAGTGCCACGCCCTTTAAATGCTTACTTAGGGGCTATCAAAGTTTAAATTTGAGAAAAAAATAAATTTTATGGCAACAAAAAAAATATTTTTAAAATTTTTTTTATTTCTTTTATTTTTTTATTTTTATAGTTTTTATGTTAAAAAATTACTTTCAAAATGATAAAAACAAAATAATTTCTTTTAAAAAATTATTTTATATTTGTCGTTGTGAATTATCCGAATTGCATATATCGACCTAATGTCTATGGATTCTATATGATGTACATAGTAGTCCGATGTCAACCAATCTGACATATTATGAAACAGGGGTAGTCTTATAAATAGTCCTAAGTAAGCATATAGGGGCCGTGGCACTTTTCTTAAACGTTTATTTCATAGGCTGAAGAGTTATCTATCAAATGACATTTAAATTTTTAGAATATCTTCATTGGTTCAAAAGTAACGATTTTTGCAAAGTAAAATAAGCAATTGCCCCACTGTGCGCCGGCAGAATTATGAGCTTCTATCCCATGGAATGGGCTCTTGGCATTCTCTATATAAGCTGAAAGCATCAATAACTGTTTGCCTCAAGATATCGATTATATAATCGATAAGTATAGTAGTAGTTTAATTTAAGTATTATTTTGTCTAATTATTTTATTTGAATAAAAATGATAAAAATCTGGATAGACTCAAGTCTCACAATTCCATCCAACTCTCATCTTAAGTTCTTCGCACACATCAAAAGCAAAAACAAGAAGTGATTTGACGCATCCAAAAATAAAATAAATAAAAAAGACACTAAAGTGTTTAATTTACAGCAAATTCAACACTTTTCTAGCAAGTGCAAAAACTAATTAAAATATGGGCAAAGCGAAGCCGTAACAAACTAACTGTAAATAAAGTTGGCTGATTTATGAGCCACTAAGTGGCTAAAGATACAAATACAGATTCGAAATACGAGATACAGTAGCTGCTGCAATATGGAGTCTAAATTTAACGAGTACTCTAAAAAGTGCACCTCAACTCAAATTCCCTCCAGGCTCTCGCCAAACTTTGCGAATGCCGAGTTAATTTATGTCGCAGATAAAAAAGATAAATTCCAAACCAAGTGCTTCAAGAGTGTCTGTCTGTCTGACTGTGTGCCACATGTGGCAAATGGCAAATGGTAACATAAATGGGTGGCAGCAACGAATTGAGCTATAAATGTAACTGCAAATCGCGTCGTTTCTGTTTCGTCGAGTTGTTTTGCCTGCGAAATACGAAATGCGATACAGCCGCATGATTAATTTGATAGGCCCTGCGGACCTCTGACTGTGCCTCCGACTGTGGCAGCAACAACAACAACAGCAACAACAACTACAGAAACGCCCAAGAACACAGGAGTTAAGCTGCTCGACTGTTAAATGCCCAGTAGTAAGCACTCGAGTTTACAATAACAATACACAAATAATAAAATATACAAAATTCTGCAATACCAATATACAGTGATAGCAAACTTAATAGAAACAACATTCATTTTCACATTTTAAAACAATTACTTAATGATATAACATTTTTTAAACAATTTTAATAGTGACTGCAAAAAAAATTTTTCAAAAATATTTTTGCTAGTATTTTTTTTAAATTTTTTTAAAATCCTAAAAATTACAATTTTTACCCATTTTTTCTCATTTTTATGCAAAAAGTGTTTTTTTTTGCAGTTTTCAAAAAATTCTAAAAAATACTAGCAAAAAAAATTTTTAAATTTTTTGTTTGCAGTAACTCTTAGAATTGTTCCAAGAATTTTTGTGAAAAATCGAGGAAAAAAGTTTTGAAAAGTGACTTTTACATAAGTTCGAAATTTTCGAAGGGTACTTAATGGGTTAAGGAAAGTTTTGTGTCATTCAATCGGAATTTAAACGAACTTTCCAAATATATATAAAAGCTATTATTTTCTTATTTAAAGTCAAAATATTAAATGTTTAAGGGTGTGTAAAGTGTTTCTTGACAAACTGTGTATTTTTTTTGTATATTTTTACATTTTTTTCGTGCTATTTTGTCCACTACTTTAAGTTGATGTTGAAAAAATAGAGCTAAGAATTAAATCAGATAAAAATACAGTCGAACTTCCATAACTATAATCACCATTATTTAAGGAAAAAGTTCGAATTATAGAGACTTTGACTTAAGGAATTCATATTTCAAGCACTCCGTTTAGCTCGAGTTAAAGAAAATTCGAGTTATAGAAGTTTTGAGCTATAAAAGTTCAACTGTATACACCAATTCCTAGTTTAGATTGTCACAACTTGAGAAGCCTGTGTTGATTTTGTTAATACTGGGCTAACACAATGCTTATTAGTTTGTATCTCATAGATGCGATGCGATGCGATGGCCGTGCAACACGTTGCACGTTGCATGTCAATGGCCATAATTAAGCATGCGAAAATGTAGCAGTTTTCTGAAATGAAAACAATGCGGGCACATTTTCCCCTTTCCCCTCTCTGCTCTCTTGGCCATTTTCATTAATGGTCCATATAGAAAATATGCGTTGCCTCCCCTCCTCTGTCTCCCTCTTTCGCTCTTTTGCGCTATTGTCTTGCAGCGCATTGCACTTTTTTGTCTGTTGCATTGTTTGCAGCCGTGTTTTGATTTCAGCATCAAGCCACAGTTGTCAGAGTCGCCTTTCCCCCTGCCCTCGCCCCTTCCCTCCCCACCCATCAGCACACACTCCCCGAAAAAAAGCTAAAATAATACTAAAAAAAAAAAAAAAAATACAAAAAACGAAAGAAAAAAAAGATCAGAGCCAGCCCTCCTCCTGGGGCTGTCATTATTTCAACGTTTTTCTCTTGCATTGTTTTGTTTTCCAGCTATTTGTACCCTGTAATAAAAATGGAGGAAAAGGGCACGTCACATCAATTTTTGAGTATGCCAAAGAAATTTATAGATGATAATAATATAAATGTTAAATTTCCTTACTAAAGTTCAAATTCAAAGGGTATTTTATTGGATATTCATTTAAGAACTACTTTTTACATTTAAAATCATATTTTTTAGTTGTATTTTATAGATTTTATAAATGTTGTTCAATGATTAACTTCTTAGCTTTTTTTCCTTTAAATCTTATAAATTTTATATAATGCAAAAATAAATTTGTTCATTTATATCTATATCTATAAAACTTACTGAGAATCAATGTGTAGGTCAAACGGTTAAAGCTAGAAAGCTGAAATTTTTACACAACATAGCTGAGACATTAACATGATCAAAAATAGATGTTGTAGTGCTTTAATTGCCGTAAAATTAATACAAAAGATAATTTGAAATATTGAAATGCTTTATAAAGTACAAAATAATTTGTAATTGTTTTATTTTATCATTCTAAGAGCATAACTACAAATGTCTTATGGATAACTGCTACAGGGTATCTGCTAGTCGTGCCTGGAACATTTGCTGGCTTTTCGTTTTGTTTCGTTTGCGGAAAGGACTGTGACTGTGACGACAACAAAAACGTCGAGGTCTCAGTCTTTTTGGTCTTCTCGTTTCGTCGCTTTTGGCCGCCTGGGGGCGCTTGGGTGCAATGTCGTCGCAATGTTGCATTCAAATTCAAATTCAGATACCACCACGCCCCGCCCACCCACAATTCCAATTCAACTCCCACCGCCCACGTTTCCGTGACCTTTATGAGCACTACACATTTGACCTTATTACGAGCATCTCAATTTGTTGCTGTTTGTTTGCATACAGCTCAACACTAAAGCCATGAAATTAGTTTTGAGTATTTGCCATAACAAAATTGTAATAGCAAATTGTTAGGGATTGTTTTCATTTTATTTATTTTTGTATTATGTATTTTTATATCTATCCCTCGTGGCATGCAGATATCGTTGGATGATAGCTTTGACCTAGGAAATGATTGTCTGTTTGCCTTTGTTGTTTTCGACTTGTAGATACTTTTTTCCAAGTAATTGAAAAGATGATATCAAGCTGCGGTTGAAGGCGTGACTCTCAAAGAGTTGGCAAACAAATAAAAACAATAATCAAGTGTAAAGTGCATCTATTTGGCCATGGGGAGTTATTTATTTACGGTATAAAACTGAGTTCAGTTTAGATCGATAAGAGCCACCAAATAAATAAAAAAGTCGCCGTCAGCGGAAGCTTCTATATCTATTATTTGGTTATCGCTTGTACGTCTGACTGTCATAAATATCTTTTTATTGATTAGTTAATTTATTTAAATGTTTAATTATTAAATATCGATTATTATTTTTATCTCATCGATTGCATTCAATGTTTGAGGCTATGCTTTGAGTTCATGAGTCAACTTTGAAACAAGTTCATTTATATATATTCCTCTTCCCTTCCCACTCTCTCTCTCTCTCTTACTCTACCTTCTCTTTCTCTCTCACTCCCTCTTTGACAGAGTTTGTCAAGTGTAAAAAAACCAGCGTATAAAATAACAAAGAAAAAAACTAGAAAAAAGCTCAACAGAGCAGCAAATTTCAAAAGGCGGAATTGTGCCGATAACAGCAGCAACAACAACAGCAACAACAACAACTGAAACAACAACAACGACAACAACTACAAGGTAGACCAAATTAAAGTAAAACAGCAGCCCGCAGTGAACGCGTTTCGCTGCGTTTGTTGCGTTCCCCTTCAGCAATCACCCTCAGCGACAGCGACAGCAGCGACGTCGACGTCGACGTCAACGTCAACGTTGCGCATGCGTACCTGTTGCTCTGTCGACGTTGCACCGTGGTCTGAATTGGCCAAAAGCCTTAAATGCAATTTGCTACTTAAAAATATAAACTAATACAAAAATATTTATTATTTTGTCATACGATGATGGAAAAAATAATAGAAACGATCATTTTAGTTTTTATTTTTAAAATTTCTTGGCGAAAAATTATTTTTTTTTATTATTATTATGATATTATTTTTATTTTATTAAGCAATGTTTCCAAAATTAGCACAACAACGGCATAAAACATTGGTTTAAAAAGTCTGTCGTTTCCATTATTTTGTACATCACTGTAAATATTCAACTTTAATATATTTAGTTTAAACTTTAATAATAACAATGACACTAAATTCATTAATTAATTTTGTGATACTTTCTTAGATTCTTAAACTAATTTTCTGACACTTTGTATATTAATTTTTAATGATTAATTTTCTAAAAAATATTAATTTAAATTTTCTCAAATTCTTAAAGAAATCAATAATTGATTCTATTAAAAATACTCATTAGACATTTTTTATTAATATCTTATAAATCAAACCTCTTAAAGAGGTTTCTAACCTTTAGTTAAAAAAAAAAATGATTAAAGTTAACTTTTTTCGGTTATTGGCCCCACTGTGACTCCCAATATGACTCAATGGAACATCGCACGCCTGTCAAGTCTTTTCTTTTTTACATTTTTTCGTTGCTTTTTTTGTGTTTTGTGTTTTTTTGTCGTGCAACATGTTGGCGGAAATAATAAATTCTAAACAACAACAAAGGCAGTTAAAAGTTATCTGTAGTTGTTGTTGCTGTTGTAGCTGCTTAGCACGACGTACAATTAGAGTTGTCAGCATTCAAGAAGAAATCAAAAGGATTGCTGATATCGTCATTTCCCTTTTCTCCTCTCCCTTCCTCTTCCCCTTCCTCATTTTGGTTTCATTTCTTGGGTGAAATTATTATTGCTCATGTAACTTGGAAATTTCTTTGAAAAGAGAAAAAACTTTTTTATGTTTTTTATCTTTTATCTAGTTGCTGATGCTTTGATCCGTTTGTTAGGATTGTTTCAAGCGTAACAACTAAATTAACAACGTTTAAATTAAAACGCATTTAAAGAGAAGTTTAAAGCAGAAGAATGAGAGAGACAAATCAGCTCGAAAAGGTTTTTGAGTGAATTTAAATAATATGGTGGAAATTTTCATTTGTTGCGGAAGTTTTATTTTGGTAACGTGCGTCACTTAACATAGGGGATGATGAGTTCTTTACGCAGCGTGTGAAAGGTTTTTGTTATTGTTTTTTTTTTTTAATACGAAATAAGGAAAATGCGCAGCATAAAAAACCAAATAATGAAAAGAAATTCAAGCTAATTTCATTTTATTGTTTATAATTTTAAATAAAAAAAAATAGGGTGTTCATTTTACCCTAGCAGCATTGCAGATTGAAAACGTTGCAAGCTTGCTACGGGAACAGCGGTTTATGTGGAAAGCGTTGCACTTAACCACAATGTGCTGTTTTTTGTTTACATTTTTTTGAATATGTTCAACGCGTTGCACGTAAAGCGCTGTTCTCGCAGAAAGCTTGCAACGTTTTCAATCTGCAACGCTGCTAGGGTAAAATGAACACCCTAAAAGAGTTTGCTGGTTTCTATCAAATATATAAATAAATGATATTTTAAAAGGTAAGAAAACAATAAATCCATTTCCACTTTTATAAAAATGAAATACTAATTACACTGAGGCCTAAAACGGATAGAGCTAGAAGGCTAAAATGTTTCACATCTATTTTTAATTTAATCTAAATAATTATTTTCGGGTTTGATTTGAAAAATGCTAATGTGAAGAACTTTCTTCTCAAGTCATGGGAGATACTTATGGCAATTATGGCTACTCTGGCTGTCAAACCAGAGCCCAGAGATTCCTCCAATGCTCAAGTGCAATTTCATGGCTCTTGGCCAGGCACTTGAGGCACTCAGAAGACTGCATTCGTTTCGTTCAATTCCAACTTGAATCGTTTTCAATGGCAAATAGCTAATTGTGTGGCCATTGTTGTACTTGATTCGACTGGCATTTAAATGATGGCCTAAACGCAAATAAAGTCGGACCAAATGTGGCCTACACCCATGGCAGAAACCTGTCGCCACATGCCAGATGCCAGATGTCTTTTTAAGCCAACTCGTTACCCAACTGCCAAAATAAAAGAGAGAGAAAAAAAACTGTGTCAATGTGTCAATCAAAGGCTTCGATGCTGACAGATTGCCGTTGTCCGTCGCGGAGATGCCATGGAAATGGAAATGCCACTGGAAATGGCTTAATTGGCCAACAAGGCGCAGCCACAGCAACAGCAACAACAACAACAACAACCTGCTCCAAAATGACCAAATATTATGGTCAAATAGTTTCCGGTATGGAAAATACCTAATAAGCAGGCGACGATTTCACACAACCAAAACTTGGCCAAGACTTTGAAGTTATCCAAATGGATATCAACGCTCGAACTAGCAGTTAGTTAGTCAGTTAGTCAGTTAGTTAGTTAGTCGCCGTGCTGTCTTTGGCTTTGTCCGATATCAACAGACATGTATTTTATTTAAAGAAAAATGTGAGAAAAAAAAATGCAATGGATTACTAAAAACTAAATACTCTTTTTATATACTTTAGGGTATTAGTAGAAGTGCATATTGTAATCATACCTCTTAAATTTCAATTAGAATTACTAATCAATTAGATTATTTATGGAAATAATCGTAGTGACTATATAATTCACTGTTGAAAAATTTGTGATAATAATAGATTAAGATTACAAAAAATTAGAAATAATTTAAAATTATTACAATTACTCAAAAATAATCAGAAAAAATCAAAAATAATCAAAAACAATCTTTTTGATTATTTCGAATTATTTTTGATTATTTCCTGATTATTTTGGCTACGTTGATTGTGAAAATTTAAAATAATTTTAATTTTACTAAATACAGTCGAACTTCCCTAACTCGAATCACCATTATCCAAGAAAAAAGTTCGAGTTAGGGAGACTTCGAGTTAGGGAAGTTCGACTGTAGTCATAAATAAAAATGTAATCAGAAAAAAATTAAAAAAAATTCCGAATACTCAAAAAGATTATTTTTGTTTTTTTCTGACTATTTTTGAATAAATGTAATAATTTTAGATTATTTTTAATTTTTTGTTACAAAAATCATTAACATTAAAAAAAATGGAAAATTCTAAAAATAATACGCAACTCAACCAAAAATGTAGTATCAGTATTTTTTTTCATGTATGAAGTTTTGAAAATACTATTCGGTTATAATTACTACTCGTTAGCATAATTAAATGTGATTAAATTATAAAAAATGATACGAAAAATACCAAATCTACCAAAATATACCAACAATTTATTTCAGTATTTTTGTCTGCATGAATTTATGATTTGATGAAAATAGCTTCGGCAAAAACTACTCTTAGTATAAAGAGATCTATTAAAGTGTCAGAGTGGTCTGTAGAATTTAGATGACGTCTAGCCGAGACACGCACCATTCTCCGCTGTCTCCGCGCTCTTCTCTCTCTCTCCTCTTTTTCTTTGCTGCATTTTTAGTTTGGAATTTGGGGAACCGTTTCACAAATTGTCTTGACAGTTGCAATAACACATTGCGAAAATTGCCGTTGTGTCGCTTTTTATATTCAATGAAGAAACTAAATTGTTATGATTTCTTTCTCTTTCAGTCCCTGCTGCTGCTGCTCTCTCTCTCTTACTCTCTCTATCTGTGACTCTGTCTTTTTCTATTCTACATTGTTGCTAGATTTATTTCATTCATTGCCTGCTCTGCCTGATTTCCAACTCATGAATAAAACATGTTAACCCATTTCCATTTCCATTTATCTCGAATTTTCCCTCATGCAAAAATAACATAAATACGCGAGTATATGTCTGAATCTGAATTGTATCTGAATCTGTATCTGAATCTGACTGTAGATATAGCCATTAAGCTATTTTCGCCATACGCACCAAAACTTCGACTATAAATAAATACACAACACTTGGCTTCTTTTTGCGAATGAAGAGTGAAGAATTCTTCTGCACTTCTTTGAGATGAATTTATTGTGGGATCTGTCCGATTTCGTTTTTGCCCCACAATATGCAAAATCAACAGTCGCATTTATTTATTTTTCGCCTTTTAACCTGCGGATTGACGAGTCAAATGGAAATGTGTGTATTTTCATGGTGGCATTTGCCTTTTTCCTTTGCCAATTTCCAATTGCAAGCAGCAAAAATGTATGTATATATGTATATATAGCCATAATGATGTTGGGATTTCATGTCGCTGCTCCTTAACAAAGTGCCAGCCAATATATTCTCGTATTCTCGTATTTTCGCATTGCCAATGTGCCATAAATAAAGTGAAGCAAGTCTTGAAAATATTGATTTAACTTCAAAGTGCGTTGCATAATTTTCACAAGTTCTTGGCAAGGAATTTGAGGGAAATAACAATTCAACATTAAGATTTGAGTTTAAGTTAATCATCTTGATTATAATCAAACCCGAAAAACTTTATTAAATGCATGGAAATATCCCAGATACATGATTAAATTAAAAAGAATACATTTCATATTTCTACTCTGGTTAAATAAAATAATTTTAAATTTTAAAAATACCTAAAATAAATGTTTTAATACAAGTTTTATTTTCATTATTATTATTAAAATATATTTAAGCAAAATGACCTCAAATTATCCGTTAAATAAATTATGTTTTAGCTATTTCTTCCTGCTGTTTTCATGGCCAAGAGCAAAACAAACCAAACAAAAAAAAATATATTAAAAACATACGTAAATTTTCCACCATTCCAAATTTTTCATTAATTACCTGCCAAATTGTTAATAATTCAGGCCATAAGCATTCGACTGAATTGTTGTTTATAAACTTGGCCAAAAGCTGAAGGAGGTGGGCTATCATTAGGCCAGGCCAAAAGGCATTTCTACTACATACCTGCGTACCTGCAATTAGCCATAGAATTTATTTGTGCTTGTTGGCTAAAACTGGAAAATGGAATTTTATTTACGTTAACGCCGCCTTTCATTTAGCCATTTAAGCCATGAAGGCGCCAAAGGTCGAACGTAATTTAATGATTGGGTTTTGGATTAAGGGGGGAAAAATGCATGAAAACATGGAAATTACCTGGGAGCTGACAAGACAAGGCAACAAAAGCTGGCACGATTACGAGATACGAATGTATCTGCCAGATACTTTTCAGCAAATTTGATGGCCTTTTTCTCTATCTATCTCTCTCTCTATGTGTCTCTTTCTTTTGCAATAAGATATGCCAGTTTTGCCACTGCACAGTGTGCAACATTCGAATATATTTATTTAATGTCAACTAAATACAGTTGACCAAAAACTAAAAATTAAATTTCAAATACAAAATTGTTTATTTTGTTATGAAATAATTAATAAAAAAAAAAAGAATTTATTTTATTTATTATTTTTACTTATTTATTTAGACAATTTTGTGCCACTGTGTGGCGACTGCCTCATTACGAAATGTCGCCAAGATTTGTGGCTTTAATAGATGCCGTTAAAATCGCAATGGGTAAAAGCAGCAGCAGAC
This sequence comes from Drosophila recens, assembly GCA_037043495.1. Lineage (NCBI taxonomy): Eukaryota > Metazoa > Arthropoda > Insecta > Diptera > Drosophilidae > Drosophila > Drosophila recens. The sequence goes on from JBAMBJ010004174.1 coordinate 12,558, forward strand.
GTTAGTTGTCAGTTGTTTATTATTTAGACCCCGTACTTTAAAAAAGTAAAGGGGTCTATTAACTTTGTCACAGAAAAACATGTGTGTAACAGGCAGAAGGAGGCGTGGCAGACCCCATAAAGTATATATATTCTTGATCAGCATCAACAGCCGAGTCGATATAGCCATGTCCGTCTGTCCGTCCGTCCGTCTGTCCGTCTGTAAGAGCGCCTAGATCTCAGAGCCTATAAGAGCTAGAGACTCCAAACTTGGTATGTAGGTTCGTCTATATTACAAGCAGATCGAGTTTGTTTTAGATTTTGGATCGGACCACTATATCATATAGCTCCGATAGGAACAATCAGTTGAAAATCAAGTCTTAGTATGGAAAACTTTTTTGCTGTTTGAGATATTTCAACCAAACTGACAGAATATGTATAAAAGATGGTCCCATACATACTGACCAAATTTGATTGAAATCGGATTACTATATCATATTGCTGCCATAGGAACGATCAGTCCAAATAAAGTCTTAGTATGAAAATCTTTTTGTTGTTGGAGATAACTAAATTAAACTGACAGAATATGCATATGGAATGGTCCCGTACATACTGACCAAATTTGGTTGGAATCGAACTACTATATCATATAGATCCCATAGGAACAATCAGTTGAAAATCAAGTCTTAGTATGGAAAACTTTTTTGCTGTTTGAGATATGTCAACCAAACTGACAGAATATGTATAAAAGATATACAAACTGACCAAATTTGATTGAAGTCGGACTACTATATCATATAGCTGCCATAGGAACGATCAGTCGAAAATCAAGTCTTAGCATGAAAATCATTTTGCTGTTTGAGATATCTTTATAATAAGTACGGGGTCTCCGACAGTCGAGTACCGCTCGTTTTATTTTATTATTATTTTTCTTTATGATTGTCACTCGATACTCATTGTTGTTGTTGTTGTTGTTGTTGTTGTTGTTGGCCACACTTGAATGGCGCATAATTTGAATTTTTCTAACGCAGCTGCTTGACTCACACAACTAACGCTTTCGCCGTGTCTTTTGGCCAACTTCTTCACCTCCACCCTCTAACAGCTGTGTGGGAGTGGAAGGAGGAGGAGCAGGAGGAGGAGGGAGTTGTTTTGCCGCCTTGGCATGCCCAAGAGTTCATTGCATTTTCAGTTGGCAGTTGGCAGTTGGGTTTTCACTTTCAATTGGCCAAAAGGAAAACCGCATCGACAGTCGACACTCGACAGCTGCTGTCAAAACAGTCGACGCATCGCTTGCAGCTTTGGGATTCAACTGCGGACTCGACTTTGGCTTCGGATGCCGTTTGGCGACAGCTTCAATAGTTAGTCAATTACGAGCAGATTGCAGTTAACGAATTACGACTGACGGATTACGGACTACGGATTATCCAATACCAGCAATTACAAATCAAAGAGTTACGAGTTTCAAAACAAAAAACCAAAACCTGATATAAATTAGCTGCATAATTGGACAAATCTCAAAATCAAATATTTCTCGATTGTTTCTCTTATTTCAAATGATCGAAAATCAAAATGAGAATGAAAAGGAATATTTTTAATTTTTTAAAACATTCAAAAACTATTTAAAAAAAATCAAATAAATCAAAAAAACAAAATACATACAATCAAATTTTAAAATTTTCTAATACAAAATAAGAATGAAAAGGAATATTTTTTAATTTTTAAAACATTCAAAAATTATTAAAAAAAATAAATGATCAAACAAAACCCAAATACATACAATACAATTTTAAAATTGTTTAATACATATTAAATTAAAACTATTATATATTAGAATTCTTTAATTCAAATTTAACAAAACATTTTATAATCTTTTCTTTTTTTAAGTTGTTAAATAATGTTTATAATCGTTACGGTTCCTGCTTACGATCAATACTTAAGCTGGCGCCATCTAGCGTCGAGCAGTTTTATAACGTGCTCTGACTTTAAGATTGTCATATATCAAATGTCTTCATTTGGAGCGTTTTAGACCATGACCAACATAAGTATTGCCTCAATTTGCTTACCAGCCACTAAATTGACATTTAGGCTAATTGACGCAATTTGTTTAGGCCTGAAATCGGACAAACTTTAAAGTTTAAACTGTCTGTGACATTCGTTTTTCTTTCTGCGCAGAGCAATCGCAATTTTTACGACAAAATAATAGCCCATAATGCCAGCTGAGAACTGAGATATGTACAAAAAAAAATAACTGACATGATATTATAAATTTTTTATATCATGCCAAGAATTGCCATTTATTTTTAATGACACCATTTATTCAACTATTTAGACTTTTTGTCTTACAGTACAGCAAGTAATTGATGTGTATCACACACACACACACACACACACACACACATGTGTGTTCAAAGAGAGTATCCGAATTCTAACGGCATCCTTTGTACATTGCCCAATTGAACAGACTTCATTCATGTTAATGCTGCAACTATCTCCATCTCAAATTGATCAAACTGCCATCTCTTTCTCACACACTCACTCCCACACACACACACACACACATGCACTTAAGATATCATCCATTACATTTTCGCACATAAATCAACTTGACCTTAAAAAGTTTGTCATAACATGGCCACCCTCCTGGAGTCGTAACTTCTCTCTCTTTCTCTCTCACCTTCAGCTCTCCAGTTTTGTTCATCACAAACGTGCACAAAAGGAAGCTGGCGGAGAGGCGGCAGGCTATCAAGGCTACGTACAAGAAGAAGTAGAGGCAGAGAGGCGGACAAGTGAATGGACGGACAAAACAACAAGGTGACATAAATATCCAGTTGCTCTAAAAAGGAAACTGAACTTTTTGCAAAAGGCAACAACAACAAGCACAAAACAAAGCCCGACAGTGTCAGTAATGCCTTATTAGCTTTTTTTTCTCCGTCAAATCTAACTTATTTTCAAAGACTTATACCTGGAACAAATTGAAAAAAATTTTGATGTAGAACATTAATTTGCTCACCTAATATTAATAAATACATGTTTTATACTTGAACCTTATTTACTGATTATTTCGTACAAATTTAGCTATAACCTACTCTCCAGTAAAAACAGCTTTTTTCTTGCAAGCCAAAAATTGACAACCCTGCCTGACATGTGAAGAAACAGGAGACTTGGAGCAAGGTGGATTTACTATTAAGGTGACGTCGTCTGATGTGGTGAGGTTACAATCATTTTTTCACCTCTCTCTCTCCGCTCTCAGAGAGAGCTGACAGAGACAACGTTTGCAGGCATACTGTCAAATGTTTGTAACCCCGAAAGAAAGCAGCTGTGGTGACAACGTCACCTTAATAGTAAATTCACCTTGACTTGGAGTACAACAAGAGCGAGAAGCAGAGGATAAAATGCAATGAAAGCGCACAAGTTACTAACCTGCAGTGAAAAAGCGACGGCAAGATTCAGATTCCTCTGCTGCTGCTGCTGCTGCTGCTGTTGTTGTTGTTGTTGTTGTAGCGGTGGCAGCTGATTAGCCGGCGCTGTGCTAAAATGTGTCAAATTGTTGTTGTTGCTGCTGCTGCTGCTGCTGCTGCTGGTGGTCGTGTAACGTCTCGCGGGCAGCGCTGGCGGCGGCGTCAAGCAGGGCGATTGTAATTGGTCCAGCTCCTCTCTCTCTCTCTCTTCCTCATCCTCCTCCTGCTGCAGCTGAGAGTGCTGCTGCTTCTGCTTTGCCAATGTCAAAGCGATGCTCCCATTCCCACTGCTGTTATTGTTGTTGTTGTTGTTGTTCAGCGAAAGCGAACGCGCAAAAGAACTTTTAAAGTAGCGACAAGGCATCTGGAAATCAAAGTCAGCAGCAGCTGGAAAAGCTTGCATTGTATTTTGCATATTTAAACATACACACACACACACACACACACACAACCGGAATTTGATTTGATTTTCTTATAATTTTTCCTTTTTCGATATTTTTAATTGCTTTGCGCGCCTTTTAATTTGGCATTGTTGTTGTTGTTTTTGCTATTTCGCTTTGATTTTGTATTTAGTGCATATTTTCACACTCACACACACACGCACAGTCACTCACTAAATTATGCACACACGTTTTATTTTTCTGACAGCACAGAGATGTTTTGCCAATTTTACAAGCATTCAATATCAATTTCAATTATTCATTTGGCTGCCACTTTTTAATCAAGCTCAATTCAAACGAAACACTGCGCGGGCTCGTGAGTTTTTATGTTGCACACCTCAAATAACACAACCGACGCGATCAGCTTTTCATTTGCGAATGAGCGGCAAAGCAAAAGCAAAAGCAAAGCAACAAGAGAGCACAAGCTGTTAAAGCCTAACAATATTATGTTAAAAACGACATGGAGAACTGTAAGCAGTTAACATTGTTGAACTTATATTGTTTGGTTTATGTATAAGTTAGTTTAGTTATTCAAATGACAATTGTTGAATAGATCAATAAGCTATTACAATTTACAACATGTCCAAAAATGCCATAATTATTATTTTTCGTTGTGATTTGAAAACAGAGTTTAAATTTATCGATATTGCTCGATAAGTGTTAGCTTGCTGTTATGCTCAAAGCGTAATGTTATGTTATAGTGATCTGCTAACTGCTTATGGTACAATTTTTAAAATATTGGTACATTTCAATATTCGTTTGGTGAGGTTTTTTTATTTATCAAAATTTTACACTTTTTATATGCTGCAAGCAAGAGAGGAAATATTGTAATGGGTACACAACTATTGAAAATGGTAATGAAATGTTGAGAAATAAATAGATTTCATTTGGCGAAAGTACTCCAAAGTATGCTACAAAAATTAATTGCGGCTATTTACATTAACTTAAGCCTAAAAGCATGCAATTGAAATAAAATCACTACTTTTAGCGCGCGAAAATTTGAAATGAAATTTTTTAAATTTTCAAAAATTAATTGAAAAATAATTTTAAAAAAACAACAAAACCAGTTTTAACAATTGTTTCTTAAAACTCAAAAGTAAATATTTCTTTTTTTTTCATTTTATTGTTATATATTTTTTAGAATTGAAAAGAATTACTCATTTTTATATAAAATTGGCCCATGGTACACTTCAGAATTTAATGGGGTAGGGTGCTAAGTAGGGGTATTCAGAATTCAGAATTAATCCCACCGCCTGGGCACAGTGCTCAAAAACATAATCCCCCACACAAATTCCTTAACTTTATGTCAATCAAATTGATTGTGTGTTGTTTTTCTTGACTTTCTGTAAATGTTGGACAAAAAAAATAGGAAAAAACCAACAAAACAAGTTGAAGCTTTTGACAGGTGCGGCAAGGGGAAAGAAAAATGAATTTAAGAAAATGCAAAAATTACAGAATTTAAATAAAGTAAAAAAACTAAAATTTTGTATTTTTGAATTTTTTCTTCTTTTTAGTTTTGCCATTTAAATAATTTACCCAATTTTCAAAATTATTTGAAGGTATTCTTCTTCTAGATTCCAAACGGATCATCCTGTTGCAATTTGAAACTCGTTCGTCTTAGTGGGCATTACCAAAAATAGACTGAACGAGAGCGCCAAAAGATTACTCATCATTTTCGAAAATATTCGAAATCTCTTTTAGTTTTGTTTTTGTTTTGTGGTTTCTATTTTTGTTGCCCACTGTGTGCGCATGCCTGGTCGATTCTCAATTACATAAGCCTTATATAATGCGGCAATGGTGCGAGCGAGATGACTGCTGAGCACCAAGCACACTTGGCATACATTCAAAATCTACAACAACAAAAAAGCACTCTCATTGCTCCAGCGTCGACGACAGCGCGACCACGTGACTGCGACTGCAACTATCCCCCACTTCAGCATCAGCTGCGCTGCTCTCTATCTGATCCCTCGGCTGATCGCAGCAGCGCTGCTCATAATTTGTTTTTCATTTTACAACTGTTTCAATTTCGGTTTCGGTTTTGATTTGTTTGTGTCTGGCGCTATTTACAAGTGTTGCTAAGCACAGTTGTTGTTGCTCTGTTGGAGCGAATCAGTTTCATTTTATATTTTGCGCACTGCGAGTTTTGTGAGTTAGGCTGAGAGAGCAAGCGTCATGTCTGCGGAGAGCCACAGCAGCAGCAGCAGCAGCGTCGTCAGCGTTGCGGAGAGAGGGCGTGAGAACATTATGGATTTATCAATTAGAGGTGAGTTTGCCCCCCCCCCACCACAACACTTAAAACTCAACTCAATCGGCCAATTCTTTTATATTACCCCCTTCCCCTGATCATAGAGAAACACGTGTAGCGTGTTGTTGTTGCCTATGTGTGTGTGTGTTTTGTTTACACACATACTTTGCTTGTGTAGGTCTGCGAGAGACTGTGAGCGAGAGAGAGAGAAGCTCCAATAGGCAGCCCATGTGACAATTTATTTGACTTTGCCTTCTTTTTCGCATTGCGGCCAATTGGTTTTTTGCTGTACGAATTAAGCAAACAGCAGTAGACAAATAATAAATAATTAAATTTATTAATAGATGGAGAATTGTCATTACTAATTGCGAAAAGCTATTGAAATACAGTAAAGACCTGCTTTAGCTTTTGAGCATCGGTGTTGGCAAAAGCTCAAGGGCAATAGGTACGTGAGCTTTTGACCTACGCTTAAAAGCTCACAGTGAGCGTTGTCTATAACACACAGGGTTGTCCATTTAGCTTTTTTCCCGCCATTTATGCCGTTTTACAAATGCCAAACGCAGGAAAATATAATATTAATATAGCGGCTGGATAAAATTATAGCTATATTCCCTAAAATAGCTTCAGATACAGTCGAACTTCCCTAACTCGAACTTCCCTAACTCGAAGTTTCTCTAACTCGAACAAAATCGAGTGGCAATACTAGGCAAATTTCATACAATTCTACTTCCCTAACTCGAAGTCTCCCTAACTCGAACTTTTTTCGTGGATAATGGTGATTCGAGTTAGGGAAGTTCGACTGTATATGTATGTAGATTTTTTCTAAAATTATCTGGTCTGTTTTTTTTTTAAATTGATTTAATGAATACTTTTTTTAATTCAATTAAGTAAACAAAGTAAAAAATTTAAAATATAGAATAAGATAAATAACATTTTTAAGATTTAAATCAAGAAACAGAATTAGCTGGCTTACAGCTCTGTACTGTACTCCTGAACCAAACAATCTCATAAGAAATGAATAATGTATAAAAAAACATTATAAAATTTAATTAGCTTAGCCCAGATGTTTACTAAGTGATACTTATTTTGGAGAGGCTCTCCTTCTCCCCTGGCCCCTCTTTTCTAGATAAACAAATTATAAGACGGTGGTAAGGTTGATCCAACCCGAGTGCTGATCGATAGGTCTCCATTCTGATACATATTCGGTTTTTATGGTCTTTGATATCAGACTAATTATAAATAGACGCCAAAAAAATTCGATAAACTATTGGACAGTAGTTGTTGCCAACAAAAATTGGACTTCTGACTGCTCAAATTTGATGAAATACCGACAACCGTCGGCCACAATCAAATTCAAAACGCACTTTTAACATTTCCTTCGTCGTCATTTCATTCGTTATCAATATCAGAGCCCAGCGACGAGGTTACTACGCGACTATAAATATTTACTCTCATGATTAGTGTTCGGGGCCCACAATAAAGTTGAGCAGTAGATGATGAAAATGGCGCTCAGCAAATGAAAAATGGTGTCAAATTGGTGTTTTAACAATATTATAAATTAAATTAAACTATTTTTATCAAAGAAAAAGAAAAGTTAAAGTAAATTCTATGATTTTTAAACTGTTGTTGATTTTTTCAATAAATTAAAAAAAATTCAAATAAAATTCAAATTTGTATTTCAATATCATAATAATGTAATACAAATTAAAAAATACAAGTTTTTAATGAATATTTATTTTTTATGAAAATAAATGTGTCTTTTGTACTTTGTCAAAACAATTACTTGACATGCTGTAGTTGTATTAAACACGTACAAAGTACAGTTTTTATGAAAGGAAATTAAAAAAGGGGGCGTGACTGACAAGTTGCAATGTAAAACTTGCAAAAGGGCAATTTGAGCGATCAACAAGACCGATACAAAGCTCAGCCGAAAAGCTTTGCGTTCGCTCACGCTCTCTCTTTGCCGCGCTCTCTTTGGCTGGGCAATCAGATCACATGTTCGCATTCGCATTTGCAATCACATTCGTCGCATTCGAAATATCAGTGACGTGATTAAAGCGACCGTTCACTTTGTCTGATAAGATCGCTGCGCACGCGTCTGTTTCACATACACACATATGTACATATGCATAGAAACTGTGTCATTGCAAATGCGTTATTGCATGGGCAAGTTAAAGCTCGCAAATTTGGGTCAGAGAGCGAGTTCAAAGCTCTCGCTCACTTTTAATCACTCGAATTCTGTTTATCTTCATCATTTGGTCCATTAATCTATTCTAAATGATTGTCATTAAAATAAATAAAGAAAAATGTAAAAAAAATAAGTAAAATTCATGAATGAAATCTTTGCACGCGTCTAGACACTTTCGGAAAAGTTTTTGATTGATCTGGGACTTGGACTTTGGTGGCGTGATAAACTTGGCTAGTCATTCAAATGTGGTGTGATAATGTTCAAGAAGATTACAAAATTCTACACTTCTTTTTGGCACATATTCCACTCCAAAATTCAATTCCAAAAAAAAATGTAATCAGGAGTTTTTATTTTAAATTTGTATTTAAAAATGATAGCATACAAATTTATTTTTAAAAATAAAAATATAAAAAAAAAATAAGCATAAAATAATAATTACATTTTCATTTAAAAACATAATTTATTTTCAAATTTTAATAATTTTTACTATACAAATTTAAAAATAAATTTGTATGGTAAAAATTATTAAAATTTGAAAATAAATTATGTTTTTAAATGAAAATGTAATTATTATTTTATGTTTTTTTTTTAAATCAAAAAATTAAAAGTTTTATTTTCATTTTTTGATAAAAATCAACAAATAACTTTTATTTTAATAATTTATGCAGTCGCACTTCCCTAACTCGAATCACCATTATCCAAGAAAAAAGTTCGAGTTAGTGAGCCTTCGAGTAAGGGAATTTTTTTTTTAGTTTTCAAAAGAAACTACAAATGCTTTCATTCATAAATACATTTCAAATTGCAAATTTTTCTTGTTATTTTCAACAAAAAAGGATTCCAGTTTTTTCAAGACCCGTCAATATTTTCAAAAATTGGTTTCTTCGTTCTTTTGCTGTATCCAGAATTAATTTTCCATTTTTTTAATTTAATAGAAACTGTTTTTGCTGAGATACCATATTTTTCAGAAACTTAAATTTATTTGGTCTAATTTAAATTCTTTGACTAATAAGTTCGAATATTTCTTCAAACATTTTTTAACAGATTTGTATGAAATTTGCTTAGTAAACGCTATTGCCACTCGATTTTGTTCGAGTTAGAGAAGTTCGAGTTAGGGAAGTTCGACTGTATTTTAAAAATTATAATCGTTACGATCCCCGAATTTTATTTGATAACTGCTTTGCAGTATTTACTTACTACAAAAAGGGGAAAAAGTATTAAATTTTTGTTTAGAGATTTTTCCGATTAAATGGATTTTTTTTCAAATTTGATTTTCCTAAAAGTCAATTTTGATATTTGGGCTTCCTGATCAAAATAATTTCCGCACATACTGTATATATTAGCAGCTCACAGTTCTGCCGCCCTTCAAGTTATGAATTTGCTTATTCCCCATTTCAATTGAAAAAAAAAAATAAGTGCGGGGTCTAAAAACAGCTCGTCATCCGCACGGTCTCGGTCTCGACTGCTTCCAGCCGATATTACGTCAATGTGCCGTAAACAAACAACAATAAAACGCACATAAAAGCAGCGAATTGCAGCGCCATCAAATGCGGTAATAAGCAGTCTGTCTCACTCGCGCGCATCGCATGCAAATGCGAGAGAGAGCAATAAAAGCAAACGGAATGAGAAGCTGAAATTGCACTGCAAATGCGAATGTGAATCCGAATCCGAATCTAAATGCAAATGCGGGCAGCGAGGGGAGCTTTAATTGAGAAGTCGACGCGTCGGCGGCGCCGCGTAGACAACAACAATAACAATGGCAAAATTATTATTATGTCATGCACATGCATTTGTGGTGTATCAATGTGTGTGTGTGTGTGTGTGTGTAATTAGTGCACTATCTACGCGACGCGCTTTCGAAATCAATCTCCAAAAATGAATTTCGATTCGATAAACACGTGCTTCGATCATTCATTGCCATACTGGCGAGAGAGCGAGTTCGAATAAGAGAGGGAGAGAGAGATAAGTTTTAAGCTTGAACTGCTTGGCAAGCCCTTCACGTATGTAAATGCACACATACAATAATGTATGTATGTATGCATGTGTGTGTGTGTGAAGCCGCTTTAATTAGAAGGCGCCATAAATATGAATGTATGTATGTATGTATGTATGTACAATACAAAACGGTACATTCTGCCAATCAACCACGCATATAAATTGCAGGCAATCAATTTGCACAAGTATTACACAAAAAACATAGATACATACATGCATATGTATGCATGTGTGTGTGTGTGTGTTTATTTATTGTATTGCCTTCAAAAAGATATTAGGAACAAAAAAAAACTTTTTATGATGGAAGGTATGACGAATGTGCGTACGTGTGCAAAAAAATCAACAAACAAAAAAGCATTAAATTATTTAACCATTACATTCACATTGCAAAATAGTTAACATAGAAAACTGCTTAAGTCAAGTGCTGGGCAGGGGGAGGGGGCAGAGAGAGCTGAGCCACAGAGAGAGCGAGAGCTGAAGTTGAAATGAGAGAACATAGCGGACTGAGAAGAGGTGCAAATGAAAACACGAGTAAAAACATACATACATAATTAGCACGAATCAAACGAAGAGAAGGCCAAGCAAGCTCAAGAGGGAGCGAGAGAGAGAGAGAGCTTTCAAACACGACTGACAGCAAAACGGGTTACCGTGGTACAAAGTGTGCCAAATTGTACTTGATTAAATGTGTGAATTGTGTATAAAGGTGATAAACCATAATTAATTAATAATTGTGTCTGCTTTAAACCAAGTCTAAGATGTTAATCAATGCGTTATTTTTAAACCTGATTTTCTAATTTTATGCCAATTATCACCCACTTTTGTTTACATTTGTGTTATACCTTGCACCACGGTGCACAGGCCAAGCGCCCAAGCGCCAGCAAAAGTTTAATTGAAAAGCCAACTTTAATAACCACCACGTGGTGCGCGATTCTGTTCTTGTCGTTGTTGTTGGTATTGTTGTTGTTGTTGCTTATGTGGTGCACTTTCAATTGTTTCTTGAGCACTTGTACTTTGGTTCAACGCGAAACGCCGACGTCGGCGCCGACGTCAACGTCAACAGTGTGGTTGACAGCGGTCGCGGCAGCGCTGCTCGCTGTTTGTTTCATATTCTGTTGTTGTTTTTCTTGTGGTGTCGCACACTTGTTGTTGTTGCTGCTGCTGGAGCAGCCAAGTGTCAGCAGATGATGAAAAATGTGCCACTGGAGAGACCCGCACGTTTTTTGATGTATTGACAGGCGTGAGAGGTGCGGGGAAAATGTGGTGAGAGTGAGAGAGGAAGAGAGGAAGAGAGAGGGTTTCATGGTGAAGAGCGTCGCTGCATTGGCCACTAGGACTCGAATTTATATCTGTGTCCATGTGCGTGTCCGTGTGTGTGTTGAGCAGTGCTGCCAGAGTAGCGTTTTTCACGCCAACAGTGGCTCTTTTTAAGATTAAGAACATTATGTTTCTCGTGCAATATTTTTAGAAAGAGTTAAAAATCAGATACAAAATAAAAAAAAATGAATATACACTCATGGACAAAATAATAGGTGCACTCTTTCTTTTACTACTTATAGTATAACAGCTATTGTAAGTCAAGTCTTCAAATTTAAAAAAAAATATATTTGGAAACGTCATCTAAATTCCGTTTAAATGATGCATAACTTTCCTTAACCCATTAAGTACCCATTGAAATATTCGAAATTTAAAAAAAGTCAACTTTCAAAACTTATTTCCTCGATTTTTTTCCAAAAATATGTTGGGATGCAAAAACGTTCTTCAAACAATTTTAGAAGTAACTGCAAAAAAAAAATTTCAAAAATCTTTTCGCTTATATTTTTAATAAGTTTTTGAAAGTCCCTAAAATGACTATTTTAACCCCTTTTTCCTACTTTTCACGCCATAAGTGGATCTTTTTAAGATTAAACTGCAGAAAGAAATGCTAAAACAAAAGGAAGAACATTATGTTTCTCGTGCAATATATTTAGAAAGAGTTAAAAATAAGATAAAAAAAAACATTTAGATTGTAACTGAAATTTTATAAATAAATTTGAATTTTAACAAACGTAAGTAATTTTTTTACCAATAACTACGATTAAAACTTTCAAATAGCGATCGAAGATTCTTTTGTTAAAACATTTAGCTTTAATCTTTTTTTAGCTTGTTTTCGATTGTTTTCCTATCTGAAAAGTGGGCAGCACTGGTGTAGAGTGCTGAGTGGGTGTGAAAGGTGAGAGCTCTGCGTGTCAATGCTGACAGTTTCTGGCTATGACCATGCGATACATTTTCCCAACTGAATTTTCTCATATCTTTTCTTTCAATACGGTTTTTTGCTTTGCTTTGAACTCTTGTAACTGACACTTTGCCGGGGTCTCGTTTTTTTTGTGAATTGGTTTCCATTGCGTTTGCTACTTTAAGTGATCCATCACAATGTAAGCCCATGTCTAGCATTAGTTTTTCCTGCCCCCCTCCCCCATCTACTTCATTTTCCAACAATTTCCCCCTGCCATCATTTACCTCATTTGCTTTGTAATCTGTTTGCCATAATTGACAGTTTTAGCCGTCGCCTTTGTTGTTGGTTTTGCCTTCGTCATTGTTCTGTCTTCGGACTGACAGTAAATTGAAAAATTGTTGAGATTTCCCGACACCGACACAAAGGCACAAATGTAAAATCTATGTATTATTTATTATTTACGAAAATACCAAATAACAACAACAATCTGTGTTCAATGAATTTAACTTTATGCGTAGCTAAATTTGCAGTTCAAGGTCTGTGTATAAAAATTTTTGAGATATAATACTCAAAATTCCAAAATTAGAAAACAAAAAACATGAAAATAAAACTAGAAAGCATGTAATTTAGTAATATAATTATTTACTTATTACAATTAAGTGGAGAATAACATTTTTGGAATATTAAAATTAGGAAAATAAATAGGAAAACAAAAACTAGAAAACTTTGAAATTTTATTTCTTATAAGAACTTCAAGAAATAATACTTAGAATTCCAAAAATTACCAAAACCAAACTGGAAATCATGTAATTTTGTAATAATTATTTTTAACTTGTTATAATAAAGTTTACAAAATCGTTGTTAGAAAATTAAAATTCAAAAAATTCGAAATAAACATATCTAAAATCTAGAATTATCTAAAAAGAAGTATATGTTTAAATCAAAAATGTATATATACATATACAATTATTATATATTAAATTATTAAATTATAATTACTAAACATATAAAGTTAATATTTCCAAATTATTGTACACATATTTATTATTTTAATTAAAATTATGACATTTTCAACCTTTTTTAGATTTCTCTAAAATTTTAACTTTGTTTATTTTTCTTAGTTTTTTGTTTTGTTTTTTTTTTTTTTGTAAGCTATTTATGTGGGCAGTGCCACGCCCCATTTTAGAACGTCACACGCACAATTTTAATTGAATTTACATTGCAAAGACAATAACAAATATTGAATTCAAATAGAGAAAAGATATGAATTCTGTTTGTCATTTAAAGATAAAGACACAAACCGAAAAAAAAATTAATTCAATTAACGGGAGTAGCAATAAAGAAGGCAGGCAAAGGTTGAAAGAGAGGGAGAGTGTGTGTGTGCGAGAGAGAGAGAGAGGGCGAATCGAACTAAAAGCTCAATCAAATTCGCGTGTCTTAATTTTTTATTATTATTTTCAGGTTTCCCTCAACTTTTGAGGTCAATAAAAACGCAGCCAAGGCGGCGACTGTGTGTGTGTGTGTGTGTGTTAAGTGTGTGCGTGCGCTGCCTTTAAGGGCATTTCCTGCCCACCCCCATCGCACCATTCGCCTCCTCCCCCCGTCAAGCCATCAGCTGTCCTTGCCACATACACACAAACAGACCAAAGACAAACTGAAGTTAATAAATGATCGCCACTCCAAAAGGGGGTTGAAGTGGGCGGTAGTGGGGGAGGGGGGTGTTAGGTGGCAGTATACACTGAAAAAAATAAACTACACTTTCGAATAAACTCAATCCCAAAAGGTGTCAAACGTTTGATTAATCTCGCATATGCTTCATTCAACATCGAAGTACACTGATAAAAAATGTTTGTTTTAAGTAAAAATTTTTATTTTTTATTATTTTTTATTATTATTTTTGTTTTTTACGAGAGCTTTTAGTTTGGTGAGAAAAAAAATCAAATCTAAAAAAAACATTTCCATATTAATCGCTATCAAATTTCGTGACGAACGATTTTAAATTTAATACATCAAATATTTTGAAAAGAAAGTAAAGAAAATGAATTGAAAAAAAAAAAACATTTTCAAATCATTTGATATCAAAGTCTGTGACGAACGATATTAAATTGTTTTTGTTTTTTACGAGAATTCTAAGTTTTGTGAGAAAAAAATTAGCTTTAAAAAGACATTTTCGTATTAATTGATTTCAAATTTCGTGACGAACGATTTTAGATTTAATATATCAAATATTTAAAAAAAAAGGTAAAGCCACGGCTTTGATTGTAAAGTTGTGTTTTTATATTTATTTTTAAAATTTATATTTATCTCTTTGTATAACATAATTATTGTTTTGAACGAAAGTTCTTAGATATGTACGTATGTGAAAAGAAAATGAATTCTATAAAAGCCATTTGATATAAAATTTTGTGACGAACGATTTTAAGACAATTCGTCTGCTTAAAGTTAAAAGACACATTTTGAGTGTAAAGATATGTTTTTAAATTTTGCTTTTTAAATTTAAATATTTTTTTTTAATATTTTAGATGCTTTAAAAGATTTTGCTTCATTTATATAAAATTTTGCTAATTTATTTATTTCCATCAAATATTTTAGAAACTAAAAAAAAAGCCTATCTCAAGAATTTCGAAGTTGAAGTTTAGAATGATATTTTTTTTCAGTGTAGGGGAAGGGGGAGCTTAGTTACTTGTGCTTCTTCTTCTTCTTCTTCGCTTCTTTTTCGTTCTGTTTGACAGCCTAAGTCGTGCGTGTTTGTTTTCTGTCTCTTTTTGCCTTCCACATCACGTGCACTCTGTGTGTGTGTGTGTGGGTGTGTTTGTTTGTATTTGATGTTTGCATTTGTTGTTATTGCACTGCAGTTTGTAATATCAATATTGTTGTTGTTGTTGTTGTTCAAAAGTTTCGTTGTAAAAATGTTTTTTGGCCTTTGGCTTTGTAAGGAAATTGGAAATTGGATTTGTGTGCATTGTAATCAATGGCATTTTGAGTGGAAAAGCATGCAGCGTGGTGGAAAACTGGGAACAGGAAATGATTTAAGCACATTCTTTGTCGGAAAATGTTACAAATTATCTTTGAGCTGAAACGACAAATAAAAAAAGTATAATACTTATGCTTAAATATAAGTATGTAAGTGAATCATTCATTTTAAACGGGAATTAAATTTTAAAAATATGTCAAAAGTATATATGTAAAATAAATATCAAAATATAAAATACATAAAGTTAAATAAATATTTTTGAAAAAAATTAACTTAATTTTGATCTAAATAAAAATAATATAAAATAATAGCTAAATTGTATCTTTTATTTAGAAATGTGTTTGAGATTTTGTCTAATATATAATTCCACCATAATTTCCACATTTTATGGGTTATAGTTAAACTTAATAATCGTAGATCAACTAATCATCAAAAAGATATTCCGCCTGTAAATAAGTTGAGTTTTTGCCAGAGTTATGATAATTGAAAGTCAAAGTAAATTTTCACTATAGATCTGAGATATTCTTAAGTGGAAAGATCGTAAAATATGATGAGTATGAAGCAATTGAACAATGATTCACAATAATGGAACTACAGCAGAATTTCAATCGATTGTGATGAAATTATTGAAAAAAAAGAGCTTCAAGTACACTTTTTGTTGAATCTTATAATATAAAGCAAGAACCATAAATTTAAGAAAAAAAAAACTAGTGATAAAAACTGAAAACTACGAATCTCGTAGTTTGGTGTTATTAATTCATTATCATAATGTTAATGAATTGCTGTAGCACGAACTAAACATGAGTTGGAAGATGAGAAGATGATGGATCTGATAGAGAACTGCTCTCATTTGCATTTGTATGTGTCAGTTTCCCCCCCTTGATTCCCTTAAGCCCCTATAGAACCCTATATAGAGCACATATACTAATTCCCATCATTCATTTGTACGTTAATTTGTACAACTTGGAGTTTTTTTCCTTCAATTTTTTGTTGCTTTTACGTATCAATGTGCGAGATTTCAAATAGAGTCAAATGTAGTTCAGATCTTTGTGTATACAGTGGTGGACAAAATAATAGAAACAACAGGTATTTTGACATTTTAAAATATTTATTTAATAATATGATAATCATTATAATAAAAATTATAAAAAATAATTATTTTATTCGAAGCAATTTTAAAAACATAAAAAAAATGTATCGTTTCTATTCAACTGTTCAACACTGTATGTCCACCTATGTAATCTATGTGGCAAATTAGAGAAGCAAACAGAATAACAAACGTGTTGCACAAACACAAATACAAAAAACCCATGAAAATGTTGATGAATGTGGCAAGAGTTGCGAGCTACCTGACAAATTTGTATCTGTATCTTGTATCTGTAGTATAGTGAATTCTCTACTTGAAAAGTGTATCACGTTTGGTTAGGATATTTAAACATTAATTATTATGATAATTAAATTTAATTTATAATAAGTAAAATAGTTAAAGTTAACAAGTGAAGATTAATTATTTAATTACTTAGTTTTTGAACGGCATTTTAGACACAAGTTCAAGGCTAGCAGTTTTTATATAGATATTAAGTTGTTACATTTTTAGAAATTTGTTTCTAAGAATTTAGCAGCAATTGTTTTTTAATTTAAAAATGTTTTGCCTAAATATTAAAATATTTTCTTTTAAATTTTTAACTAAACTTCTCAATTTTAAATAGAATATATTTAAAATTAAACACAAAAAATGAATAAATGTATCTTTTTTTCTGAAAATTCCATCTCCTCTTACATTTTAATAAGTTATTATAATTTTAGGAGTTTATGAAACTTGGAACAACACACTTTGTCTCGTATCCTGCTCTTTTATTTTTAGAAACAACTTTCTAAAAATTTAGTAGCTAATTTTTTGTTTTAACTTAGAAATATTTTGCTAATTATGAAATATTTTCTGTACATTTTTGAACGAAATTTCTCAATTTTAAGTAGAAAATATTTAAAATTAAACACAATTCAAAAATTGAATAAATGTATTTATTTTTCTGAATATTCCATCTCTCTCTTCATTTTTATAATTGAATTTATTAATTTAATTAATTTCTTACAAATTAAATACCGCAATATTCTTTTTTTTTTTTGAGTTTTTCAAGCACAGTATAAAACTTGGAACAACCTACTTTGACATAAACTTGGCGGTAGTCAAGGCAATTTTTTTTTGTTCTTTGATGATTTTGATAAGAAGTAAGACCAAAAAACAAAACAAAAAAAACTCATGATGTGCGTTATAAAGGTAAATTAAATACGAAATCAAGAAAGAAAGAAAAAAAAACTTGTCTTTATTTTTATTTTGTTCACATATTTTTTGTCACTTTTTCGGCTGTCAGCGTCGTTGTTGTCGTCGCATGTTTATTTAGTGATATGCATGCTGATAACAGTCCAATATTTGCCAGGTTGTCGGTTGGACAGACAGACAGCCAGACGGACGAACGAACGGACAGACAAAGTGAGCTTAGCCTGTTGAAAGAAGAATTTCTTGTAGTCGAAATTCATTTTAAATTTTCATTTATTTTTTTGACTGCGACCAAATGCCAAAGCAAATAAATGAGTTCTACGTGTGTGTGTGTGTGTGTGTGTGTGAGTGTTCCTTGAGAACACAACAACAACAACAACAACGACAATTAGTTGAAGAGGAAGAACAAGAAGAACTGTGCTCAACATTTCATCTACCAATCTCCCACAATGAATATAGAAGATACATACTTGTACTATGTATAGTACACCTATCTATTTATAGCCCAGTAACTAAATTGTACACAGACTTATGAATTTGTGGTAATGTCTAGATCACAGAGACTATTTCTTATATGCTTATCAAATCATCAGATACGAGGTAAAAATCTAGTAGCGAAAACATTTTCATGCCTCAAAACTTCTGACATCCAATTTTTTGACGAACGATACCGAATTGTATAAATAAATTATTCCTTAAACAAAATTTGGCACTCAGCTTTGCGCAACAAAGTTATTTTTATTTGTCGGGACCTTTTTAAAAAAGTTTTATAGTGATCTGAGGGTTGTTTTTTTCCTAAGTCGCCAAAATGTGCAAAAACAACCTTATTTCAACTGTAGCCTTTTACCAGGAAGAAGGAAAAATGTTGAAAGGAGCCCTTCAAATTACCTTTCCGACGATATTAACCCATTAATGGGTATTTAAATACCCAAAAAAGTATTGACTCTTTAAAAATTCTAGCTCGGGCCTTTGTGAGAGATATCAAGGCAAAATTTATTTCATAGTAAAGAGAAATAATAAAAATATAAGTATAAAAACTGAACAGTTTAGTTATCCTTGTTATACCTGTAGTTTTTTACAGGTAAATATCTAGCTATTTTTCTGCATAGAAAAAGTTATCGAAAAAAGCTGAAAAATGTATGGAAATCGAAAAAATTAAATTTTAAGATAATATTTTTTTTTTTTGTTTCTTTCAACTTCTATGGTCTTCTAGGCACACATTTCCAAATTTCGTCAAAATCGTACCAGCCGATCTATGGGCAGCTATTAATGGGTTAAGAACATATCAGTAGTTTCTGTCGTTTCAAAACTGTGTGGGTGTCAATTTTAGCGGGTTTTTAGCGATTTTTCGCTAAATTCGTAGAGCAAAAATCTTTTCAATCAGTTATCGGTTTGAAATGATCGAGGTGTCGTTCGAAGCGTATTTTCAATGGTAGCTATTAAAGCGAAGGTCTGCTACTGGGCAGCCAACAGTCGAGCAGCGTCGACTATGCGTAGGTTGGACATCTATCTATTTATTTGCTATAGAATATTTAAGACAAGAGAATCCGTTGCTGATTCCAACGACAAATACACCCACACATACACACACACTATCATTCTTTTGTTGGCTCTTCTGAGAGGTGACAAGGGAAAGAGGGGCAAAAGGGGCCAAAGGGGAAGGGGCATTTTGGCCCAAAAGTCAAAAAGTTGCGTCGCTTTCGTGGCTCATTTATAATTTATTGCGCTTGAACACGTTTTGCCTTCCGCTAAATAGATATATATATATGTATATGTGGACTATAGTGTAATATCTGTTCTGTCTAACTGAGATATTGAGATATTGAAGACGACCTCCTTTAATTCTCCTGTTGCTTCTTCTGGTCATTTCCTAGTTGTTTCATTTCATTCACAGAATGTCACATGATGACAGCCGACACTTTTCTATATAAGTATTTGAAAAAATAAAAGAAATTTTCTTCAATTTTTAGGTGTCAAGTTGTGTGTGTGTGTAGGATGATTCACAGCAGCCACTGTCACAGAAATAACCAAAAAAATGTATTGTACCAAGAGATAATTTCAAGCAATACGCTTTATATTTAGTATATAGATCTTGTAGTTAAGCCAGTTGAAGGCTGAAATCTATAATTACTAAATTCTTTTCGAAAAATGTTTTCAGACTTACAATTTGCATAACTTTGTCAAAAATGATTCGATTTGCAAGCGGAATTTCAATATTGATCAATATTTCATTTATTTTGCATTAACTTTTTTCATTATTATAAGCCATCATTCTACTTAAGCGCAACAAGATGACTCAAACAGAACGGTTGTAATGGCTTATTTAAGTCTGTAAGCAATGCAAGCGCCCAAAAGTATGCAATGAAAAACATTTCATGTACACTTATGGACAAAATAATAGGTGCACTCTTTCTTTAACTATAAAAGCTATTGTAAGTCAAGTCTTAAAATTTAAAAAATATATTTGGAAAGGGCATCTAACTTCCGTTTGAATGATGCATAACTTTCCTTAACCCATTAAGTACCCATTGAAATATTCGAATTTTAAAAAAGTCAACTTTCAAATCTTTTTTTCTCGATTTTTAAAAAATAATGTTGGGATGCAAAAACATTCTTCAAACAATTTTAGGAGTGACTGTAAAAAAAAGTTTTCAAAAATCTTTTTGCTTATATATTTTATAATTTTTTGAAAATTTTTTTTTGCTGTCACTATTAGAATTGATTCAAGAATTTTGTTGCATCCCAACATTTTTTGGAAAAAATCGAGAAAAAAAGTTGAAAAAGTAGACTTTTTAAAATTCGAATACAGTCGAACTTCCCTAACTCGAACTTCCCTAACTCGAAGTCTCTCTAACTCGAACCAAATCGAGTGGCATTACTATGCAAATTTCATACAATTCTACTTCCCTAACTCGAAGTCTCCCTAACTCGAACCTTTTTTCGTGGATAATGGTGATTCGAGTTAGGGAAGTTCGACTGTATTTTAATGGGTACTTAATGGGTTAAGGAATATTATGCATCATTCAAACGGAATTTAGTTGACCTTTCCAAATATATTTTTTAAATTTAAAGACTTACAATAGCTGTTATAGTAAAAGAAGGAGTGTGCACCTATTATTTTGTCCATTAGTGTATATTTAAATAAGTAAAGGGTATCCTATAGAATGGAGGTTTTTCCGATTAAAATAAGAAATCATTATTATCTATTTATTAAAAATCTGAAATAATTTTTATTTAACATTTTTTAAAATACAGTCGAACTTCCCTAACTCGAACTTCCCTAACTCGAAGTCTCTCTAACTCGAACCAAATCGAGTGGCATTACTATGCAAATTTCATACAATTCTACTTCCCTAACTCGAAGTCTCCCTAACTCGAACCTTTTTTCGTGGATAATGGTGATTCGAGTTAGGAAGTTCGACTGTATATTTTAGGCATGGTTTTTAAGTGTAATTAGTCAACACTGTTATTTTGAAATAATCCAAATTGTTGTTTGAATGTAAAACACGCCGCTCATTAGCAGCTTATTAATTTCTTCGCTTGTTATTTAGCCACCCCCTACCCCCACCCCCTTCCCCCTGACGCATATGCCCCTCCCCCTAAGTTTGTCGGTACATGAATGGCAAAATTCAATTCAATTACAGCTGGCAAATTACACAAAAACATATCTAAAAACTCAATACGGTAAAAGGGGAGGAGGCAAGGGGTGGGGAAGGGGGGAAGGGCGGCTGCTGTGTTTATTTATACAAATTACAGCGAAATGCAAACAACAAAAATTCCACACATTAAAAGTTTTTAGCTATGAAAACCGAACTCACGTGAGTGCTGCCAACAGCGACGTCAGCAGCGACGTCAGTGGCAGCGGCAGCAGCAAGAACAACGCCAACGTCGCGTCGCGTCGCGTCTCTGTCGCTGACAGCAGCAGCAGCAGCAGGCACACAAATACAAATATGTATACAAATATTAGAAAAAAATAACAAAAAAAAGAGAAGAAGGCAAAAATAAAAAAGGCGCGTATAGCAGATAAATCAGAGAAAAACCTAAAAACATTGAAATGAACAGCGAATAGCGCTTGCCGCAGTGCCTCACACACACACACCACACACACACACACACACACACACACACACACACACACACACACACACACACACACACACACACACACACACACAGATACAAATTGAAGCGTCAGCGCTGCCGTCGCATTGACGTAATAGCAAAAAAAACTATAGTACGCAGAGTAAATTAAAATAACACAAATAAATAAAACGACAGCAGCGCCGACTGCCGACTGCCGGTTGCGATCTCAGCGAGAGTGAGCGAGAGCACGAACAAGGGCGAGAGAGAGAGAGCAACGGCTGAAGAGAGAGCGCCACAATTAAAAATATCAAATTGAACTTTGAGACGCAATGGAAAATGCCCAAAGCCCAAAGCTTGACAAATGAGAGCAATAGAACAATTGAGCGTAAATTAGCAACAGCAACAGTAACAACAGCAAAGAGAGCGGGAGAGCGTGAGGTTGTAGCTTAAAGCTAAGCTTTGTCGTTTTGAGTTGCGCGCGCGACGACAACAGCAACAACAACAACAACAGCTTAAGTACAAATGGTAGCCAAAAAAAAAACAAAGTTCAAAATGTGCACAACACGCGGCGGCCCCACTACTGAGAGAGTTGTGGAGAGTGGGAGAGCGTGAGCGAATGCAAGGCAAGAGAGCGCAGAGTTGGCAGCCACATGGCAGCGTCAGCATGGTTCTGAACTGAACTGTAACGTATCTGTATCTGTACCTCGTGTGTGTTGTATTTGTACATTTTGTAGTGTAGCGCTCTCAAACGCGCGCTCTCTCGCTATCGCGCTCTCTCTATTGCTGGCTGTTGTCGTGTTGTATTTTGTACAGCGTGTGCCCAGTCAGAGTCAGATGAACAGTCAAAGTCGTGTGGACGCAAATAATTCATACAACAAACGTACAATAACAATTCAAAATTCATAAAAAATATTGCAAAAATTATGTTTAATTAATTGCTAACGAAATATACCAAACAATGCATGCAAATTAAATATTCACTTTGGTTGTGTATTGGTGAAAAGTTCCACGGTACCGAAGCACGTGTGTCCAATAAGAACTTTTTAGCAACAAAATGTATTGAGAAAATCAAATACAATTTTTTGCCTGACAACCAAAGCGGCTACATCGACAACTACAACTACAACTACAACTACAACTGCGCGGCGTGTGTGTGAGCTTGTGCACATGTGTATTGGTGCGGGCGCTCATAGTGCAAAAAGCAGCAACTAAAACAAACAGCGAAAGCGTAAAGGAAACATAACTAACACACACACATACACACATCAAATCAGCTGACTCTTGCGCACTCTCTCCCGCTCCGAAAATAATTAATTACTCTCACTCGCGCGCGCTCTCTCTCTCTCTCAGCGACCGTTTCAAGTGCATCCTGCAGCCAGCGCAGAGCCTCTCTCTTGACTGTGCGTAAATAATAGAAAAAGCTCTCACACTCTCTGAAGTGCATCCTAGCTCTGCTCTGCTCTCTCCATTGTCAGTGTAGAGTTTTATTTGCTTCCGCGTCCTAGCTGCGAAAGCGTCAAGTGCATTTGTATTTGTCTAGCTGCGCATGTATATGTGTGTATGTGTATGTGTGCCTCGCTCTTGTCACATGCGCGCTCAGTCAGCATAGACGGCAGCAGAGGCAGCAGAGGCAGCAGCAGCAGCAGCAGCGATAATAGCAGCGGCTACGTCGACGACACCCACAACGCACGAAGACAGCACTAAGCGAACAGTCGTCGTCAGGCAGCGGCAGCAGCAGCGTCAGCAGCAGCAGCAAAATTCGAGCGAACAATAAAAACAACAACAACAACAACAGCAACTCGCCACGCGCTGTAATAACAACAACAACAACTGCAACTACAACAGAAATTGACCAATAACAAGGACAACAGCGATAGCGATTAAAAAACGCTAGCGAAACGCGCGCGAGTTTTGTTTAACGTTTTAAACAGCAAGCAAATCAATTGTGCGAAAAGTGCTGCGTGCAAATTGTTGTGCGTGAGTGTGCGTGCGTGAGTGTGAGTGTGAGTGTGTCGGTGAGCTGTCAACATTTTTCATCGATTTTCGGCTGCTCGTCGTTGTTCTCGTGCTCGTGCTCGTGCTCGTGCTCGTGCTGTCGGCGTCGCGACTTTAAGCAAAGCGTCCTGTCGGCTGTGTGTGTTTGCGAGTGTGTGCGTGTGAGTGCGCGCGTGTGTGTGAGTGTAAATATACTACACACCTCTCCGCTCTCTCTCGATCGCTCTCTCTCTCTTTGAGGTAAAGCTCAAACGCGCAAATTGTTGCTGTCTCTGTCGCACGCCGGGTTGTTCAACACCACATCCCCCCCACCACCCACCCCCCACAAAGCTGCAGTTAACTGTTTATTAAGTTTGTAAACTACATGCCATACTAGTGCTTTATAACTGTACAATAAATACCAACTACAAAACTACAACAACAAAAACAAAGCAAATACACAAGCAAAAGCAAAGAATAAGCAAAAGCAATTGATTTTATTTTTAGTGCAACACCAAAAATCAAATAAAATAAATAAAAGCCTACAAAATACGTTAAACGATCTGCAGCAACAACAACAACAACAACAAATCCATGAGATATTTTACAAACTGTCAACAATAAAAATAAAAAAAAAAGAAGGAAAGATAGAAAAAAGATAGAAACGCACGAAAAAACGACGGAAGACAAGATACAAAAATCTATAAAAATCTATAAAAATAGCGCAATTAGCCAATGAAACAAACTAAACTAAAAAGCAACAACTAAAACTTAAAGCAACCCAACTAAATTTAACTTAACTAAACTAAATGAAACGATACTAAAAATAAAAATACCAGAAGAATCTAACTGTATTTTATTGTTGTTTTTTATTGAAAAAAAAGAAAATAAATAAATAAAAAAAGAACAAAAATTGTTGAATAAATTCGCGGTGCCTTTATTTATAGCGAGCAGCATAAATAATTATTATTACAAATATAAAACGCTATAAAACAAATTAAATAAATATAAATATATATAGTTTAATAATCAACATATTTAGCCAAGCAATAAAAAGAAACCGTTAACGTGCAATATTTAAAGTTTACATTGAATTTAGCATAAAAAACATAACATTAATTTTTGTACATTGTGATTCCAAATATTATAAAATATAAAAAACACACAAAGTTAACGCCAGCAAATAAATCAAAAATAATAATTTGTTGCTAATTATTAATTGTAATTAATTGCAAGCAATCTATAATTATATATTGTTGTGAGTCGGCTTTATGCCCCGTGTTGTAATTAAAAAGTATAAATTTAACAAATTGTTGACATAGAAACCAAAAAACCAAAAGCAAAAAACGCGCTTAAAAAACAACAAAAAAACTCCGTTAATCTAATTGTTAAAATTCGTGTATAATCACAAAACAAATCACATTTTTATGAGAAAATGAGCGACAGGGAGCGATCGTCCCCAACTCTGATCGAAACTGGTTTAAAAAACTTAATCGGCGGCCGTGATGGTAATTATCCACTGATCAGCGGCATAAATGGTGAGTTACAGATACAATTCAATTCATGTATCTCTCAGATACAATTCATGTATCTCTCAGATACAAATCTGAACCAGAAACATGTGCGACTTTAAATTAAGTTCGTTTTACAAATATTTCCCACTTTCAGAAACAAATCTGAAATAATAAATCTATCAGATACAAATCTAAAGCAAACATGGGACTCTTTAAGAAGCGTCAGTAATTGATATAAAAAACAATCGGGTGGGGCTATACTCGAACTCCCGACTGTAAGATACCCGTTACTTATTGAAATAAATTTAAAATATTTTTTATTGCATACCTTTAGGCACTTGCATTGTTTGAAACTTAAATAAGCCATAACTACCGTTCTGTTTGGCCGATCTTGTTGCGTTTAAGTAGGATTACTAAACAGAAATACCCGCTTCCAAAAATTTAACTAGGGTATACATAAGTGTACTTTTATTTCTTTAATTATACATTGAATGTATTTGTAAAATCGAATTCTGCGTGATAAATTTGGTAATTTATTTGACTCAAAAACACTGCACACTTTATTGAACCTAATATGCCCACTTCTCATAATTTTGTACAGGGTATTAATGTATGCTCCTTCATTCTCTAAGCTCGCCAACTGGCAAACCAATCTGCCATAGAAAATCCATATTAATGGGCTTAAAAATTATAAAAAAAAGGAAGGAAAATTTCCGATGTTTGGGCCATAAATCAAATGAAAAGTTCAGAAAAATTGGCCAAATAATTCAGATATCGATTACTTCGATAGACCCGCCACTGATTATGAGTCTATTCATTGGAATATGAGTCTATTCGCATACAACTATGAGTACCTGGCACTTTGGGTGGGGGGCAAAGGTCGAGGAGGCGACAAGTCAAATTGATAAGGTTATTAAACTGAAACCATTGACAGCGCCAAGGGCATTTTTAGTTTCATTTGCGAGTCATCAAAAACTGATTTTGTATTAATTTATTTGTACGTTTTTGTTGCATATAAAAGCTAAATGACAACTGAAGGTAGTTTTAATAGAAACATAAAAGATGTTTAAATTGTTTTGAAACAAATTTATGAAAGTTTTATTATAATATTATTTATTTTAATTAAAAAAATGTTTGAGTTTATTTCATTTAAAAAAAAAAAAAAAATCTTGTCTTACTTGTAACTTCTTATTATTGCCGCATAAAATTTAAAATATATATTTGATATATTTTGACTAGAAAATAAAATTGTATTTATTATTTGGAAATTTTTAAAAATTATTGCAAATTTAATTGCAATATTTTTACTCAAAATTTAATATGTGATTATTTTGGTATTGAGAATATTTGCAATTGAAATGACACTATTATTTGGGCAGACTGTACTTGGACACTCACACTCACACACCAACAAACACACCCATTCACACACCCATTCACACACACACACACACTGCACATACTCGTAACCAGAAATCAATAGCATAAAAACGCAAAAGGCAAACGAGAAAATGCCATTAAAAATGTGTCATAATCGGTCAGCATAATGAAGAGTGTGTGTGTGTGTGTGTGTGTGTGTGTGTGTGTGTCGTCTCTCGTCTGACCAGCTAAAAAGAAATGCAGCCATCACATTTTTTAAGTTTGCTTTTTGGCTGTCGCGACGTCTTTGAATTGTTTCATAAATCAATAAGCGGAAACCTCAAGCAATTGAAAGGGGGGACTTGCCCCTTTTCCCCTTTTCCCCTCTGCCAACCTCTCTTCAAGTTGACCAAGTTTAATTTATTGTAGCATAATTTCAAGAAAAATCGCTTATCACTTATCACATTACACTGCGAGTATAAACTAAACACGTTGCGTATACGCCGCGTGTGTTAACAATTCTTGATTAGCGCATTAAAAACTTGTATAAAACTGATAAGCCCAAAGTCTACAGATATGACTTAGAAGCGGTGGACTGAGGGAGAGGAGCAAAGAGAGAGAGAGAGAGGAAGAGGGACAGAAAGAGAGAGAGAGGGAGAGGGGGGTCAACTTGATGATTAGAAAGGCGTTTTTTTAGCTGGTAAATCTTACATGAACATGAGCTGATAAGATTAAACGATGGCGCGGGGAGACTCAGACTTAGTTACAGTGGGATTATGTGTCGCACAGTGGAACCAAGTCGGTCAGCCAAGTCACACAATGAGTTGCAAAAGATTAAACTCTACTAAAAGTTACAATAAAGTAATTTTCTTTTAATTTATGATTAGATTTAGAAATATTATGTTTTCTAAATTAAATTTGTAGTTTTATTTTTTTTTATTTCCAATTTATTAAAATTTATTTATTTTAATTTTATTATTATTTTCAATGTATTAATATTTATTTATCTTAAATTTTAGAATTAATTTTTATTTTCTATTTATTTGTATTATTTTCTAAATAAAATTTGTATTTTTATTTATTATTATTTCCAATTTATTTAAATTGATTTATTTTAATTTTATTATTAATAATATTTCCAATGTATTTATATTTATATATCTAAAATTTAAGAATTTATTTTTTATTTTCTTTTTATTTGTATTCATTAATTTACAATTTTATTATTATTTTATATTTATTTATTCTTTTTTATTAATTAATAATCATCAACAAATTATTTAGCGTAAAGTTTATATTTTAAAAATTAAAAACATTGCGTTGCTCGCCTAAATTTGTTATAATTTAATGCCAAGTGCCTTTTAAATTATATATATAAACATTTGGAAATGGAAATAAACTGCTTTTCTATAAGAGAGAGAGAGAGATTTGCGTGTCCAAATTTGTTGACTGCTTTTTTTGCATGTTAACATTGCATAAAGCAAACACAACAACAACAATAACAACAATCCGCAATAATAAAAACAATTGGCACACATAAATTGGCAACCAGGCAGCCAAAAAATAAAATGAAATTTGTTTGCCATCATAAACAAAAAGCGGCAATCGATGAGAATCTGATGTGATTTTTTTGCCTACTTTTTGCCACTTGAATTGGCCATTAACAGTTGTTGTTGTTGTTGTTGCTATTGATTGCAAATTAGCAGCTAATCATCAATACATCTATCTATATATTGAATATATATGCATGTTTAATGGTTGACTCGCATTTGTTGTGACATAATCTTTTTAGAGCTGATTGGAAGTGCAGCCATAAAAGTTAACAGTCATACTATTTATTGATAAGCTCAAGTCAAGAATTCCAGCAAATGCAATTGACAATCTGACAAATGCGATAAGGGAATTGCTTTAACTTTGAATTGCCCAAGTGTCACTTCAAAGTATCTGAGCTGAAACTGAGTTACAAATAACTCAAAGTGGGAAATATCATTTTAAAACATAGAAAAATGTTGAATAAAAATCTTTTTCAAATATTTATAATTTTAAATAAATTATTTGTGATTTTTATAATTAAAATTTAAGCTAAAAATACAAATTATATGTGAAATTTAATAAAAAAACATTAGTTACACGAGTCAAAACTAAATTCACAATAAATTATTATTGAAGCTAATCTAAAACTGATTTACAAATGAGTTAAAGTAGGAAATATATTTATTAAAAATTTAAAACAATGATGAATAAAAATCTATATTAAATAACATGAATTTTAAATATTTAAATAAATTAATAATGAATAAAAAAACACTTATTTGTAATTTGTATTATTAAAATGTAAGCCTAAAAATATTGTTATAATTTTATATATTTTTTATTTAGATAAAATATGCTTGTAAAAATTGAAGTAATTTTTATTTAAAATATTAAAATATGTTGATGTATTTTTTATAATTATAATTTAAGCCACATATGTATATTTAATTCAGATAAAATATATTTAAATTTACAAAATTAATTGAAACTAAATATAGTTTTTTTTAATAACTTTATCGTCAGACTTTTTAAGTAATAAATCTTTATATATTCAATTGCTGAGTAAATGTATTCTTCGATAACTTGAGATAAAGTGTGTTTTTGGTCCTGCAATCCTTTCTCTTCAATGACACAGCCACTTTTGCAATTAAAACTTTTAATTGAAAATGTTGAGGGCAAAGACAAAAGATACTTCGATGGCATTTACCTGTGTGTGAAATCTCATTGATAAATCAAACAAAACAAATGACGGCAACTTGATGATGAAAATGATGAAAATGTGCTAAACTCTGCTCATAAATTCCAAATCAAACACACACTGAGAATGTGGCAAGCTGGGAGCGTCTTTTGCAGTTGCAACAATGTGTGGCAAGTGTTTTATTTAATTTATAAATATTCAGGCAATTTTATGGCTCAAAGAATAAATATTACAAAATATTTAAAAATAAACCTCTATTAAAATAAAAATGTTTAAAATAATTTAGGTTTATGCTAAATATTATATTTAACTTATAAATATAGACGCAATTTTATTGTTCAAATAAATATTACAAGATATTTATATGAAAACTTTTAAAAAGCACTAAAAATCATTCAAATATAATTGAAATTATGTTTTATTTAACTCATAAGTATTGACACAATTTTATTTATATTTTAATTGTATTTATGTGCTAAGCTTTTTTAAAAGTCAGTAAAAATCTGTCTTAAAATAATTCAAATTTATTCAAGAATATTATTAACTGAATAAATTCTTTGTTCATTCAAAAAAAAATTTTAATTTATGTTAAATGTTTTATACAACAAAATCTTTATGGAAAAATAAAAAAAAAAAACAGTAAAAATCATTCAAAAAATAGCTTAAATTTATTCAAAAAAATTCAAAACTTAAACCAACATTTATTTAGTTGAATTCTAAGAGTCTGTGGACCTTAACGAGGTTTAATTAGTTTATTTTCAAAATTATGCTAGCAATATTTAAGCTATTTAAAGTTGCATGTTATACGCTGCGTATGCGTTATTTTTGTCATATATTAATTATACGAATGATGCAAAGGCACAAACAACAAAAGACGCCAACAGCAACGATTGTTGTGACAAAGTGTGAAAAATATTTTCATAATCTTAATGTTGCATGCGAGAAGAGCAAGAGGAGTGGGAAGGGGAAGAAGGGGGGGAGGCGTTAGGGAAAATGAAAATTGCAGTGCATTTCTGTGTGTTGTGTGTGTGTGAATTTGTCAAGCGAAGCAAAAGCAGCTGATGCTCATTTCTCGTGCCTCAGTTTTTGTTGTCACACAAAATGCGGTCAAACAATTTGTTTGTGCAGCTATTTTAAAAACATACACATTTTCATAATTTTGTTGCTCGTTTCGTTTTTGGCCAACAACTGACTGAACAGGCAGAACAGGCAGAAAACGGAAAATGACCTGGGGAAATTGTTTAATCAATGCCGCAAACTCAAACTCTTTAAAAAGGCAAACGAAAAAAAACATCAGCTAAAATTCAACACACAAAAAAATGCCAGCTAAGGCACTTACACACACACACAAACACACACACACACACACACACAGATGGCAAAGGATATGGCAAGGACGAGCACAAACAATGGCAACTTTTGTACCTGTGTGTGGCACAAACCAAAAAAAAAACAAAAAGAAAAAAATAGGAAGGAAAAGCTAAGCGTAGGCAAAAAAAAACAACTAAGAAAGCTTAAGTCGAGCGTGCTTGACTAAGAGATACCCTAGAGCAGTTCCTTACACGCAACTGCACTCACTGACAAATAGTGATGGACAAAATAATAGAAATGACATGAATTTATAATCCTGTCTTTTTTTTTAAAGTTTTCAGTTTTTTGTAAAAATTATTGAAATTTTTCCACCACCCTACATACCAAATTTGGTGCATCTAGCTCTTGTCTTTTTTTTATATATTTTTCATACAACTTATAAGAAAAATCAGACAAGGCTAATTTTTTTAAACTTGATTTTGAAAAAGTACTGGGAATAAATAATACAAAACTTAAACTTTCTGTACACACAAAATGTGGTGCATCTAGCTCTTGTTATTTTTAAAAATTTTGTTTAAATGACTTATAATAAAATCATACAAAACAAATTAAATTTTATAAACTTTATTTTTTTAATGAGAAGCAGGAAAACGCAAAACAAAACTTGATTTGCTTGCACATTTTTCATTTGGTGCATCTAGCTCTTGTCATCTATGAGGTTTTTTTTATGTATTGTATACAAAAATCATTCAAATCGAATGCATTTATTTAAACTTTACTTTGAATGAGTAGTAAGAAAAAAACCAACAGTTCTAATTTTAATGAAGTTTAATATGTGTGTATACCCTCCAGCAGGCAGTACAGGGTATACAAAAAAAAAATCAAATTAAGGTTAAATACCACAAAGCGAGTATCACACAAACACACACACAGATATACACACACACACATACGAGTAGACACACTCTATAGTTATGCCTTAAATCCAAACTAAGCCAAAGCATGCAGCAAACTTACACCTACACACACATAGGCGGCGCCTGAAAGCAGGCAATAGATTTTGGCATTTTCGCTGCTTGTTGTTATTATTGATATTGTTGTTGTTGTTGCTGTTGCTGTTGCTGTTGTTGTAAAAGGCACCGTAGGCGTTGCCGCCGGAATTGTGTTGGCAAAATGATGGACAACAACAACAACAACAAGAACAAGAACAACAACAACAAACAGCAATCGACAGGAAGTTGAAAACAGTCACGAAAGTTGAAAGTTCCTCGCGAACAGGAAAAAAGGGCACTAAAAATACTTAGCAACAACAACAACAACAACAATTACAGTAGCAACAAGAAGGAGAAGAAGAAGAACAACAACAAATCAACATAAATAATAAAATCCATAAATGAAATAATGTTGACTTCATTTGTTTGCGCATGACGTCAAAAAAAAAGAAATAAATAAGAAAATAAAGCAAACGATGAAAGCAAAAGGAAGAAAAACAACAACAACAACAAAAATGTAAATAAATTTAAAAGTGAAATGAGAATAATATAAATAAAAATTCAGGACATGCGGGAAGTGCCTCAAAATCAAATCGAAACACAAAAGGGCCAAAATACTTTTGCTTGAACTTTTGTTCCGTCTGTCCGTCATCAAACAACCGTTCAGCCAGTGTTGCCACAACAGCTTTTTTCCAGCCAACAACTGGCTTGCTTTAAAAGTCAAATTGCGGAAGAAAATGTAAACATTATTTTAATTGTGTTTTGTTTTAGTTTTTTACTTTATTTCTTATAAAAATTAGGTAAAAGGGGAAAAAATAGTAATGTTTAGCAATTTTCAAAAAATCATAAAAAATACTAGCGAAGAGATTTTTGAAAAAAAATGTTTGCAGTCACTTTGAAAATTGTTTGAAGAATTTTTCTGCATCAAAATACTTTTTTTTAAATCGAGGAAAAAAGTTGAAAAATATACTTTTTTTAAAGTTATAAATTTTCGATAGGTACTTAATGGGTTAAAGAAACTTTTGTATCATTGGAACGGAATTTAAGTAAATAAAAGATTTATATAAGAAACCAGCTTCAAAACATCTTTATTATAGACAAATTTGACAAATTTATGGTGTATAAAGAGATTAGGGACACACTGTAGCTGGTTTAAAATTATAATTGATATGTTTTTGAAATTTGTATACATAAAAGGACATTTTTATAGGCATGAAAATAATTCTTTAGCTTTTTTTGCGGTTCTTTTTTGAGAAAGTTAGCTTATTTTGCTTGCTTATAGTTGACAACACTGTTTCCAGCTCCCACACACACACCCCTTTCCCTTGCCCTTCCCCTTGTGGGGAATTCTCCTTGCCACCCCCTTCCCTTCCCGCTACTCGACGCTACTTTTAATGGCTGTGGCCCGGCACGAAACACGACAACAACAACGACAACAACAACAACAGCGACAACAACAACAACAGCAAACGACACACAGACCCACATAGCAATCGGCTCTGCCCCTGCCCCTCCCCTGCCCGCCTTCTCTGAAAGGCGACAGAGTTGCCAGTTGGGCCCGAACATGTGTTGGTTGTAAACAGGAAGCAAAGCCGAAGCAGCAAGGCTCTCTCTCTCTCTCACTCTCTCTCTTTTTCTTACTCTCCCACACTCGCTCTCTTTTGCTCGCTCGCTCTCTCTCTCTGTCGCACATGTTGCAAATGTCAAAGTTGCAAAACCCGGAAATTCGAAGGACATGTTTGAAAACGACAACGACGCCCACACACACACACAGAGACACACTCACATACACACTAATACACACAAATACCACCCACACACACACTAGAACTAACTCTACACTCGTTGTAGACCTGCGCACTCTTCACTCAATGCGCTCTCTCACGCGCTCTCTCTTTAAAGCCGCTCTCTCTCTCTCTTCGTGTGTGCAGTTTGCGGTCTCTCTCTCTCAGTTAAGCTCTCGCTGCTTGAGCTTTGTTTTTGTTTTATTGATGCCGCTGCTGTTTGGCCTCGCTACTGCTACTGCTGCTGCTTCTTCTTCTTCTTCTTGTGCTCTTACCGTAATTGTTATTGTCTTTTTCTATGCCGGCAATACACACACACACACACACACACGCACACACATACTTACATTGCTCGTGTGCCTTCAAATGTAAGTCAACGTTAAGCGTCTTAAGCCACGTTAGCGTCCCAGCTTCGGTTTTAACTTGACACTATGTACTATTAGCCTTGCCCCCACCCCCCACGCTCCGTTTCTCTCCTTCCTCCACCCTAACCCACAGATTTTAAAGAGCCCAAAATTGTGTGAGATTTGCAGCGCGTGCTTTTTAATTGTTAACTAACTTAACAGCCCGTTTTTATGCCCTGTCAAAGAGTATTCGAAATTTGTAACGAAATGTGTTACTTTTTTTTTTATAATTTTAATAAAATAATAATTTAAAATAATCATTAAATATAATAAAACTTAATTGATAGTTTTAAATTGTATATTTTCTTATTACTTTTAATATTTTAAATACTTTTTTTCTGTCAAATAAATAAATCTTTAAGAAGTAAGTTTTAGTTAACTTGAGGTCAAGTAATGTCTATAAGACACCAACAAACAACAACACACAAAACACTTGCCAAAAATGCAAGGAGCATGGCTCGGTATACAGCTGTTTCAAGAGATGCCAATCTCTATCATCAGTACCGTTTGCTGACTTGACCAGCGATCTCAGCTTAATGTCACTTTTGAGAAGCCCAAACCAGTTGTGAATTTTAGCTCTCAAAAGTGTTTGTTGTGTGTCTTATGACATTACTTGACCTCAAGTTAACTAAAACTTACTTCTACAATATAGAAAGGTCACAAAAACAAACATTTTTAATAAATCTTTAATAAATATTTACATAATATTTAAAAATTTTATTTTATTAAAATAATATTTAAAAATTTTATTTAAAATCATTAAATCATCATTAAATATAATAACAATTAATTAATAATCTTAAAATATATATTTTCTTATTACTTTTAATATTTTAGATACTTTTTTTCTGTCAAATAAATAAATCTTTAATAAATATTTACATCATATTTAAAAATTTTATTTTATTTAAATAATATTTAAAAATGTTAGTTAAAATCATTAAATCATCATTAAATATAATAAAAGTTATTTGATAGATTTAAAATATATATTTTCTAATAACTTTTGACATTTTCTATCAGTTTTTTCTGTCATCAAAATAAATATATAATTAATATATAAAAATTGTATTTAAAATACTGAATTTTTGTTTTCTTGTCGACTGATCATAATAATTAATTAAATTAATAAATTATTGAATATTAAATACAGCAAGGGTATCATATCTTCAACTTGTCGGATTCCTTTTTTTTTTTGTGATCTTTTTCTGAACTAGTTAGTTGAAAAAATCTTAAGTTGCTCAAACGCGTCACGAGTTTTAGTTTAACATCTCACACAAAATTGTATGTTCACAATTTGTTTAGCAAATTGCGGGTGTATGTGTGTGTGTGTGTTTATCTATGTGTGTGTGTGTGTGTGTGTGTGTTTAAGTTTCAGTTTGTTTGTTTTGCAAATTTTGCAGTTAGCAAGTGTTACGTTTTATGAGTGCACGAATAATGTTGGCATTAGATGATGAAATTATCTGTCCGTTGAAAAGTTAAAGATACGTAACAATTTTCGTTACAGTTCAGTTGGATGGGTAAGGGGATGCGGGGGGGTAGGGGTTAAATATGACAGTATACAGTGTACACAGTGCGTATGCGTGTTTAAATATTACGCATACGCCGCGTTGTGTTTGGTTAAAAAGCACTTAATCTTAACAAAAGATGCTGCTGCCATTTGCAAATAAACCTTTTTATAAGCTCATACCAATTTTACTAGGGTTATTCAGCTTTTACTATGACTTATTATGAAAATGTACTTACAGTTTACAAGAAACATTTTAGTCGACACACCTTATATAAAAGTAATATTATTGACTTTAAATAAGAAAATAATAGCTTATTATATATATTTGGACAAGGTCGTTTAGAATTCCGATTGAATGACACAAAACTTTGCTTATAATAATGTTTTAGTCGATTGCACTTTCAATACAAATATTTTAAATATATACGTTGAATAAAATTCACATTAATAATATAATTTATAATTCACGGATCACAATAGATAGTTGAAATAATAAAAAATTTTAAGCTGAAAATAAAAATAAATCTTAAAACTTAAAAGTAAAGCTAAAATTTGATGTGGTAATTTATTACTTTAGCTTCTTTCTTATTAAATGTGAATTGTTTAATCTTAAAAATATTTTAAATATATTGTTTTATTATCATATAATTAAATAATGTGCTTAAAATATGTTAAACTCGCGGTTCTGTTATTTTTGCAATCATAATAAGTATTTTAGCTCAATGTGCATATAATGTTGTAAGGCTTGTAATGAAATGTAATAAAAATAAATACGATTTGGCGCCTTTTGATTCAAGATGCGAAATCAAGATGACGCTCTACAGGTTCAGGTACAGGTTCAGGTTCAGAATCAGGTTAAATGTTAAGACAACTATAATACAAATACATAATCAATTCAAAGTTAAACATATATTTTGAAGATCATTGCGGATTCATAATCAGCTCTCTGACGTACGCAGATCAAATCAACTGATGAGCTGCGAGCACAATTTATATATACATACATACTATATGTACATATATAGTACATACGCCTATGCAAATAAACAAAATGTGTAGAGAATCGGCACTAAAAATTAAAAGCAAATTTTTAGTCGCAGCTATTTTGAAAATGCGGCGTTTCATCAATTGAGAAACATTTGCAACAGTTGCAATTGCAGCAAACATGCAAATGCAATTTGGAACAAAAGCAACGCCCCCCTTCCACTTTTACTCCTCCTCCCCCCCCCCCCCCCTCTGTAATCTTCTCTGTCTTTTGTGCGTCTGTTTTCATGTTCCACGCCCACGCAGCTAATTTACCTTAAAATTCATTTTCATTTTCATTTTTCAGCTTTAATTTTTTTCATTTGTGTTTTTTTTTTTCCAACTGTTTTTAATTGCCAAATATTTTGTGTACAATTGAATTTTGAGTCTGTACACGAAATACTATATATATAAGTATTGGAAATCGACATACCTTTTGGATATGCTTTCAGTTTAGTTCTTTTCATTTCGTTTCTTTTGCTGACGTCAGTTTGGATTGTTTTTGAATAGTTTTCAAAGATGTTTTAATTAGAAATT
Organism: Drosophila recens; assembly: GCA_037043495.1. NCBI lineage: Eukaryota > Metazoa > Arthropoda > Insecta > Diptera > Drosophilidae > Drosophila > Drosophila recens. Next base: position 49,545 of record JBAMBJ010004174.1, read on the forward strand.
TGTTGTTGTCTGTATTTAGAAGATCTCTAAATAAATAAATATACTTAACTTATTGTATTAATTTATATATTTTGATTTTATATATTTATTCAAGATAAAATATATTATAATTTTTAATTTTTTAATTCATAACTGAAAATATAACAAAATGTCATTTTATTTAATGATTAATTTTAATTATTTTTTTAAATGATTTTAATTTAATCGAATAAAATTCGATTGGAAATTAGATATGTGTTATATATATTTAACATTTAAAATTAAATAAAATAAAATCAGAAAAAGTAAGAACTAAGAATTCAATTATAAAATTTACAAATTATAACTGAAATTATAACAAAATGTGATTTAATTTTATAATTTTAAATAATTGATTTTTAATAGAACATTGACTAAAATTCGATTAAAAATTCAATATCAAGCACACTTAAATCTCTTGCAATGCAGATACAGGGTATCTGTCAAGTTGAGTACACTTTTGCGGTGCCAAGTTATTAGTTTGCAATTGATAAAGAATTTGCAATGTTTGCCATTTAGTTGTTGCTGTTTGTTGGCCTTAATTGCTGCAGACCGGAAAGCAGAAAGCACTGGGAATGAATTTAAAATTGATGCGTTAAGCGTTAGAAATCGAATCGATGTGGCGGCTTTTTCAGGCTTATAAAATAACGGAATAAATGGCTGATAGCGATAAAAACAGAAGCGTAAAGTTGACCATAAAAAAGGGGGGCCAAAAAAAGATTCTCTTTCATTAATAGAAACCATAGTGTTGAATGTTTCAATGTTTTACGATTTCAACGATTAGAGTTTCATAGAATTGCGTCTATCAAACAGTTATCAAGCCATATATTGATATATGTGTACATAAATCGAGAGAGCAGGAGGAAGGAGGAAAAAGAAGAACTAGCTTAAGATATCGAATTACCCCAAGCTGTATATTTTAAAGTACTTTATGGCGTTTTGTTTGTTTTTTTTTGTGCGCTCATTTGTCAAAGCGATTCTTTTTTTCACAAACAATTAGCAATTGCGAGCGGCAGTCCGCGCTAGTGACGAAAGCATCACGAAGAGTGCGCAAGGCAACTAGCAATATATACAGGAAAAATAGAAAAATGCTATCAAATTGATCGGATTTTGAAAACACCGCTTGTTTCGCGGGAAATAGCTAAAACCCGCTAAAATTGACACCATTACAGTATCCAAACGACAGAAGCTACAGATATGTTCTTTATATCGAAGGGAAGGTATTTTGAAGATCTTTTAGGCATACCTTTAAACTTTTTTTCTAAAGTGCAGAGGTAAAAGGGTACAGGTGAAATAAAGTTTTTTAACCCACATTTTGGCGATTTTTGAGAAAACGATGCTAACGATTTTTATTAATTTGTTGTAATATGAAAGCTTTCGCGTTTTTTTGTTATTTGACACACTTTTTTTTTACAATTTATGTGTTACATTTAATATCGTTCATCACAATTTTAATATTAGAGCTTTTGGTGCATGGAAATGATTTTGTCACTAGACTTTAACACCGTAAAGAGGTTGTTTTATATATATATATAACGCTATATATATTTACTAAGCCATATATGTTTCTCTTTATCAATAATGTTTACAATCAAAGTGCGCATAAATCAATTTAGGCTTAAAAATTGCAAGCATTGCAAATTTATTTGAATATTTTCACATTTGATTGATTTACTATCACATTTAGGGCATTATTGAGGATTATAAATGCTTGATTTTAGTTTATAGTTTATTTAATTGAAAGCTCGCCATTTGTAGACTGTAAACAAACGAAATTATTGTTTAAATTAATGAAATCTGAGCATGAGAAACAGAAACATAAACAGAAAGGGAAAAGAGGAAGTCGAAGTGAATTACAATGTTTACTGAAAAAGAGTCTGAAGAAAGGCACGAAATAAATTATTTAAATGAATGACATAAAAGACAAAAGTTTAAGAATTTTAAAATTGATATTAAAATTTTAAGTTCAATCACATTTGTTTTATTGAATTACTGATTAAATTCTACAAACTATTTTTATAATAGATTTATATTTTTAAAATCCAAAATACTACGCTTTTAAAAATAAGTTTTATTTATTAACTTGTTATTTCGACTTTTCTTTTATTTATTTCATTATTATGAAAGACTTCTTCAACTGTTTTCCTAACGATTTCCAATGCAATAAGTTGCATAATTTATGAAATTTGCCATAATTACAAAAGCGATTCAGTAACAAGTTTATCGATTCCCGTTGACTGTCGATTTACCTGTAAGTGCAATTGTTTTTTGCCCAATTACAACAACAACAACAACAACAACAACAGTAATTCCCCAGAAAGCTCAAAACTCATTTGTGTCATATGTCCAATGGCTGTCAAACTGTCATTAAGATACAGATACAGTAAACTACCTCAATAAATAATCATAGATACTTATGAGTGTGTGTGTGCAAGTTTTCAATGTAAACTGAGCAATAATGAAATATTCATTAGTTTATGGCCAAGACAAAATGGCAATAAGCTTCTGGCCTGGTCTGGGAGCCAAATAATGAATTGTGGCCCACAAGCAGTGTTGTCGGCATAGCTTTTTTATGGTCAAATTTGGCGTTTTTAAATTGTGCTTTGCACATGTTTTTATTTTATAACGCGACTTTCAGCTAGATCAAGTAGAAAATTAAACTTAATATCAGGGATCGAAAAAAAACTAGCTTTTTATACCCGTTACTTAAAAAAAAGAAGTACGTCTAAAAGTGGTTATCTATTATTGTAAGCTAACATTTTATTTAAACGCAACAAGATCGGACGAATAGAATGTTAGTTATGGCTGATTTAAGTTGCAAGCAATGTAAGTGCCTAAAAGTATGCAATCAAAAATATTTTTTTTTTTTTTTTTAAAGTAACGGGTATCCTATAGTCGGTAACTCAACTTTAGTCTTTCCCGCTTGGTATTAATATTTTTTATTATAACTTTAATTTTTAAATAATTTTTGAGCAATGTAAGTGCCTAAAAGTATGCAACAGAAATATATATATTTTTTTTTTAAATGTAACGGGTATCCTATGGTCGGTAACTCAACTATAGTCTTTCCCGCTTGTTATTCATATTTTTTATTATAATTTGAATTTTTTTAAATAATTCTCTGCACTAAAATCAATTTTTTAAGCTGCTCAAAAGTCGACAGCACTGGCCATAAATAAAAGATGGCCCACAGAAATTGTCAGTTGGTAACAATAGATATGTCCCTCTCTCTCTCTCTCTCTCTCTCTCTCTCTCTCTCTGTCTGCATAATTGATGACTGTCACTTGATCTGGGCAACATTTATGACGGCATCTATAAAATATGCAACAAGCAAATGTTTTAGCCCGATTACAAAACAATTTGTCCAAAAAGGGCCAAAAAGATTTGCAGCTGGGCGATGATCATTAAGTTAGTTGGCCATTTGCATTTGCTTTTAGCCGCTTTGTTGTATTTTATTGTATTTCTTTTTAGTTTTGCAATTAGTTTTGTGGCTGCATTCGTTTGACATTTTCAGCTTTGTTGTTGTTGCTGTTGTTGTTGTTGTTGTCGTTGATTTCTCGTGACATTTCTATTTCTTTAAGTAACTCAAACAGCAAACGAATTTTGGCTTTAGTTTCTATACGCCCCATCTCTTTTCCTCTTTCTTTGCCTGCTCTCCCTTTCTCCCTCTATTCGCGATGTCTGCCACTAATGTGGCGTACATTTTTTGGCTAACACTTTATCAAGATGGCAGACGCCTTGGAACGTGGCCAAAAGCAATGCACACAAACCTATAAAATGTGCTACCTCAGCTATCAGCTGAGTGCCGAGTGGGGGAGGGGGCAGGGGCAGGGAGGGGGGTGGGGGGAACTACACCTTGAATCCTGCTTTGCTTGGTTTCCTTCTGTTCCTTGATCAAAAGTCAAATGGCCCATTTGAAAGTTGGCCTAATTGCGAAGAACTTTGCTTTGTAAATTATGAGTCAGCTTTTGCCCTTAAACAGTCGACTTGTGGGCGTGGCAACTGAACACACACACACAAAAAACCTACTCATATTTGATTATTTTAAAAAAAATTACAACTAAACGAGAGGAGAAAAAATAAGAAAATAATTTTAAAAAATTAAAATAAGGATAAAGAAAATTTCTAAAAAAAACATTTCAAAGTATAATACAAATTAGGATATAGAACAAAAAAAAAATAGAAAATATAATATAAAATGATTTTTAATTTTTTCTTATTAGCTTATTAAATATTTTAGATTGCACAGAAAATGTAGAAAATTTAAGAAACTTATTTAAATAAAAATAAACGAAATAAGTTTATAGAAAAAGAAAGCAATAACTAAGGAATTCGAGTGTGAAAACATACAAAATATAAATATTATATTATACAAAAAACAATATTGTGTAAGCTTAAATATTATTTATTAAATTATTCATTATGTTTGTTTATTCGACTTTCAATAAAAAAAAATTTAACATAAAATATGTACAAAGAAGTGCAACAAACTTAAAATCTGATTATTTTTAATTACATTTATACAAAAAAAGTGATTTTTAGCTTAAATATTATTTATTAAATTATTCATTATTTTTGTTTATTTTACTTTCAATAAATAACAAAAAAAAACACCAAAATTTCGTTTATTTTATATTTACTTAATTTTGGCTTGTCAATTATTAATCCGAATTTGAATGCCCTAACAACTCTTTTTCAAATTTTGAGTGTTTTTTTATATGTAGAACTCCAAGTTCGAGTTTTTCATATTTTGAGTTTTCCCAATTTTAATTTCATTAGTAGTCGAAATTTTTATATACTTATTATATTTACACATTCATGTTTGACTTATTTCAGTATTCAATTCCATTGATAAGGTGGAAAAGCTTTTGGCTTTCTGTCGCTAATGTCTTAACTTCCCCCCCACCCCCTTTCCCCTCCCCCTCCCTCCGATTTGGGCCTTGCCATTTGTCGCAACCTTCAAGAACATTTAGACGTCATTCATTTCTCATAAATTTCTATGCGAAATCCAAACGATTTGTTTTTCTTTTATTCTTTCTCCTTAACGTTTGCTTTTAATTTTTGTTTTTCTTTTTGGTTTTTGTTGATTTTATTGTTGTTTTGTATTTTACTTTGGTTTTCTTTTTCTTATGCTTTTGTGACGCTTTTCGTGCTCTTCACTTTGGTATTTTTCCACCACAGTCATAGCCTGGTTAAAGGCATTTGTTTTAGCCAAATTTTCGTGCTCGCAAATTAAATTTAGCAGCATTTTTGTCTAATTTCGTGTGTTTTTTTTTTTTTTTTTGTTGATTTCTAGTTTTGAGTTTTTGGCGTCGTTTTTATTTTCTTTTGGCTCATTGACATTTGCCTTATTCTCATCTGCATTTTCGTTGTCGTTTTAATTTTCATTCTTATTCTCAATCTCTTGGTCCCATCTGTGTTTGTTGTTGCATCTGCGGCGGCAACGTCGTCACTCAACGCAACTCAACTCAAGTCATGTGGCATGCCACCAAGCTTGCCACATTCCTCTCCTCCCTCCCCCCACCTGTTTGCCACCACCCCAAACCAGTTGGATTGCTTTATGAGCCAACCATAAAACAGAAATTCGCACAGTGGCCAATTTGGAAGATTTAGAAGAAGATTTTATTAAAATATTTCCAATTTTCATTTAAAATTGTATGCAAAAAAAATTAAATAAAATTTGTTCTTAATTTTAAATCATCAGGGGTGCCACAGGAATAGCTATCGCTTGAATTTGACATATATTTTATACAAATTCAAATGGAAGAGATTTCTGTATCACACCTGAATATTTTAATTAAGTCATACACTTTTCGAAATTTATCCTAAAAGATTATTTATACTGAAAGGAAATAAAAGTTATTGTTTTAAATAATTTCTTTTGATGCAGAAAATTTAAGTGAATATTTTTTTAATATTCTCTTTTTTTTATTTTAAATTTTATTTGTAATATTTATTTTAATAAGTGATTTTTATAAGTAATTTATTCTTAAATAAAATTCTAGTTTTTTTTTTAACTCAATTTAATGCAGAAAACAAAGAATTTTAAGTCAAGTTTTTATATTAATATATAAAAATATTTATATTAAAAATATTTATATTAAAAATATTTATATTATAAAAATTTATATTTCAAAATGCATTTTATTTTGAAATGTATTTTTTACGTAATATTTTGTTTGTACAAATTTTTGCTTTAATTTTATTTGTAAAAATTTTTACTTTAATTTTAATTTAAAAGAAACTTTAAGATTTGAATAATTGCGCGCCAAATGGCTGAAAAAGCCCACTGTGCCTGTGCCGGCCTGTTTGAGCAGGAGACGCTCAAGGCCGTTGATAAGATAGTCGAAAAGCAAAATGAATGGCCAAAAATGACGGAAGCCGCAACAACAACAACAACAACAGTAGCAACAACAACAACATCAACTGAGTCAGAACCGTTAGTGCCGTACGTAGAACCGGCATATAACAAATGGTATTTAATATTTTAATGTTAGCCAAGTTTGAATTAAACCAAACAGCTGTGAATGCCCCGAAATGTATGCTAAGCATGTTAAATTGCAATTGCCTTGAACTGAATGTTAACTGTAATTGGTGCTCATTAAGTATTTTGTATTTTGTAGTTGTATTGTTAGTCAGACTTAAATTGGGACTCAAAGAAAAGGCTTAAAATGTTTGCCTTCCAATTAAAGTTGCTGAAATGTTAAAAAGCAGTTTTCATTTCAACTACAGTTGCACTAATGTTATCTTACATTTGTGAGCTATGTTAAAGCTTTAACATTTTCCCGAGTGCCTCTGTCTGCAAAGTTCAAGAACAGCTGTGAACTATGTTAGACGTTCTTTTTGCTACTTTCTCTTTTAACATTACATTTTAAACTTAGCCAAAATATAAAAACAAATGTAATGTTCTTAGTATTATTTAATTTTTTTATTAATTTATAATAATTACCGCTATTTGACTGTTAAGCAGACCGACTGTAAAAAAGGCCTTCAAATGTTAACATTCCAATTACAGTTTCACTAATGTTATCTTTTTAACATTTTTCAGTTTAACATTTTCCTCTGTTAATTTGCGAACTGTTAAGTAGGCAAAATGTAAACAAGAACTTCAAATGTTAACATTCCAATTACAGTTTCACTAATGTTATCTTTTTAACATTTTCCAGCTTTAACATTTTTCTCTGTTAATTTGCGAAGCAATTTATAATTACTCGTAAACAGATTTCTTGATTTCTTTTCAGTAATAAATTATCAAAAAGAAATTATTTAAAAGAAATTATAACAAAATGGTCTCTAGATTCCAAAGAAATGCTGACATTCTATTTTTTTGTGCATTCCCTAATCCCACACGAAATACATATATGTATGTCAGAAATGCCGACCATTAAAATTAAGAATGCCAAACATAAAAGTTGATATATTATTATATTTATGAGTTGAAATTTTACACAACATTTACCAGAACGACAACTAAAAATTAAAAATACAAAATACAAAATACAAAATAATAAAGGACAATTTAAAAATATATGTATGTAGAAAGTATAAATAATGTGGAAAATATGTGACGACGATAAATATATGAACAAGAATTTTGTAGCTAAAGGCCGTATTTTTATTGTCTTGATTAGATACAATATACAATATATATGTGTTTTGGATAAACATTCATTTATATATATAGTATATATACTTACGGCGATATGGATATTATACAATACCAGAAAATTGCCTGGCATGGGGCCAATAAATGCGACTGCAAATGAAAATGAAACAAAACGTTATAGATACAAGCACAAATAGAGATACAGATACAAATACAGAGGTGGGCAGTGGGGCGTGATATTGTAGAAAGTAGAAGTGCCAAAAACAACAGCAACAACAACAACGATTATGAAAATGACAACAAGTTTGTGCACAAATTTGATGAAAATAAAACACAATTTACAAATAATGCACTTAATAAATTATATTCAATTGTCTGCAGCTAAAAATGCTTTTTTTTTTGTTTCAAATATATAAAGTGATATTTGTTGACTCAGTGACAATGAATGGAAATGAAATGAAATTGTGGAGAAATCTATATACAATTAAAAATGTTGAATGAAATCTTCTTGATGTTTATTTCGAAAATAAAAGGTGGAAAATAATCTTTGGTAGATTCTAAATTGTTTAAAAGTAAATAAATTGTTGGTGCTCGAAACAGTTTTATGTGGAAGCTATTGTAATAAAAATGTTGTAAAAATTATATTATTTTATTTAGTTTAATTTGTAATTTATCTTTAAAAAAAAAAGTCCAATTACAATTTTTTTTTAAGTTTTTTTAAGTTGTCCCACATAAAAAAGATAATATTTTATTTTGATTTATTTTTAATTTAAAAGATACAAATTTTTTTAACAAGTTGTCCAACTAAAAAAAGATAATATTGAATTTAGTTAAAAAAAATAATAATTAATTTATTTATAATTTATTTTTTTTGTCTCATATAAAAAATTAAACAAATATTCTGAATAGTAAACACCGGGTTTTTTTCTCATAAATGTATGCAGTTTATTTTCCAAAGAAATTTCGTAATAATTCTTAGCTGTTTTTTTTAGCTTGATCAACATTGGTTAAACCCAGTGAGTAAATGTTAAATGAATTGTTTTTGTCTGCTATGAATATGTATTTGGTTGGGTTAAAGTACATTGTGATTCATTTGCTCACATTTAACGGCAATTTATTTGCTGGCCAGACAACAAACTGTCCAACTTATATCTCACTGGGTTACACATACATATATATTTTTTATTCATTTTATTTTTTTATTCTTTTTTAGAGTTGAAACGAAAGGGGTTTTCTAGTCATGTCATGTTGTGTTGTGTAATTTATTGGGGTCATTTGCTTTTAACTTGGCTATTCACACTGCGAGTATTCATACAACTATTTGTGAATAGTTTGATCGGCTTAGAGTTGGTTGTAAATAACGCTACCTGGCATCGATTCCATAGCACAACAACAACAACAAAGTATGAGTCTAGTCTGGCTGATAAGCCAAGACATTTTGATTGCCTTCGACTCTTTTACTTCATAAGCAAGTGTTGTAATGTTGAATTGGCATCGGAATCGTTTAATTTATTTACGACTCGATAAGAAAGTGAGAGGAGCACTTTTTCATCTATAAAGATAACGAAATAGTATACATTTTTATAAATATGTATATAAGTTAAGATACTAAATTTTAAAAAACATATTTTTTCAAAAAAAGAAAAATATTATTATTGAAAAGAAATTATTATTTATTATTATTCAAAAAATCATAAAAAATACTTGCGAAGAGATTTTTGAAAATTTTTCTTTACAATCACTTTTAAAATTGTTTGAACAATTTTACTGCATCAAAATATTTTTCTTAAAATCAAGGAAAAAGAATTGAAAAATTGACTTTTTTAAAATCAAAATTTTCGATGGTTACTTAATGGGTTATAGAAATTTTTGCATCATTAGAACGGGATTTAAATGAATAATAGATTAATTTAAGAAACCCGCAACAAAACATCTTATCTTACGCAAATTTGACAAACTTATTCTGTATGAAGACATTTGGGGCACACTGTATACCTTATTCACTAATCAGTGTTTCATTTATTTTTTATGCAATTATTTTTTTTTATATGTTTTTCTTTTAGTATTTATTTAAAGTATGAATCTCATAATTTTAGTTACTGTTAAATTGAAGGTTTCTCTGCCCAAATAGTTATGCCAGACTTGAGTCATTTATAAATGGAATTCTAAAAAAAAAAAAAAACTGTTCAAACAGTTAATGGTGTAAGTTTTGACACCTCGTAACTAAAAATGATTTGCATTTGGCGACATTTGCTTAGATCATGTGCACTCAAAGAAACTAATGCCCAGTCATTGCTTACTTAACAAAAACAACACTAACAAAAATTATAGGAAATGTACGCTGATAGAAATTCTAATAGAAAATTATTTGTAAAAAGTAAATTTTTTTCGTTTCGTACTTTTAAGTTAATACCTTATATATACCTCTTATAATTCAATAATTGTTTTAAAATGTCAAAATGACAGTCGCTTCTATTATTTTTGCCATTACTGTACAACAGCAACAACAAACAGCATTGCAACTATAATTGTAGAGTCCATAGCTTCGGCTTCTGAGTGTACTTTGTGATCTAATACGCTACTTTTGCCTTGTTTACCTTATCCGACAGACAGATTAAAGTGTCACGAGCTGGCAGACTGTACTTCCCCCTCCCCCTTCCCCTTTCCCTCTCTCTCCAATTTGCGTTTATTAGATACACTCAGTAAATATGAGATACAGATACATGCACAGCTCAAAGATACAACGTACAACGCACGTTATGAGATGAGTGAGAAAATGTTAAGTGATGTTGTTGTTGTTGTTGTTAGTTAGATGTAGTCATTAGCCCAGTATTGTGAGAGGGCCAAAAAGGTTGATAAATTTGTGACTACACAGAAAATAAAAGCCGGGATATTTAGCCCGAATTCAATCCGAAACAATGTTAGAAGTGGGGTAATTTTGGATTTTCTTAAACCAAGCATGAAATACTTGATTTTTTCAATCCCGAATTCAATTCTGAAATTCTTAAATTCGGGCTAAAAAATGTGTATTAATTATAATGTTTTTCGTTACATTTAATTTTTTTTTTTAACTTTTTTTTAAATTTTTTTTTATTTACCATTTTTTATTTTTACCTTTTTCTTTAACTAACGGGGTAATCGAACCCAGACCTTTTTCAAACTGGAGTAGGCGAATCTAGCCATTGAGCCACCGGACCGGTTAAAATGAGAGAGGCCGAGAGAGAATTTTCCACTCGCGCTCAGCAAATGTGTATTTTCCCATTTTAATCCCGATACAGGCTTGATTATTCAGCTTAATCCTGAATACATACTTTAAAAATGCGAGCTTAAATCATGTATTTTGTACTTGATTTTAGAATGTAATTTTTTTTTCTGTGTAAGAGCTATATATGAATCTAAATTAAAACCGAAAAGATAAAAGACAAATCTTTGTACACAAAACTCTTTGACTGATTGACTGACTGAGAATCAACGTGTAGGCCAAACGGTTAAGCCTAGAAAGCTGAAATTTTCACACAACATGGCTGAGACAATTTTATCGAGCGTTTTGTGAAATTAAACCTGAAAGTGGATCAAAGTTCAGGGATTTGCTCAGTATGATACATTTTTTTGTCTCTTAAGATATCTCAACAAAACTCACTTCCATCTAATTTTGCTAATTTCCATTAAATCTTGATTTTTCCCGCCACATCTGACACCATTTTATGTGGTTACTGGGCATTTAAGAGCCGAGCAACTCGTCTGTAGTTTTTTTTTCAACTTGTTGTTCGTAGGGCGCAGCTGGCAACAACCTCGAGCAGCAGCAGCAACAACAACAATGTGAGTTGAGCACTTGAAAGTCGAAAGCGTGCCCAACTATTTTCCTAGCATGCTTTATGCTATACAGTGTCTGCTGCAATTTTGTAGCTAAGTATTCCTCTTTCCACCTCACTCCTCACAGGCTACACATTTTATTCAATTAACACGTTGCCAGGCAAAGAGAGACAAGAAAGAGACAGAAGACAAGAAAGAGACAGCAGATGCGACCAAGGCGATTGAGACATGCATTAATTTATATGCCAACAACAACACACAATTAAAGCAGCTGCCAAAATTGACTTAATTTGTTATAAATAAAAAACTAATGGGAAATCATTAGAAAAAACATTAATTTTCCATGGGATCATTTAGTCCAACAAATGCCAGGTAAGCTCATTCAATTTGAGCTGCATTTAAGCCTAAAATGATGTGAGAGTCTCCCCTCTTTCTTCTCCCCCTCCCTTTCTTCCCCCTCTCCCAACTCATTAGCCGGTGCAGTAAATGCATTGAGCACGCATATTGAACTCGGAAAATGTTAAAAGGCAAATTGCAATAGATAAAAGAATAAGAATTCTAGCGGAAAACTCAAAGCCAGTCTAAAATATACCCTATAATCAATTTAAAGATATAAAGAATATTAATATCATTGAGAAACTTTAATAAAGTATCATAAAAAGATATAAATTTGTAACATTTTTGAATTTTTATGATTTTCATTCAAAAAAAGCTCAAAAACATTTTTTATCTTCATAAAAACAAAACAATAATGTTAATTGAAAAATTATTACATTAACGTTACATAAGCTACATGAGTTTAATTCATTAATAAAGTTTAATCAAAAATACTAAAAGATCCGTTTTTTTTTATTTTAATGATTAAATTGAAACTTATTGTAAATTTATAAAAATAAAGAATATTTGCATCTTAATAAAAAATAAATATTTTAATGGACTTAATATTCTAAATTTTTCTTTAAATGGAAAAAAAATAAAAAAATATTAAAGGATTTTTAAATTAACAATTAAACATATATTTTTAAAAACTTTCATTTTTATAAATTAAAAAATTATTTAAATAATTAAATTTTAATAAAAATAAATAATTTATTTTATCTCCTAAAATTTGTTTCATTTTGATAAGTAAATTAAAAAGTTAAAATATTTGTTTAATTGAATGATAAAAATCAATGAATGAATAATGAATATACTCTAATTTTAAACAAAAATTAGATATCATCTGACCGAGTGCACAGTCTCATAAAGCTAGTAAGCAAATATTACAGGGTATTTAAAGCGGAAAATAGAAAATTGCTGCCTAAGTGCATGAAAGTGTGTGCCAGGCAACAAGAAACAAGAAACTGCGAAAGATTCGACGATTCACGGCTGCCAAGGGGTAAAAGTGGAAGTAGGGGATGAAGTGGGCGAGAGGGGGAGGGAGAATATACTAAACTCATTGCATTGAAACATAAGAAAAAACACTTAAGCAGACAATGTTAAAAAAGCGTATAAAAAACCAGAAAAAGAATATAAAAAGAAGAGAAGAGAGAAGATAGAAAATGTAATAGAATAGAATGAAGAATGGGCAACAACTTGCAATTGAAAATGCTGCCCCCTTTGCCCCCCGTTACACTTTATCACCCCCTTTATACTCACTCCCATCTCAATGGCTGCAGCTTCATTAACAGTTTTTGGTTTTCATTTCAATTAAGTTGCGGTTAGTGGCCGGAAAACACTAACAAAATGCGGGCAGGAATCAAATTGAATATTCAGAATGAGTTGTTATTGTTGTCAATTAAAAAGGGTATGCTGAAATGGATGCGAAGGTTTTAAATGCAGATGCAATTAAATGTCACAAAAGTTACAACAATTGTAAATTAAGAATAATTATATCAGGAACTTATAATAGGAACTCATAAGTCATAATTCAGAGAGAGGGAGAGAGAATGCGTGTGTTCTATAAATATCACGCTCTGCGGCTTGTGCTCTCACGACGCGTGTGTTTGGCTTTTTATTCTCTCACAAAGCATCTGATCGGCCGTTGCTTTCTGATTTCAGTCGCTGAGCTGCGTTCAATGAGAGAGAGAGAGAGATCTTTTTCATACTCTGCAATTAATGCTATGCTCTCTTTAAACTAACAACTGCAACGATGCGACAGATCGAATATGACTTAATTTCTTTCTTTCAGTGTAAAGCATTTTAAGGTTGCGTTAACTTCGTGTTAACTGATTTAGAATGTATTTTTTTCTTGGCATATTTGCCAACATCTGGCAGATTGGCAACATATTGCAATATTTGTCGGCTAAATTTGTGTTTAGCTTTGATCGTATTCAAACATTAAATGTGTCTGAATGGCATGAATGGAATTCATCAGCTTACTTTAATGAGTTATTAAAGTGCCAAGTTGTAAGATGTGTGTAAAAATTGTAGACAGAGGGAGGGAAAGAGGAGAAAACTGTTTGCACAGTTAATGAGCCAATAAAGCCAGCTAAATCAATAAAAATGCAGCTCGTTTTAGCCAAATAAAATGAATAATTATCAAGTGGAAGCTATTGCACTTTGAGGGTGTTAATTACTTGGCATTCGCCAAATGCAAATGGCTAAAACGAGTGCAGTAAAAATGCGTTGGCAAAAAGTGTCAAAAGCCAAATGACCAAATGACGAACATCTCGACAATTTCATGCTGAAATTTCATTTTCATTTTCAGTTTCGTGGCATTTTCGACATTTGTCTCTCTCTCGACGAAAAATTCGTTGAAATTTTTGGCACTGTGCACACGGCATTTTTAAATGATTGCTGTTCATTTGGCATTTCCACCTTCGGCACTGCACAATCCCTCCCTCGGGAGGGAGGCAGGGAAGCAGGGAATGGTAAGGGAATCTTTCTACAGCTGCTGATGTATGTGCCACATCCGTTTCTGTCGAATACACTGTGCGAAAAGAAGGAGTGCTTATTTAATATTTTACGCAAAGTATTTAAATTAAAATATAAAATTTTTTTAAATATTATTTGTATTTATTTTCAGTGTAATTTTTACAAGACACTGTGCGAAAAAACAGAGTGCATGTCATATATTTAAACTTTAATTTGATTTAAAGCAAGCTATTCAAATTGAACTATGAAAATTATTAAAATATGACTTGCACCTGATATTCTTCAGTGTATTTTTTATTTATTCAATTTAGGATACATAAACTTTGATTTAATTTAAATCTAAAAATTGCATATCCAGCTTAGAACAGAAATTAATATGAGAAAATATTGAAATTATTTAACTTGACTTGATATTTTTATTTCCTTAGTGTATTTTTTATCTATTATTTTAATTTAAATCATACTATTTCATATACAAATTTAAATTGAAATTAAAACTTGAAAATATTGAAATTATTTAAATATGACTTGCACTTGATTTTCTTTAGTGTATTATTTGTTTATTCAATTTGGGATATATAAATTTTGATTTAATTTAAATCTAAAAATTTCATATTCAGCTTAAAACAGATATTAAAATATGAAAATGAAAATATTAAAAGTATTTAACTTGACTTGCCATTTTGATTTCCTCAGTGTATTTTTATCTTTTATTTTAATTTAAATCAAACTTTTTCATATACAAATTGAAATTGAAATTAACACTTGAAAATGTTTAAAATATGACGTGCAGTACTATTTTCTTCAGTGTATTTTTAATTTTATTAGACTTAATATCTTTGCTAGTGAAACTTTTTAAAACTTTCAAAATAAAAGTGCTTCAACTTTATATGGAGTTTATTATTGCGTTCAAAAGAAGCAAAGAAAATATTGTGAATATGAGTGGAATTACTTTTTTTTCTCAGTGTACATCTCTGTCTCTTTGTCCTTTTCCACTATCTCTTGCTGCTGATGCTGAAAAAGGCAACATGCTGATATTTTTGTGTGTTTTTCTTAATGAATTTAGTCACCTTGCATTTTGGCCCTCTTGTGTCCCCCTTTTGGCCACTGTGCTGTCCTTAACTGTTCCTCGCCAGAATGGTCAGAATGACTTTTGATGTTTGATCACAAGACAGAGAATTATCTAGTGTGTTCTCTGCTCGTATTCGTGTGTGTTCTGCTTATTAAATTTGTACTTTTAATTGCCCAAATTGTACATAGAGCACAGAAAACTGAGGGGGCAAAAAAAGCACATGTCTCTGCATTTTTTGGTCTGTGTTTGCATTTCATTCTATTAATTTTTATATGATTATTAATTTCTTCTCTCCTTCCTTTGCAGGTGAGTGTTTCTCGCATCTAGTTTAAATTTAAAACACAATTTGAAATGGCTGAGTAAGTTTTACAATCAACATATTTATTCTATCAATTGCAAAATTGAAATTGTCTAGCGAACTTTTTCTTGGCTGCATGTGAAAAATGTACTGCAATTTAATTAATTAAGATCATTTTTCAAGTGTCAGGCAACGAAAAGTTTTTCTAATTTGATAAGTGTGCCCCAGGGGGAAAAGAAATGCCCAAAAACTTATTTACGAAAATCATTTTTGATCTAATCACTTTGGCTCTTAAACTAAGAGCGCAAATTAATTATCTGAAGCTGTTGAAGTCACTCAAGAAGATTAAAATTAATTACTAGAATGCTAAAAGTCATTTAAACTCAATTAAAGTTTGTTAGTTAATTAATTGAAAATATATTTGCTAAATATCTTTAGTTAAGAAATGGAAATTAGAGCTTCGCGGAGTTAAATATAGGTTCATCTAGCGTTGCGCACGTTACATTTGCACGCATATTTTCATGAAAAAAACTGATATAGCTAAGTTTTAATTAAATTTTCTGGAGAATGCAGTTTTTTGGGTTTATTTTTTAACCAATTTTAAGATAACAGCCTTACGGCTTTTGAAAAAAAGTTAAGTTTGCTTAAAGTTCCGTCGCGAACGATACAAAAATGCAAGTTGACTTTGAGGTTAATGTGAATTTTTACCCTTTTTTTTATCGAATTTAGCATAATAAACAAAAAATATTCAAATACAAAAAATTAGGTGGAATATATGAATATATCAATCCAGCTTAAAAAATAATGATAAGTAGTCTCGTTCAATTAAAATCTTAATTTTTGTCTGTTGCGAACGTTACACGCAGTGTACCCATTTTTAAATAAAATTTTTAATATGTATTAAATATCCTATCAACTTGGTTTTTGTCTTAAATAAAAGACAATGAAACAAAGCTTAAGATTTGCTAGGTGCTAAGCACTCAAACAACTGTTTTGACCACTTTTTTTTACCATGGAAAATACTCTTTTTTACATAAATAAATATGCGCTTTTATTACTTTATATGATTGATAATAGAATGCACTAAATAAAGTTAAATTATGAACTTGTTAATATATTCCATCAAAAAATTGTAAATATTTCTATTGCTTAGTTTGAATGAATATTTCTGACTAATTTTCGACTGTAAAAAGGCGACGTTTTTTTTAATTAACACTCACAACAACAAAACTAACAGCAGCTGATAGAGCAATAATTCAAAGCTATAGAACAGAATACACAATAATAACAATAAGCAGCTCAATTAACGCCAGTCAGACACATCAACAGACAACTGAGAAACGAGAGATGAGAATTGAGAATTGAGAGAACTGAGAACTGACAGCAGAGTAAGGGGGTAACTATTGATGGCATTAAGGGGGGCAACAGCAGCAGTGCAGGGGGTGCATTCATAAACCATAGAAAATGACTAGATTGAAGTAGTTTCACATGTGAATGCCGCTTGCAGCAATTAGAAAAGGCGGTTACATCATTTTTGGGGCAACAGCTCGGGTTAATTTCCATTTGGAACGGAAATAAAAAAAATAAAAAGATTAGAAAATTATACGTTCAACAACAAATAAAATTTGTCACTGCAATTACGTATAAAAGTATTATAACTAAATATATTTCGCATATTTCCATTTCAATTTTTGTTTAAAAATTCTTCAAACTGAAACTTAAAACGCGCCTTTGATTTTAGTTGAGATTTAAAAATTTCTTACACATTTTTAGAACTGTCAAACGCAAATGTCGCAAATATTTGAATATTTTTGTGTTGAAAACTGAAACGAATTAGTGAGAAAACACGCACAATTTACTTATGTACTTGTTCAACTTGTACAACATTGGAAATATTTGTGGTTTCTCATTTTGTTCTTTTTAAAAAGGGGCAACAAATTCTTTTGCTAAATATACCCAAAATATGTACAAGTATAAGTATGTTTTAGTTGGAGATTGACGCATGGATCGAATTTTGGCAGACACAATAAATCACAGGCATTAATCCCTTATATTCAAAAACGATCTTAGCTAAAAGTTAAGAGATGCCGAAAGTTTTGAAATTTAATTTTACTTAATTTTATCTCCCGCGATTTGTAAACTACATTGCTGCATAAAATATTACAACAAATATCAGGAATTCAAAAAGTAACCGTTACCGTTAACCGGTATTAACCGATTTAAACTGGTAACCGTAACTGAAACAAAACTTTTTTATTATATCCATACCGTTTAGTAACCGATTCTTGCATAACGGCTAAATTTTGTTCAAGCATAAAATTTAAACATGATATTTAGGTGTTATACCGGTTTTAAAAAAAAATAAAATTAGTTTTTCTTTCAAATTTGTATATTGAACTCAATAAAAAGATCTAAATTTTTGAAATTTTGTGAATATTTGTTTTCCATTTCATTAATATTTTAAATACTTTTTTTTTTAACCGAAATCTTACCGGTATTTCAAAACCGAAAAATTCAAAAAACCGGTAATCGTTACGTAACCGATGTACAACAAATTTTGCATAACCGTTAACCGAAAACCTAAATGCGAACATAACCGCAACCGTAAGTCAAACCGATATTTGTTTTGGTTTTATACGCTGATAAACATAATTAATTTAATAATAATAAAAAATTATACATATAATAACTATAGAAATAAAAGAAATCACAATCATAATGGCGTCATAAGGTCATCTTTAGTATTCTCTGAAGCATTTGAGGCATTTTTGTGTCACGCTTCTGCCCATTGAAGTCAATTGTTATTGTTTTTTTGGTTGAGGCTATTCAAAATTGAACTGGAAAATACCCCAATTTTCATCAATTACCCCTCGCAATAGTCGCAATTTGAGCATAAATAAATCCAGTTTGATCAGAATTAAACTCACAAGCTGAAAACTGAAAACTGAAAACTGAGAAATTCGACTCGATATTTGACTATGGTGGCGCTTCTCTCTCTCTCTCTCTCTCTGTCTTTCTCTATTTGTGTCCCTTTCCATTAGCTTGATAATTTTGTGAATGAATTTATAAATTTGCATTTATTTAGAATGTTGACCAGAGCGAGAGAGAGATAGCGAGTAAGTCAGCGAGCGAGAGAAAGAGAGAGAGAGAGGGAGAGCGATAGCACACGCACAATTAAGAGACAAAAATGTTTTCACTCCAATTAAAATTTGAATGAATTGTGCTTTGTATTCAAAATATATGTGTACATAAAATAAAAGTATTTATGTAGAATATAAATTAACATTAGAAAATAGGAATTTAAATTTAACAATTTATTTTTATTATGCACAATTTTTAATTTATAGCTTAAAAGCTTAAGTTTTGTTTGTTCTTTTTTTTCAAGGCTAAAACTCGAAGCAATCAATCAAACAAATTCCTTTAATTGAAAAACAAATACTGATAAGCATTCAGTTTGATTGCAATAAAACAACATAATTTAACTATTGCTTTCACTATTGCTACTAAATGCTAAAATTGTATTCACCATTTATTAATACATTCCATTATTTTCATTTTGAATATTAAAAAATAATATTTTATTTTGTATTTTAAACAATTTCCTTTTTCCATAAAATATACTACTAAATGCTCCTTTTTTTTCTGTTGTGCGTTGGCAACACTGTCAGCGCCGAGCTTTTGCACACAAGCAGCGCCATCTGTCGACTGTTTCTCGTAGCAACCGCAAAAGCTTGCGCTTTAAAGCTTTGCTGTTGCCAGTTGCTCTCGCTCGCGCTCTCTCTGTCTCTCTCTCTCTATGCTGTAGGCAGCTTGTCTGGCGCGTCGCTTGCGCATCCCGTTTCCGTTAGCCTCCACCTCCACCTCCTGCAATTTGCACCGTTAGCTGCAACACGTGCGCAGAGCTTTATAAATATGCCTTCCCCTTGCCCTTCTTCCTATCATCCCTCCCTCCCTCTCTCTCTCACTCTTGAGCATTGCAATTAATTTCAATTTTTGTTGCCTACGACAACAATTTACAATTTTTTTTTTCGTTTTCGTTCTCGATGTTTTTGGTTGTTTCTCCTTCACCTTCTTCACTTTGTTGTTGTTGTTGTTGTTGTCTCGCTCACAGTCACATGTTGGCGCAGTGTGTCGACATTGGCGTCGACGTCGGCGTCGGCGTCGACGTCAACAGCGGTTTCTTCGGTTTGTTTTTCGCTTGTCCCGCTTCAAATTGCCAACTCTCGATTTTGATAAGGCCAACAAGGCTTTTCTTTTTGGCCAAGTTTGCATTTAATTTCCAGTCGATATTCGATACATTCCACATTTCATTATTTACTATTTTTGTTTATTAACCAAATAACTGGAAATTTGTATTTTGTAGCCGGAATTTTGTGTTTTTTTTTTTGTAGTATTTTAAAATTATAAAAACTCGTTTCACATAAAAAATATATAACAGTATGTGCAGTAATTTTATTGACCAGCAATTAAAAATATTTTTAATGGATCGAAAAAAAAAATCAAAACTGAATCAAAAGTATCGTAATAAATGGAAAAATCTTAGATGCAGTATTTTATTCTGGAAATAGAATAAACATTTATTTTTAAACATTTATCATTCAAGTTAATTTTAGCTTTTTTTTACTATTGAAATTAAAATAAAATAAGGAATAAAAAAAATTAAATATAAATTTTTGCTTAAAATCAAAGAAAATCTAAGTTATTTTATTAAAAAAGTGGTATTAAATAAAATAATATTAAATATACTAAATAAAAAACTCATTTTTTTCTGTTTTAAAATTCTTCTAATATCTATAAACAATTAAAATAAAAATTAAAAAAAAGTTTTAAGTTGGGAAAATAAAATATGAAATTTGTTTGTCAATAAAATATTTTGACATACTATACACACTTAGTATTCATACATAATTTCACAAATAAATATGAAAACCAAACCGAAAAATTAAATAAATTCAGCACGTGGCAATTTTAAAGCTATTCTAACGGTATTTCAACAGATTTTGTTTTCGATTATGACATAGTTAGAATTTGATTAGCATTTGAATTGTCTGCAGTAAAAGTTATGAACGTACGAATATAAAAAAAAAAAAAGAATTTAAAAAAAATACTCCACTTAAACTAGATACAAACCTGAATATCTATAAGCTGAATTTAAGATGTGCATAACAATGATTGAAAAAAATTCTCGATTCCCATTGATCTGCAAGTTTTTAGGATGATATCATTTAAATAAAACTTTCAGCCGGACAACCTTGAACTATTTTCAAAATAAACGCTTAACTTTTCCCCAAAAAAACAATCCGTGACACTTGAGTTAGTTTTAAACACAGGTCATAAATCAAAGTTAGCTGCTCTTAACGGTCCGTCTGTATATTAGACTATATATATTCAGATATATCTCTATCTGGGTCAACTGGACAATGATTATAACTTGTGGCTGGGGCATAAAAAAAACGTTCAAGTATTTTGCAAAAATGTTAGTTAGGCACGTGTGTAAATTATTCCCTTTAACCGGTTAAATTTTTTTGTTTAAACAAATAATATATAATAAAAATAAACAAAAATTAATAATATTAGATGATTGAGTGAGATTTTCAATTGTAAAATTTATAATAACTAAATCGATGAACAGAAAAGTTGTCAAGCTGTCTTGAAATTTTAACAATCTATACCAGCGGTGGGCATCAAATCTGAATTTGGGAGCACTACAACAACATTAACAACAACAACCCTATCAGAGTCTACCTAAGCTGGAAGCTACCGCTGCTCCCGGAGCCACTGCGTGCCCACCGCTGATCCATACACATAAAACTCTTTGTTCTGACTGACTGAACTATCATATTATTGTGTAGGCCAAACGGTTAGAGCTACAAAGCTGAAAGTTTCACACAACATAGCTGAGACAGCAATAAGGCTTTTCTGGCTTTTTTCCGCCAAAAACTGACTTTTGACCAAAGTTCCTCTAATTATAATTATTATTATATTAACAAGTTTAGTAAAACAATAAAAAAAAGACAATTTTTTCAAAAATAATGTGTGAATTTTGTAATTTTGTCAAAACACTTAGTTGCCTAACTGTATACATATTTTTTTAGACCCCGTACTTTAAAAAAGTAAAGGGGTCTATTAACTTTGTCACAAAAAAAATGTGCGTAACAGGCAGAAGGAGGCGTGGCAGACCCCATAAAGTATATATATTCTTAATCAGCATCAACAGCCGAGTCGATATAGCCGTGTCCGTCTGTCTGTCTGTCCGTCTGTCCGTCTGTAAGAGCGCCTAGATCTCAGAGACTATAAAAGAGCTAGAGACTCCAAACTTGGTATGTAGGTGCGTCTATGTTGCAAGCAGATCGAGTTTGTTTTAGATTTTGGATCGGACCACTATATCATATAGCTGCCATAGGAACAATCAGTTGAAAATCAAGTCTTAGTATGTAAAACTTTTTTGCTGTTTGAGATATTTCAACCAAACTGACAGAATATGCATAAAAGATGGTCCCGTACATGCTGATCAAATTTGATTGAAATCGGATTACTATATCATATAGCTGCCATAGGAACGATCAGTCCAAATTAAGTCTTAGTATGAAAATCTTTTTGTTGTTTGAGATATCTTTATAATAAGTACGGGGTCTCCGACAGTCGAGTACCGCTCGACTGTAGCACCGCCGACTAGTTTTACATTTATTTAGATTTTTCATCAAAAGAAGCTCTTAATTTGTGTGTGTGTGTGTGTGTGAGTCACACTCATTGATGCGGCTGCTCAGCTAACGTGTGTGTGTGTGTGTGTTTGTGTGTGTTTGTGTGTGTTTGTGTGTGTTTGCCTGCATTTCTATTGCCTCCAATTTCTTGCCTCTATTTATAAATGACAAACAGTCGCTGCTGTTGTTGTTGTTGTTGTTGTTGCTTTTGTGCTCAGAATATACGCTGCGCTCTTCTACTTCTTTCACATTTGTTTGGTTCTCTCAAGCTCGCAACGACAGAGAGAGAGAGAGAGAGAGAGAGGGAGAGAGGGAGAGCGACAAGCTCATTCATATTATTTTTGCCCAAGCGCCATGCATGTGCATGTCTGCGTGTGTGTGTGTGTGTTTGTGTGGCTGTGTGTCTGTACAATCAAAAGCACAACACACACACACACACACACACACACAAGCAAAGAGAGCCTCTCTGGCGCACGTGGCGGCAAAACGTGATAAGCCAACAACAAAAACGACCTGAAAGCAAAACAAATAGAAAACCTGACAACTACGCGTCGCTGCCGTGCACGTTGACAGCGACAGCGACAGCGACGTCGCGACGTCGGCAGCGACTGCGACTGCGACGCAAGCAGTTGACAGTTGACAGGGCGCCTGTTGCTGTGATTGGTTCAAAGCATTCACGAGGCAGCTGCGCCAATGACAGACAACGCAGCGGGATCCTTTACGCTCCGCTGCCTCCAATTGGACAAAAGGAGATTCCTCCCAAATCCCGTTGTGAATAAATAAAGCAATGAATTGTAAAACAACGAACACGAACACGACTTGTTGCCGTGCTTGTACTATTTGGTCTAAAATAGACGCATCACGAGGCGTATGCTTGATTTACTTTTTTTGTTTGCCAGCGAGTGGGGGGAGGGGGACCATTTAAGCTGTCCTCAAACGTGTTATCAGTGATAGGGCAAGCCTCAGAATTATTGTTAAAAATAGTCGACCTATTAAAGGCTATATTTAATATTATTACAAGCTGATTAAATTACGACTCATTAAAATTGATGACTTCAATTTTAATTTAAAATACTTAAAATGTAAATCGACAAACATTTTAAAATATTTATATATTTTTCACAAGAAAACTTACAAAAAAAAACTTAATTTTAAATTCAAATATTGTAGTTAAAATTAAATGCTTTAATTATAAAATTTATGCACACTTAATTTAAAATTATTTAATATTATTTCAAGCTGATTAAATTACGACACATAAAATTGAAGACTTCAATTTTAATTTCAAAAATTTAAATTGTAAATTGACAAACATTTTAAAATATTTATAATTTTCACAAGAAAACATAAAAAAATACTTAATTTTAAATTTAATTATTTTATTAAAAATTAAATGTTTTAATTATAAACTTTATGCACACTTCGCAGCTGCAAAAAAAATGATTTATGAATTTTTGCACATTGAAATGGAAATTTAATTGCTGGCATTATCTACAGTTAATTAATTTTAACAGCCTGTAATTGTTGAATCGTTAGTTGGAGATTTTCTCCAGTCTGCATTTCAGAATATTTCCATTGCCATTAAATTACGCATACGTCACGTGTTGCAAGCCAATAAATTTGATGCCACAAAGTTGCCTGTCATCGATACTTTAATCAGCTCTTGCAACAACAACAACAACAATAAAAAAGAGTGGCAATTATAGCGGGAAACGGAAGACAAGCAAGGGGCGACCTTTTTTTTGCGCTAACTGTAACTATGGAGAACATCCCAACAAAAGTCACACAAATTCAAAAGAAAACAAAAGTCACGACTATGCGATACCCTTTAAATAACTTGCGTATATTTACATTAACTTTATCTATAAATTGAAAGCTTCTATGGAGCTGATTTCTGCGTATTTTCGTTGCCTAAAAACTTAAAACAGCCATAACTAAAGTTAAATTTATAGAATCTTGATGGAATAAATTTGGGTAATATCTAATAATAAAAGAAAACGTTACACACCAAAAAGTTGTTTCTATCTTAAAAACTGAGTTTTTAATGCAATTTTTGCGATTTGATGCTTCTTTACACTGTTACAAACATACAGTGATGGAAAAAGTAATAGAAACGAGAGTCATTTGATATTTCGAACCAAATTTCTAAGAATCTGATCAAAAGCTTTGCATAAATGTATAAAAAACCATTGTTTTGTTTAATTTGGAAACATTGCTAAATAGATATTAAGTAAAAATTAAAACAAACAATTTTTAAAATTTAAAAACTTCAATTATCGCTTCTATTATACGAATACAATATACCCTGACACTAATTTTGTAAGTAACGGGTGTATTTAAAAATTATAAAGCTCACAAGCATGAATGTATCTGTATCTGTAGCTGACTGCGCTTGTATCTGTATCTGTATCTGTATCTGTATCTGTATCTATAAGTGTGCCGATTGCAATGCATTACATTCAACGTGCCCGTCCACTCTACATGTGTCTGAGTCTCTCTCACTCTCTCTCTCAGCTGTCGAGGGTGTGTGTGTGTGTGTGTGTGTGTGTGTGTGTGTGCGAGTGTATGTCCCGGTGTGTTCACAACACGTGCTTAGAACGTTGCTAGACGTTGGGCTTTGGGTCATACTGAAATCCGCGTGACTTTGTCGCTGCTTTTGCAGTCGCTGCCACTCTGTCGCTGCCTCTGCCGCTGCCGCTGCCGACGTCGCCGTTTGTCGCCGCGTCGCTTTGAGTGTATTTTCATTAGCTACAAACTGCGCAGTTGACGTCGCAGCTTGCAATTTATTTATTTATGCATTTTTTGTAAATATTGTGCAGCATTTTGTACTTATATATTTACAAAATAAAAATAAATTAATGAAATAAATATTTAAAAACATTTATTTAGGAAAAAAGGTTTTTTAAAATAATATATAATTTAAAATATTTCATTAGATACAGTCGAACTTCCCTAACTCGAACTTCCCTAACTCGAAGTCTCTCTAACTCGAACAAAATCGAGTGGCAATACTAGGCAAATTTCATACAATTCTACTTCCCTAACTCGAAGTCTCCCTAACTCGAACCTTTTTTCGTGGATAATGGTGATTCGAGTTAGGGAAGTTCGACTGTATTTACAAAAAATTAAAACGTCATAAAAGTGTTAAATTTGATTAAAAATATATATATATATTTAATTTCTTTTAAAATACAATAAATATATAATAGATTAAAAAATAAAATGTTTTCCTTGTCTAATGTAAGTTGATTAAAATAAAATATAATATTTATTAAATATGTTTAATTTAGCCAAAAAATATGTGTATATAAATTATTTTACACTTTATTTACTGCTTAGAGTTAAGAGTAAATACAAACAAATAAATAAATAGATAAAAAACAGTTTTGGCCTTATAAATACAAATAAATAAATAGATAAAAAAAATAAAATTGTTAACCTTATCTTATGTAAGTTTAGTGTATGTTTTTTTTTTGTTTTTTTGTCGACTTACCTGCAGAAAATTGCAATTTTCGCTGGCGACTTTGTCGCATGTCTCGTAGGTGTGCGAATTTCATATGCGCTGTCGCTGCTGCCGCTGACTGCGCAGTCGGCGCTGGCGTTGGCGTGCGCTGTCCGTGAGGACTGAGGTTGAGACTGAGGCTCGATACGATAATGCCCGGCATTCGGTCGCATCGCGTTCTCATGTCCAAATCGTCGAGTCGTTTTTGTCGCTTTGCGTTTTCTTTTCAAACAATTGTCGACTGCGCGTGCGATTCTAACGTGAAAAACTGTGGAAAACATTGCCCAAAAGTTGACAACAAAATATGATAAATAATTGCAATAATTAATAATTAATTAACAGTTGAAAAGTGTATCGTTTGTGTGCAAATTTTGATGTGCAACTGTGACAAACATTTGACAAAATAATCTACAAACATTGTAATATTCACTTAAAAATATTGCAAGAGTAAAAAAAATCATTAAAAATAAATCTACATACGTATTAAATTTGCGCACTAATGCAAAAGTCAAAGAAAGACTAAAAAGCAACTGCGCACACTAAAAAAAAGAAAGAATAATAGAAATAAAATCTATAAGAGATATTTGCATACTACGTATACAGAATATATGGAAAATAATCGTTCAAGTGTTTCAAACAAAAGCGACAATTGTGCAAAGTGTTTGTTTGTGTGTTTGCCTAAGTAGTTAACCATAAAAATAAATAAATATATACATGCATATATAAAAAAAAACTGTTTCTATAAGTGACTATATATATACATACAATAGTGTGCCCTATAAAAAATGCAAGCAGCATCGCCAAAGTTACGGATCTAATTACAATCAGTCTAATTTTTTTTTTTTAAACAACACTGAAGATCATCATATATAATCATCAATTATATATATTATTATATATATTATATTTTTCGCATTTACTAGTAAAATATACAAAAAACGTTTGCGAATAGGAAAAGGTATTAAAAATTGATGGAAGATTGAAGAAGAATTATTGATAATAATTATCATAAATCATTTGTCTAATGCAAATTATTTGAATAATTCGAAATCAAAGAGTTGCTCGTTTGTAAATCCCGCTAAACAAAATTCCCCAACACATTAAAGTTGCCTGTAAATTTCATAATCAAACTTAAAACTGAATCAAGTACAAGTAAAAGAAGAAAAAAATATATAAGAAAAAGATTAACACGTATGCATTTGTAGAGTAACAATGCCTTTTCTTATTCATAATCGCCACAACCACCAATCAAAATAGAAAACACAAATCATCGACATTTGAAAAAGAGCGAAAAAAGAAAAAATTAAGAAAACTAACACTCATTCCAATAAAAAACAAATAATAAATATATAATAAATTTATATATATAGAGCTCTCATCATTATCGTCACTATCACAATCACTGATCGTTATCATTATCATTTGTTGATTATCAATCCCGCTCTCGATCGTCATGTTTAGGATTCGTTATCACCATTCGAAATCATTCACTTATTCACTTACGAGTACTCGCAACCAATCGACAGCTAATTTTCAAACTGAATGCAACGTATTTTTAGATTTCATCAGACCTTTAAACCTGCAAAAAGACATTGACAGCTAAAAAAACAATAAATAAAAAAACAGTGTTGGCAAACAGCTTTGGAACAGTGCTGGTTAACTCTAAAAACATCCATTAATTGACCATTAACAAGAAAACAAATTGCCAAAGAGCAAAAATTAAAATACAGCAAATAAAAAAAAACAGTGTTGGAAAAAACAGTGCTGGAAAATCCGCTTCATTCAAGTTTTTATTTGCTCCATGAACAACCCATAAGCATTTACGGTTAAAATACGACAAATAAAAAAACAGTGTTGGAAAACAGCTTTGTAACAGTGCTGGTTAACTCTCCAAACGACCTATAATTGACAATTTACAAGAAAACAAGTGGCCAAAGAGCAAAAATTAAAATACAGCAAATAAAACAAAACAGTGCTGGATAACCGCTTTAAGCCAGTGTTGGTAAATTGAAAATGCGCACAACTCTAAGACGCTGCTCAAAGTTTCTTCGGCTGTGCAGCAAATACAACCACGTCAATCACAAGGACGTGACCTAAACCACAACAACAACAGCAATTGCAACTGACGACTTTAAACAACTTTAAACAGAAGCAGTGTTGGATAACGCGCTTAAAGATGTCATCCGATACGAATTCGTGTGCAAGTTTTTTTGCGCAGGAACATGCGAATGCAACATTGACGCAATATTTTCAGCAAATCAACTCGCAGGTGGCAGCAGCAGCAGCTGTTGCTAGTAACAACAGCAGCAGCAGCAACAACAACAACAGTGGCCGCAATAGTTGCAACAGTGGCAACAGCAGCGGCAACAGCGACAGCGGCAACGACGGCAGCATGACGGGCTCAACAACATCGGCAGCAACAACATTGGACAATCATCGCAGCAGCGTCAGCAGCAATGATTCGGGCAAGAGCAGCAATCAAGGATCATCAGCAACAGCAACAGCAACCGCAGCAGCAGCAGCAGCAGCAGCAGCAAATGCGTGGAGCTTGCAACAGCAACATCAGCATCATCAACAGCAGCAGCAGCAGCAACATCAGCAACAGCATCATCAGCAACAACAGCAGCAGCATGTTCAACATTTGCAGCAGCAGCAACAATTGCAGCAATTGCAACAGCAGCAGCAGCAGCAACACTCGCATCACGCTCAGCAACATGCACAGCAGCAACAACAACAACATCATCATGCACACTTGCATCCGCATCATGCACACCAGCAGCAACAACAGCAGCAGCAACAGCAGCAACAACAACAACAACAGCAACAACAATTGTTGCATGCACCGCAACAACAACAGCAACAACATCATGTTGCTCAATTGGCCCACACATTGTCATCGGCAGCTGCTGCTGCTGCCGCCGCCTCCAGCAACAACACCAACACACACTCGATCTTTGGCACGGGCAACTTCCACTACAAGACCAACAACTCGTGGACGCTGCCCACGTTGAACTATCAGCGCATCTATCAGGATAATCCCAGCTATCATCAGCGCAACAGTTTCATGGATGGCCCAACAGCAGCAGCAACAACAACAACAGCTGCTGCTGCTGGTGTCAATGGCAATGCGGCGGCAGCAACTGCTGCTGCCGCTGTGGCTGCCGCGGCGGCAACAGCAACCAACAGCAGCAGCAATAACAACAGCAACAACAATGCAGTGCCAAATACCACCAACAACTCCAGCAGCAGCAACAACAACAGCAACAACAGCAATGTTGCCTCTGTGCAACATGTGGCGAATGCTGTTGCCGCTGCTGTGATTGCCAGCGAGCATCACAATCATCTCAACAATTTGAAAGCGCGATTTCAGTCAACATCCAGCTCAGGTGGGCGATTATTTCGAAATATTCAATAAACAATATAAAAATTTTGAAAAACACATTATTAAAACTTGCAAAAAAATCAGCATGTATTCAAAATCCAAATTAGGCTTCGAGTTTTAAATCGAAATTTCTATAATCGTCAAAACAAAAATCTTGTTTTCGGTATATCGGCAAAAAAAATCGATTTTTTGATGTGTTTTTACACTTTACTTCATTTTACTGTTCGATTACCACTTGAATTACAATTATTTGATAGTTTTTTAGTTAATTATATTAACTACAATGTACAAACTCTAATAAGTTTTTGATATTTTATGAAAATCGATATCATCAACTCGATAGATCGTCAAAAAAATATCGAAAAACGAGTTGTCCATCTTTTTTGATGTATTTTTTATGAAATATCAT
This sequence comes from Drosophila recens, assembly GCA_037043495.1. Lineage (NCBI taxonomy): Eukaryota > Metazoa > Arthropoda > Insecta > Diptera > Drosophilidae > Drosophila > Drosophila recens. The sequence continues at coordinate 79,202 of JBAMBJ010004174.1, forward strand.
GAAATATCTCAAGAAACAATAGCAAATTTCATATCAAATCTTAATTTTCGAATAATAATTTACTATATGATATAGTAGACCGATCTAAACCAAATTTGTTAAGGACTTTTTAAATAAAATAATAGCAAACTATAAAAAATATAAGTTTTATAACTTTTTTGATTGCATATGATCAAGTTAAACATCTAAATACAGGGTATATTTATTATATACATTTTTACTATGCTTATTTAATATAGGGTATAAATATATTTCTATATTTTAATGCCCTCTTGCAAGGGTAAAAAACTGAGAATTAATCATTAGCGTGCATTATTTGCGCATTGATTAATACTAGAAGTGTGTGTATATGTGTGTGTGTGTGTGTGTGTGTGTGCATATGTGTGTGTGTGTGTGTGTGTTTAAATGCAAAGTCTAAGCTCTTTCTACAATTTCCCAATCTTCCCCTCTTCTCTCTCTCTCTCTCTTCTTTACCTTCGTCGATTTCGTTGCTGATATCATCGAAAAAGTCAAATGTGGGAATTGCGAGTAAATTGTCAGAGAAAAGCTTGAAGAGCAGCGCACACACGTGAGCTCAGCTGACGTCTGTCTACACACACACACACGCACACACATAGCATTATATATGTATGTGTGTCTTGAGCTTGCAAGTTCGTTGTCAGCGTCATTTTGCAGCCTATCGCAATAAAAACTTAATTAATATGCGACGGCGCTTTTTGAGCAAACACAAAACAAAACACAGAAAAAACTAGTCGGCGGTGCTACAGTCGAGCGGTACTCGACTGTCGGAGACCCCGTACTTATTATACAGATATCTCAAACAACAAAAAGATTTTCATACTAAGACTTGATTTGGACTGATCGTTCCTATGGCAGCTATATGATATAATAATCCGATTTCAATCAAATTTGGTCAGCATGTATGGGACCATCTTTTATACATATTCTGTCAGTTTGGTTGAAATATCTCAAACAGCAAAAAAGTTTTCCATACTAAGACTTGATTTTCAGCTGATTGTTCCTATGGCAGCTATATGATATAGTGGTCCGATCCAAAATCTAAAACAAACTCGATCTGCTGGCAATATAGACGAACCTACATACCAAGTTTGGAGTCTCTAGCTCCTATAGTCTCTGAGATCTAGGCGCTCTTACAGACGGACAGACGGACAGACGGACGGACGGACAGACGGACATGGCTATATCGACTCGGCTGTTGATGCTGATTAAGAATATATACACTTTATGGGGTCTGCCACGCCTCCTTCTGCCTGTTACGCACATTTTTTTTTGTGACAAAGTTAATAGACCCCTTTACTTTTTTTAAGTACGGGGTCTAAAAAAAGTTCGCTAAGCTTTGCATTTTACAGTTGCGCACTCAAAGTTTTGGACAGTGCTTTTTTTATTGTTTTTATACCCTGGGGGTATATTAAGTTTGTTCAAAAGTATGTAACAGGCAGAAGGAAGCATCTCCGACCCCATAAAGTATATATATTCTTGATCAGCATCAACAGCCGAGTCGATATAGCCATGTCCGTCTGTCCGTCTGTCCGTCGGTCCGTGTAAGCGAAAGGATCTCAGAGATGGTAAGAGCTAGGACCACCAAATTTGGAATGAAGACTCCCTATAATGTCAGGCAGAACAAGTTTATGTTAAAATTTTGCCACGCCCACTGTGAGGGGCGTAATTCATAAAAAACTGACAGCACCTTTTATTTTGGCTTTTAAGTTTTTTTTTTTTTATATCAACGGATGTGGAATCATGTCCAGAAGCTAATCACCAATTTTCATCCCGATTGGGCCATAAATAGTGAAGATATTAACAATTTTGTCAGAGGTATTCCAGCTATATGATATAATAATCCGATTTCAATCAAATTTGGTCAGCATGTATGGGACCATCTTTTATACATATTCTGTCAGTTTGGTTGAAATATCTCAAACAGCAAAAAAGTTTTCCATACTAAGACTTGATTTTCAGCTGATTGTTCCTATGGCAGCTATATGATATAGTGGTCCGATCCAAAATCTAAAACAAACTCGATCTGCTGGCAATATAGACGAACCTACATACCAAGTTTGGAGTCTCTAGCTCCTATAGTCTCTGAGATCTAGGCGCTCTTACAGACGGACAGACGGACAGACGGACGGACGGACAGACGGACATGGCTATATCGACTCGGCTGTTGATGCTGATTAAGAATATATACACTTTATGGGGTCTGCCACGCCTCCTTCTGCCTGTTACGCACATTTTTTTTGTGACAAAGTTAATAGACCCCTTTACTTTTTTTAAGTACGGGGTCTA